>BSQZ01000035.1:1980000-2467500 GCA_033239005.1 Lamellibrachia satsuma
TGCCGATGGATTATCATAACATCCCCCTTTCCAGCGAAACAAGAAGAAAAGTAGCAATTATAATGTAACTTGCATTCATCATTAAACGAGTTATCAAACAGTGAATATTGACACGTTGTGGACATTATTTGTCATTTAGTTCAATGTCTCACAACTAGACTCTATGCAGTAAATTTAGCCAAATTACACTATTAATTACAGTAGTTGCCAAAAGTGCAGTCGAGACAATTGCACAGTTCTTAGATAATGCGATTATGCATATATCAGTTCTGCTGATTACTGTTCGCAATGACGATTTCTGTTGATTATGCGTTCTGCCCTGGTTTTGTAAAGTGTTTGGACAGGGTAATTGTTCACATCTTCGTCACTGCTCTGCCTGTCACTATCTAAAGCAGGTGATTCGGCTGAGCACACTGAACTGCCCTTGTCTGTTCTTGACACAGTCAAACTCGGTTGAGAGTTATGTTCGGTGCAGTTCGATGTACAGGTTGAGTGGTTGGATTTTCACACCCAAGTGTTCTTCGCATGGAATAGAGCTGGGGTGTTCGGACTGTCACACATAGATCGCGTTGCCTTCTTCGTAGGCTCTACTTCTTGGATGTGTCTTCTATTACTCAGCATCCTTCCATTTGGTGTCTCGAGGACGAAGGAGCGCGGTTCTTGACACTTCTCATGGACCACTTCAGGTGACCACAGACTTGACGGATGAGTCTGTATCAGGACATTTTGACCAGGAACCAGTGGTGGCAAATCACGCGAGTGTTGATCGTGGTTTGCTTTCTGAATATCTCGTTTTTGCTGCAGCGTCACAGAGATGTCCTCTCTGTTTACAAATTGGTTTCTCATTCTCACTGGAAGGTTACCTTGTAACTTTCTCATGTACAGCATTTCTGCAGGACGAGACAACACGTGGTCTACCGGTGTTGTGTGTAGACAGCGAGATCTGGATCAACTTTACTTGATTTCGCTTTTTTCAGGGTCGTTTTCACGGTTTGTATGCTGCGTTCTATAAATCCATTCGACCTTGCTTAATGCGGAGAACTTGTTATGTGGTAAAAATTCCATTCCTTCGCAAACTTACGATAGGTTTTGTTGTCGTGCTGGGATCCGTTATCGCCGACGACACGTTGTGGGACGCCATGTTCCGAGAACATTTGCTTTGTGAGGTTCACCACTATTTGGCTGTTAAACTGCCCCATGGGAATCTTGCCCACTATTGAGTAACATTCATCCAGGATTTCATGTGGTTGGAGTGTCTCCGCTTGTTGTGAACACTGGTGCTCCTGGCATATTGTGGTTGGAGTGTCTCCGCTTGTTGTGAACACTGGTGCTCCTGGCATATTGCACATTGCCGTACTACTTCGTCGATGTCACTGTTCATGTTTGTCCATAATACACAGATTCTAGCTCGTGGCTTGCACTTGTCTACTCCTTGGTGCCCAGCGTGGATTGTTTTTCAAAATCTCATGCTGCATGCTGTGAGGATGCCAAATGCCAAAGACGTGAATTCGTTCCTGTCCTATGGCACATTTCTCACTGTTGAACACAAGTCCATTGTCACCAGCCACCTTCATCAAGTTGTGTAAGTGCTTATAGTGCTCCGCCTTTGTCTTTCCGTACACAACGATGTCATCCGCAATGCGAAGGGTTCCTGGGCATTTTTTCAGAATATGGTCCATTTTCTGCTGAAAGACATCTTGAGACATCACTAGCCAAAAGGGCGCTGGAAGCAAAATCTTCCAAATGGCGAGTTGAAAGTCGTCAGTAGTTGTGACTCGGCGTCAAATTACACTATTAATTACAAGCTTCACCGACCAGTGTCCGTTCTTCGCGTCGAGCTTGGAGAAGTATTTTGATCCAGCGAATTGATGTGTGATTTCCTCTAGAGTGGGTGTGCGATGATGACATCTCTTGATTGCCTTATTAAGGTCTTTGGGGTCCAAGCAGATGCGTAGTTTTCCATTTTGCTTTCTCGAGTAAGCCAAACTGTTTACCCAGTCGGTCGGTTCATCTACTTTTGCGGATCACACGATTTTGTACCATCTCATCTAGATAGTCCTTGACCTCATATTTGAGCTGGATTGGACATTTCCTGGCTGCATGTATCACCGGTTACAATGTGGTATTCATCCTGAAAATTGCCGATGCAGTCAAATTGACTTGGATACTGTTTGAACAAATCGACAAATTGGACGTCATTGCTTTCTTCAGCTTGGACAGTGCAGTGCAACATGACAAGGTCGAGTTATCTCAAGCTGGGTGGGCCCAGAATACCTGGTCCATCGGTGTCGACAATGAAGAACTTCGTGTCGAACCAGCGGCTATGGCTGTACTGGCAGGGAACGTTACAACATCGAACTGCTTGATTCGTTTTCCGTTGTACGCAGTGAGTGTGGTGTTTTGCTGTTGTCTCCATTGCTCTCGTCTTGTGAATCGACACACATTTCCCCAGCAATTGGGCTTTCTGCAGTTGTTGCATACTGTTCCATATTCTGGACACTGTTCACGAGGCTTAATCGGATGGTTACCTCCACAATTTCGGTATTTCCTCAAAGGAAATGTTGTCATGGCACTGACAGTACTGTAACCTAGAGCCTCAGCTAACTGCTTCATGTGAGATATCGACGCTTCATACGTGCGACCTCTTTCCATGACTTGCTCACTTGTGAACTCTTTGTCTCTGCTCAATAGATATTTCTGTAACTCAGTGTGTTTAGTTCCAGAAACGAACTGTTCCACCACTCGTTCATTTGTTTCACTGTCATCATGAAAGTCGCATATATGTACTTGTAACTTCAGTCTAGTCATGAAGTCATCCACGGACTCACAGTCCTGTTGTCTTTAGCTTTGCAAATATAAGCGAGCAACACGTTTTGGTTCTATCTGTTGTTCGAACCTGTTCCAGATAACATCTGGATCTTTCTTTTGAACGTCTGATAGAGTCCAGGAATTGTAAAATTTTTTTCCCTCTTCACCTGATAGCAGAAGAATGTGATCTACTTGTTTCGTATTTTTAACGTCTTTTACACTGAAGTATAGCTGACATTTTTGCTTGAAAAGTTTCTATCAGGTTGGGACTTGACCAGTCCATTCGTGGTATAACTGCATGATTAGATATCATAACATGTACGATGACGTTACGATGGTTACTATCGGTGCATTGTTTACCAACGTTGCCGACGGTTTCGTTACACACTAACAGGTGCACATACAACTTGCTCACGTATTAATGTACAACGTTTATGCATGCTGTGCTATCGTGTCCTTTTATCCGTTTCCATGGATATATTGAATGTTCAGTTTTGTATAGGAATGTCTTTTCTTACCGAGTGTTTAATCGCGCAGTGTGCATATATACCGAAGGTCCGCGCCACGAAACTTGCACACGGAACGCTCCCTCGCATTCAGCTCAAAACGTTTTCGAAATTCGGGAATGTTCAAATGTTCTGGTTGTCTTTCCAACCGCTCACCTGTTTACTGAATTCGGTCAACATCCCACCGTTGCCACCATGCAATGATAGACGAGATACATATAGCTTTGATAACAATCATATATTTCGAACTGAACATTATTACATAAACTAAGGATACATCAGCCATGCCATGCTCCAGCCGGCGTGGTGATCCCTCGTCATCTAACGCCTCAACTGAGTGACATGTCCTGACACTGTGCGGTCAATAATACAGTGCCGATGGATTATCATAACAGGGCATAGCGACAAGGAGAGCCCAACATAGATGGAACTGGCGAAATCTTGTGCGAGCTTTATGTACCACGCATGGGCATGATAGTATAAGTAGAACAAACTGACAGGTGTGCACTTAGAAAATCTGCATTGACCACAGCTGACCACACATACTTTAAAGCATCCACACTGTTTACAGGTGACCAACAATCCACGTTCGCTAGTTTAAGAGCAACACAAAATGCATCCATTCTCTTTCCAGAATCTTAATGCAGTTTACAAATGTTATTTACTTTTACATGTTTCGTATCAATGCATAATTAGTTGATGGACAATATAGTACCATCATTTGAACGTTTGTTTAATATCTGATAAGGGTGAGCTATACATAGATTAAACATTGTTAGACTCTCTGTAAGATAGTGGCATCCTTGTCCATTTGCCATCTGGAATATGTTGCTTTTGGATGGCAATCTTTTTAATACTTGTTAAAACCGAATTGTGCACTGGAGCCGACGTGGCAAGATATGCGCATATCCTTAACTTGTGTTAGTGTATATGTATATACGGCAGATGGATATGACTAGTGCGGCGTTTGTTATGACCATATCTATATAGTAATAAGTATTAGTATATATATATATATATATATATATATATATATATATATATATATATATATATATATATATATATATATATATATATATATATATATATATATATATATATATATATGACCAAGAGTACCAGAAACACCACTCGCCATAACACACCTTCTAATGGTCCACAGATCACGGACATTATTAATACTGGCGATTATATGATATTTCCTAGGAATCATTGCAAGAAGTCGTAGTAAATCAGAGGGGTTGGGACTGGCGCCGAAATCCCCGAGAACCCGAGCTAAGCAGGTCGTCAAAAGCTAAGGGTGTGGCAGTCTGACTTCGGTTTACAATATCAAGTCGACGTCGTCGACAGTCGAATGAGAACGCTGGTGCGCTAAGGATGACAAGGAAGGTAAAAAACAAAGGTAATACCCGATTGTTGCATATATCTCAGGGTGGAGCCATACGCTAGTACAGGTGTATGCATGAACCATTTAACGAGCTATGTATTCGTTGCCGCTTGGAGATTGTTGTACCGCGGTCCCTCGTTCCTTGCATCTCACGCGCCACAAATGACAGTGGCTCGTTAGGCGAATAACATACGGTTAGTTTCCGCTTTTTGCAAAGATCGGATCGGATCGCTGCCTTGAAACGTAGGCATTTACTCACGGGAATTCCAGAATATTGTTTCTTTTTCTCTCTTAGTTTATTGCAAAGTGAATTTGGACTTTTTTCGGCGCCAGTTCTACGGTGCCGCCAGCAACCATGAATTTATCACACCCAGGTATTTATCGAACGTCCTATGGGAGCACATAATTAGGTCTATGGCGTAACAGGGACACATATATTAGCTCGCCACAACACTAAATCAATTATTCAGTCTTTTAACTGGTGGAGCTGAGACAATAAACAGTAGGCAGATTGCACGTTCCGGTGCCTGGCAGCTGTTAGCTAAACATATTATGGCTAAACCGTTTGCGTGGTCAAATTGCTTAGCCATGACGTCATCCGAGGTAGTCCCTCTTTTGTGTGGTAATTACGTCATGTCTCCTTTCGTACATAGCAACTCTATAGCTTCGTTCACGCAGCGAAGTTGGAAGGAGCTAGCCCCATACTTCCGGCAGTTGAAAAGTTGCCAAACGTAGAATTCATACATAAACTTACATGAACATAAAGCGTTTACTGGACCTCCCAGTCCGAGCCTAACATGTTTGGAAACTGCTTTAAACTGTCCACACCGTCTAGCAGTGTGTGACGTAGAACACATTATGAATTATTTATTGCGGTGCGTTGAATGATATATTGCACAAGACACTATGTGGTGTAGTAGAACTACAACGCTTTCCATTAGTTCAACTGTTCTGCAGAAAGGTCGGCTTGACGGGGAAAAAGCCAATAAACTATTAGTGCCGATGAATAGGTAATAACACCAAACACAATGATGAACCTTGACATTTAACGTAGGCTAACTTGTGCGCTTTTAATGTGCGATCACTTGCAATCAAAGCGGTCACTGTTAGTTGATCAATCATCGCAAACGCTTTTACAATCACCTATTCATCAGGGATATATTGATGGACACGGTAGATACAGGTAGTTCATTGAAAACCAATCCCAGCTAATCTTCTCTCACTTCTCTGTTGACACACCGTTTGTCATTTCAGATGAATGCGTCAAGTTATTAGAGTTGGGCTGTAACAGCGTTGCTTATGAACAACGATCAGTGCCATTATTTACGATCATTTGTCAACGTCGTCTTGATTGACAAAAAGAGCATGGAAAACAGAAGAGGGTGGTGGAATGAGAAGAGGGTGACAAACATCAAAGTGGAAGTATAGTATGAAGAGAGATCTGGAAAAGGCAGGTGTGAACAACAGAAAGGAATCCCGCCCCGCAAAGAATTCATGGGAAACATAATTGACATACATTTGATAAGGGGAGCCACACCTAGATGAACAAGTGTTGGACTCACGACAAGCCAATGGCTTTCTTGTCCATTTGTCATTTTGAGCTTGTTGCTTTGTACGGCAATCTGGCCAAATCTTGTTAAGCAGGTTTCGGATGCAGAGTCGGTATTTGTAGCGATATATTAAAAACAATACCAATATATTAAAAACAAATATGATGACCCCCAAAGTGTATAGTTAAATTTTATATAAAATTAATGTTCAAATACCCCAGCACCATATGAAGAAAACAACATGCGTTTGAATTGCAAGCATGATTGATTGACAATGGCAGAATACCTGTACAAGTACCATCGTATTGACAGACAGACCAACATGTTTATGTATAATAATTATTCAAAACGCATTGTTTTCTTAATGATGAAAGGCAATCTTTTTAATTTGGCGCCCGAATGGTTACTTATATGTGCGTTATTGAAATGGTTGATAGCTAATTTCAACGCATGAATTACATTCTGACCTAATCGATTCGGTCGCTCTTGAAACGTTTGTGTCCTCATAAGTACATCCTTTGTGAAGGCGACGGCGAGGTATCAACGAACTGATGGATGATGGGGCAGTGGGGAACACGGTCAGAAGCTGATCATTGATTGACGGACGTTGCTATTACAAGGGAACCATGAAACAAGCGCGAACGGTTTACTTTAAAGTAAGCCTACATCAGACTGCTGAAACACGATGTCACCTTTACACACTCTAATAAATACGTCAACATACACATTTAACCACAGTTTTCATAACATATATTGGGAAATGTTAACACACCATTTGATGCCTTTACCAAGGGTCATTATTTGCCAATCACAATACAGGTACATATACTGAGAGATAGGCCCATATTCAACAGCATTTATGTGGTCGGAATTCCCAATGTTTGTAAACATATAAAAATACATTTTAATCATGTTTGTGTCTGATTTAGCTGCAAAGATATGAGAATAAGTAGATTTGTCCCCCGTTTCCCAAGCGGCAGTCTTGATTGTTCTCCTAGGCCTAGGCTATGGCCACCATCTATCGTTCGTACATTTTTTTCAAAACAATGATGGTGTCATGGAATTCCTCATGTTTGAAAACATTAATAGTCATGTTAATCATGTCTGTACCTGGCCCCTGCCCGTGGGTACTGTTTCACTAAGATTCTCTTTAGCTCACTGGCGGGATTTCGCTCTTTCAAATCGATTTCGCACCTTAGCTATTATCGAAACAAAAAATTGCGTTTCACTAAGAATAAATCAATTAAAAACGCTCACAGAAACGCTCTTAAAAACGCTCCTTATTAGCGACGAGGTTAGACGCCTCATAAAACAAAACATACCCATCATAAACAGTTATATTTACCTTGTCACCCAAGGCAAAACACCCAGACGGCAAGTGGACAAGGAAGCCATTGGCTTATCGAGAGTCCAACAATTTTTTATCTACGTGTAACCTGTCCTTCAGATATATTTGTTAGTTTTTACTTGACGTACAGTACTGGTTATAGACAATTACAAAGCAATATATGTGCTATGTTTTTGTAAAACGCCTCTGTAAAAACGTGCCCCTGTATACAACTTGCCCCGGTCTACCCTACATTTGGTAGCCTCGTTTGATGGACGATACCGATACTATAGTGGATATATGTTAAACAAGATTTAATAAGATAAACAAGATTGCTATCCAAAACTAAAATCCCAGATGCCAGATAAACAAGAAAGCCACTGGGTTATTGAGAAACCTAAATAATTAGTGTTAATGTAAATGTGTAGCCAGCCCTTCTGATATATTTGTCAATTTAATTTTTAGGCATATGCAAACTGCCAGCTATTACACAATCAGTAGATCAATTGTTCCACTCATCGATTATTGAACGTGAAAATAGAGTGTGAAAATGCATCATGAAGGTCTTTGGGACAACTTAAGCAGGTCATTTATCAGCTTTGCCGGTTCATATACTTGTATTCGACAACGCATAAAATGCTGCAGTAATTTCAATAACCAAACAGTATCACTGGCGGGGTCAATGAAAATCGGAGCAACCGTGACGTCGCATGTTTCATAAGCCAGCAGAATAACACGTCCAGCATCTAGGCAACAGGTCTATTCTTTCCATTGGTTTGTTGTGTGTGGCATGCACCGACTCTTTACGGGCAGACATTCTATAATGTTCGTGTGCCGACAAGCCGTTGAGTGAGACATATGCGCGTTTTCCTTTATTTTGATTATTATAGCTTAAACAAGTCTCTCGTGCGCTGAGTCACCTAAGACCTCTAAAGCAGGGTAGTTTCTAACAAATACGAAACCATTACATCCGCCCTCGAAACTTTCTGATTTCTCCCTATTTTACTTCATCTGCATAGTGCAACTTTACCAATTCACATGGATTCTGTTATCGCCAAGTGATTATCGTGGCCCGTCTTTGGACGCCAGACATCGTGTCTCATGCTTCTGGACTACAGTGAGATTTGCAGTCACACGCGACACGTCTTTCCTCAACCCGCCACCGTACGTGCGGCTCTGTGTGTGCATGGTCATCTGTTTCTGACACGAACGTATCCCACTGCGTCATATCTGGAAAATGGGCTTGTGTTAAGTTTTCAAAACAAGGTGTCCCATCTAAATTGGTTATAACACGTCTTGTTTTTTTGAAAATCAGTGTGCCACGTCATGTTTGAGGTTAACATTGTAAAACATTTCCCTCTTCCGAATCTTCACCTCCTTTGGCACGTTCGTATATGGCTCGAAGCGCTTTACACTTCAGCCCAGGCTAGCATTTCACAGGGAACTGGGAATCAAACCCAGTCAGCTATCTTTCCTGTGGAGAATTAGTACTTTTTATATCTAATTTACAGTCCTTTTACGAGTTGTACTTCATGCCCCTTAGTTCTTCTATTTAGGGCCCTTACGAATGTCTTCACAGCTGTTTAGTGATAGGGTTAGAAAATATATTCTTCGTTGTATTCCCTCAAGCGAATGACGTTGGCTGTCAACGTGGCATATACACATTTCATTAAACAGAAATATATTTTAAATGCTTAACATAATATTATAATATTTGCAACAATGCATCGATGCAACCGTTTTTATATCGATTCCTTCCAAACACTTTCCAATGATGCATTTATGAAGCCCACAACATGACATCGTTGGCACGACTCGACATTTTTTCAATTTGTCCGCGGAGAAATCGAGAAAACGGCGAATTTGTAGATACGCGGAAAAATTTAGAAAACGACGAGTCTTGCCGATGATGTCATGTTATGGGCTTCATATAAATTCGCCTCGAGACAGGAAGTGCTTCACTGCAGTTGTTGAGTAACAGCGCCGTAGTCGTATTTACGAGTTTGCCAACCAGGGGGCGATAATCATCTCGGGCACAACCTGACCGTGGTGCACAGCATAGTTCGATCGATCGAATAAGACCGTGGTAGGATGTTTTATCCTAGTAAGTTGTATTGTGCTGTTTTTCTTTTCTGTATATGGGTTGTTTGTGCAGAACTGTTGCTGTCGTTTCTTAGCCTTCGCCTATGACAGTTGCCATTTCCCACCTTATATATATGTGTGTGTGTGTGTGTGTGTGTGTGTGTGTGTGTGTGCGTGTGCGTGCGTGCGTGCGTGCGGCGTGCGTGCGTGCATGCGTGTGTGTACAAACCTGCTAAAAGAATAATGTCGACATATTTTATTTCATAACACAGTGAAGTGTATGAAAACGTGACCTGGGGATTGTTCTTTTCTCATAAAGTTTAATCCGACATCAATCCCACATATGCTGTCTGGGATAACGGTTTAATGTTGTGAAACGCGACCGAATTACCACAGTCCCTGTGTTGATATCGATTTTGTACAGATCATATTATCTGATAAATATTTTTGGCATGTGTTTTTATACACTATAATGCTATATTCATTAATTTCATTATATAAAAGTCTAGTCTAGAAGTGATATGAAATCAAATGAGTAGATATAATACCGTGTAGGAATACATACCGTGTAGAAATACATACCGTGTAGGATTACATGCCGTGTAGGAATACATCTACAATGCCCACTGATATTCGTCAACCGATAGAGTTCTGTTCTGGTCAGCAATATACTTGGTAATAATCATATCTTTTCTTCGCAGATAGTTGATTGTGAGTAAGCAAAGCAGCCTAACATGATTGGAGAAAAAGTAATCATATACACGGTTCCTTTTATGAGCCTTACAAAATGTTTTACTAAAATTAAATTAAAGGTCTTCCACAATTCGATTTTTGCTCATTTCGTCGCAGACCAAATTTCCAAAAAGTCGAACATATATCTGGTATCGACTGTACGTCGCAAATTCAAGAAGCCATCAATAATATTGTCTGGCAGCACCTCGCATTGGTGGATGTTTCTGTGATAATGATATTTTACAGTCACGTACGAACTACTAAGTTAAACGTAGTCGTCGACGTCGAAAGGGCGCCACGTGTCTCATGGCTGTACGACCCGATTCTCACTCGTTGAGTCGGGTCGGGTCGGGTCGTAAAGTTCGCCATACACATACCGACTTTTAGACGCCAACAGTTTGTCTACCGACAAAAACTTGGTAACTACCCGTCGGCCGACCAATTTTTTCAGATGCCCACAAAAGTGCTGCCAACTGTTGGTGGAGAATATACACATAACGACTACATTTGAGTTGCCAACGGAAAAGTATGTGTGTGTGAGCTCACGAATAACTAAGTATAATCATATTGTTATATAATTGTAATAGTCTGATTCTAGGCCACTGGTTTTTAATTTCAGGGACAGGCCAATATCGATCACGAGAGTATTATGTGTGTATATAATGTTTTGATTCTGTGTCCTTTTGGTTTTAGTCGTATTGTGGCTTTCCGTGTGCGCTGCGGTCCGTACAGACCAATTTCACACACCTGCTTCACCACAGATAGTGGAATGTCTAAACACGAATATCGCCCTATTCAGGCCACACAATGTTTTACAGCCTGAAATGTGTCATTGTAGTTTGCATTCTTCTCTGCAGTAAAGGCCTGAAATACGCGAGGCAAGTAACGGTCAAAACGTAACAGGAATATGTGTGTGTGTGTGTGTGCGTGCGTGCGTGCGTGCGTGTGTGGTGGTGGTGGTGGTGGTGGTGGTGGTGGGGTGGTGGTGATGGTGGTGGTGTGTGTGTGTGTGTGTGTGTGTGTGTGTGTGTGTGTGTGTGTGTGTGTGTGTGTGTGTGTGTGTGTGTGTGTGTGTGTGTGTGTGTGTGTGTGTGTGTATGTGTGATATTTCAAGCACACACTATTTTAGCACAAAAGTAATTTTATGCTATATAAAATAGTAACAATAATATGTTACTTTTTCCTGTTACATTTTGCCCGTTACCAAGTTACTTACTCGTTTAGTGGAACAACTAAAATTCCACGATCTCGCAATGATACCTTTTTTAGCAATAATATTATTATATGAACGATCAAAAATATATTATATAATTTACACAGAAAACATTATGACAAAGTACACGACTAGAAGGTAATGGACAAAATCAACATTTGGTTATCTTTGATTGATGAAATTAATTCATAAAACAAACGGAAGTTCTCCACCGGAACCTAGACTAATATTATCGTTTGACGTTGCTGTTATGATTTACAAGTCAGCCAAACATTTTAATAATTACGCAGTGGTTCTCGCACTTACAATACGCATTAGGATCACAAACACGTATGCAGATACCAGTATTTTGAAACATACTTCTGATTAATAAATATTCTGAACAAACTAAATGTCGCCTCACCACACACATGCTTTCCGACTTGTCTGACAAACTAAACACCGCAAAAAATTATAAAATAATTATAATTTAACACCACGTACGTCATTGCCAGTAGCAATTTCAAATGCCAACATGATACCGGCAATTGAGCGCAGTACGCTGACATGCAATAATTACTTCAAATATCATGGATAACAACATTCCCAAAGTGTACCGCTGTAACCACTAGCAAAGCCATATACCACCTTGTGTTACACGAGAACAAGTACCTCAGTCTCATCGCAAGACCACTAGTATTTCCTGCGAAACGCACAACTTTCTGAACACTGATTATTTTTCCACAGCTCCATCTAGTTGGAGTTTATCGATTAAGTGGGTGACAAACATTTGATTGTCACATCCTCACGTGATGTATCACGTGGTTCGTCAAGTGGAGGTGACCAACAGTTGGTCAAGTCAACGTTATTTAATCCCCTGTCAGCCAATACGTCTCTAATCACACCAGTAGAGGCTTTCATCGGACTAATGTAGTGTTCACCATGCCCTTCCGCCATAAGGCCCAGAATTAGAGGTGGTAGTCGGCGGTTAAATTCTTCATGTGGCGACACAACTGTTGTAGCTTGTCTTCCTAGACTTGAGAAGACAAAGAAGTTCATCTGATAAAGTTACTCAGCCCTTTGCAAAGTGATACGATCACCAAATGTTCCACTCTTTCTCATCCCTGCATTCATCGACGTCATCGCCCACGATACACGAGGCGAGCAGAGAATCATCGGGGGCGAAAGGGTGATTCACGAGGCCATTAACAATATCGCATCTCAACGTTTCCGCAGAACGATAAATACCGACGCGACGCAGCTGATCAGCCATAGCTTCAAACTGGCAGTTACCGTCAGGTCGCGGATTAAGCCGAAGTGACAATCCCTGTGACTGAAAGGTGTTCCATCTATGGCAATCTATCGTCATGAGTGATCGGAATGTGGTACTTTCGTTGGTGGTATTGTAACTGACTTGCGTTGTGGTGTATTTCCTTTGCCTGCGTAATGCTTTTGACGTCATCGACAGAAAACCACTAGACAATGTGTTCGCTATTGTTCAGTGATTTGAAACCTAATTTTGTAGCGTTGTAATACAAGGTCCCGCTTTACTACATGACCTTTGGTGACATAGTGTCGCCTGGGAATGTTGTACTTTTTTGTCCTTTAATCGCACAAGTACTTTCTCGTCCAATTTGTTAATATGTGGCGGGTTCTTCTGGATTTCTCTTCGAAACATGCGCCTCATACAGTTTTTCGTGGCTTTCAATGTTGCCTGTATTGATTGCGGCGATCTTCAAATGCATTAAGATCGGACAAGGACGGTTCAATGCTGACTGCGTTGGGAGCAACACGCTCTTGTTGGACTATGTGTGCACTGCCTTCCTGACGACGTACTATGCGATTACTTCGCCTTCCATAGTAACCTTGAAATGGATACCTCCACGCAAGCTCCTCCTTCGGATCTTCTTTCAAAACTACCGAGTGTGATGCCAACTGCTTGGCCCAATTAACCCCCGCTTTCGGAAGGTGATCATAACAAACAACAGTTTTTTTCTTTAGACTTCGAAGCTATCGTTAGATTTTTGCTTGTGACTGAGGGTGGCAGCTCGAACTCACAATCACTTTAACCTGAAGTATCTCTATATGTTTTTCAACTGCACCAAGGAGCTCTGTTCCTCGATCATGCTGCAACACTTTAGGAGGGCCATGTTCGGTGAATAAATCAAAGTGTTCCCTGGCTACCACCGACGAGTCCTTGATTGGCAGTGGTCGGAGCCATGAGTAGCGGCTGAACACATCAATAACCGATAGGATGTATCTGAACGTTTTATCATGATGTTGAACTGGTCACTTGCTCATGTCGATTAGATCGACTCGATGACGATCATGTACTCTCTTTGCTCTAATGGAGCGAAGGTTTGCTCTATTGGTGAATCGTGCTTTAAGCAACTGATACATCTCAGACCTATCGAGTACCCGCTGAATCTTAGCTCGACTAACTCCAACTGTAAACGCATATTCAGTTTCCTCGCTTCAGATCCCTCAGTAGATGTTGGTGCCACACACTCACACGCACGCACGCACACACGCAACCACGCACGCACACACGCACACACGCAACCACGCACGCACGCACGCACGCACGCACACACACACACACACACACATATATATATATATATATATATATATATATATATATATATATATATATATATATATATATATATATATATAGTGTGTATGCGTGCGTGCGGGCGGGCGGGCGTGCGTGCGTGTGAGTATGTGGCACCAACATCTACTGAGGGGTCTGAAGCGAGGAAACTGAATATACGTTTACAGTTGGAGTTAGTCGAGCTAAGATTCAGCGGGTACTCGGTAGGTCTGAGATGTATCAGTTGCTTAAAGCACGATTCACCAATAGAGCAAACCTTCACTCCATTAGAGCAAAGAGAGTACATGATCGTCATCAAGTCGATCTAATCGACATGAGCAAGTGACCAGTTCAACATCATGATAAAACGTTCAGATACATCCTATCAGTTATTGATGTGTTCAGCCGCTACTCTACTACTCGGAGCGACCACTGCCAATCAAGGACTCGTCGGTGGTAGCAAGGGAACACTTTGATTTATTCACCGAACATGGCCCTCCTAAAGTGTTGCAACATGATCGAGGAACAGAGTTCCTTGGTGCAGTTGAAAAACATATAGAGATACTTCAGGTTAAAATGATTGTGAGTTCGAGCTACCACCCTCAGTCACAAGCAAAAATCGAACGATAGCATATATATATTATTATATATATATATATATATATATATATATATATATATATATATATATATATATATATATATATATATATATATATATATATGATGCACGTGTTGTGTTCAATGTGTTCATGTCTTTCTTCGACATTAGTTGATGGTCAGTCATTTTGATATTTTATTACATTTTCGGCCTGTTATTACAAAATGGGCACCCCTGAAATAGATACTAAACGGGCTTCGTGTTATTACAAAATGGGCACCCCTGAAATAGATACTAAACGGGCTTCATGTTATTACAAAATGGGTTCGTCGGTTGATTACAAAATGGGCCTCCTGTTAATACAAAATGAGTCGTTTTTACAAAATGAATCGTAGCAATCATGCTTTTTCACCGTAACTCAAATCGGGAATAGCACGAGTCAACATTTTAGTCAACAGTATTTGTGCAAATTGCTCGTCATTATTGTGCGATAAGGTGTCGCCCGACCAATTGGGGCAAAATTCTAAATAAGCGTGGGACGTGGTTGACTATTCGCTAGGTGGCTGTAGAAAGGCCGTCTTCCAACAATAGGTTCACAGGGTCTGTTGACCAGTCGGATTGAGTCCCATCGGATGGTACGTGCACGCCGTGCTCAAGGCTTGTCCCCACATGTACGTCTACACCAGAACCTACTTTTGATCCAATCATCTGCTGATGGTGTTAGCTGGCAAACTTGGCGACATGCAGCGATTCCGTCAACGAGCGGCCTTATTAAAGCCCGCTGAAGTAGCAGTCGCCTTCCGTGTTTGCTGCCATTAAATCCTGTCGCATTCTCGACTGACCCACATCGTGTTTATGGTATTTTAGTAGCGGTAGCAGACATTACTCAAACCAATGGGTCCTGAAATAGAGTGATATTTTAGAGCCGAGCTTATAAATGGAGGAAATTCGTAAAACTGGTTGATGCTTCAAACTTCAGATATACTTGTACCACATCGTTTTATCCCCCCCCCCATAGCACCAATGTTGTGCGGTGTGTGATATACACCTTGGTGACTTAGTCCCCAATGTATGTGTCCGGATTAACGAGTATACCGGATAAATTGATCATCCAATTAAAGGAGTAGGGGAGACCGGGGCTAGGCCGCCCCTTGGACACTCTAATAGATCTGGAGACTAGGCCCAGGGGCCGGGCAAGTCCGCCCAGGGGCCGGGGCAAGTTCGCCCTACACGTACTTTAAGCATCAAATACACAAGAACAGTGCAGTTTTGTCTTATTTTTATGTCAAAAATGTTTGTGACAGACATTTTGTTAGAAACTTAAAATCCTCACAAATTATGTTTTTACTACGAAATAAACCAGGCAAATAAAAAACAAGGTTTGGCATAAATGGTGAAATCAAAATCTGGTTTCATCACTTTTTGACTTGAAAATAACACTAAACTGGACAATTGGAAGCCTTTATAAGTGTGCGTGTTAGTGGGTTTATGTTCACAAGTAATCCTGAGCATTTTACATGAGATATCCTAGGGGCGAACTCGCAACGTGGCACATAAGAGGACACAGAGATATATGTGGTGGGGGGCAACTAAATATCACTGACACTGGATATAGCAACAACGCAAGATCCAAACAATAGCTCTGATATAAGGGTTTAACTCAGCGCTGTGAATATCTAACCAATGCCATTTATAAGTACTGAAAAAATTACTTTCAGTCACCAAAATCACTTTTTTAGCTCACAACTTTCCAGTCAGCAAGTCGTGGACGCCAGTTTCCCGCTGCATGTAGTTTGATGATCATGTGACTTAGTCGTGTGAAATTACTAAATTCTGCAAAGGCACGGAATAAAAGCCGGTTGGCAGACTTGCCCCGGGAGCAGACTAGCCCCGGTTTCCCCTATGTTAGCGTTTGGAAATTCCGTTCCCGTGAAATGATGTCCGGCGTCGAGGTGTCTGGATTACCGCCGTCGATGTGTCCGGATTACCGTGGTCGAAGTGTCTGGATTACCGGCGTCGGGATCCACAGTATTCTAGCCCTATCTCAAATATTTACCGCTCGCATAATTTGTAGGCTTTTATTCCAACTTAACTCTTCTGTCCCGTTAGCTTACATTCAATGTTGGATGCAGGTTTAGCGTTTACCTATTAAAAATACATGTTTAGAGACTTTGGTCCAGTGTGTAAGTTCACTAAGCTGGCCTTATCAGCCGGTTATTCATTCAATCCACGGTGTCTAGAGATCAGGTGCTATATATCATCTATGTATCTTGTTTAGTATCTCAATCGCCATTTGTAAGTTATTTTATTGTATTACAACATTATATTTACAAGCGAATTGTTTCGTATCGTGTTCATTTATGTAAATATATAATATAACTAATTAAATACGAAATAAACTATTGAACAAGCTGCCTTGTTGTCTTGTTTTATCGAGGCCGCCTAACTGTGACATTTGCATTTATTGTCTCTACTTACCAAAAGCATGATGGGAGATAGGCTGTCGCTGCAAGCACGGGACCACGGGACCACGAGGAGTAGCAGTAAAACAGTAGTTAATGTTGAGCAGATTGCAAAAAAGGTGGGGTTAACGCGACCTGAAACACATATCATAATAAACCTCTGTCAGGTCATATTTCACGTTGTTTACATTTCATCGTCACATAGAGAGAGAGAGAGAGAGAGTAGCAGCGAGAGAGAGAGAGAGAGACAGGGAGAGAGGGAGAGAGGGAGAGAGGGAGAGAGAGAGAGAGAGACAGGGAGAGAGACAGGGAGGGAGGTAGGGAGAGAGGGAGAGAGGGAGAGAGAGAGAGAGAGAGAGAGAGTGGGTCTCATTCTTAAAATGGCGCAGTACCAAATCGTCACTAATGCGTAAGATATTGGGGGCTAACACGTAAATATTACTTTGCAAATTTTATCGGTTGTTAATATTCAGACTGCTATGACATAAACTAGTAGTCACATAATAGTCATGGTGACAATATTATATTAATAATAAATTACTAATTCATACATAAAAAATGTATCATACACTTTAATGATGTTTGCAATAATGCACGGTATGCTGTTTTTAGAAATAAATAACATTAATAAAAATAAAGTTTTTCGTGTTTCGGCGTTACAAAAACGAAGGTATAAGCTGTTTTCTAATTACAAATTAGGTAATCGCCTACCTGAACACAAGCCATAGAAACTACACTAAATCAGATGAAGCCCCACATTATGTTATGTTACATTTTAAAATTAACATTATGTCTTGACAATTTTGAAACACAGTCACTTTTTAATGTAAAAAGTGGTACTGTAATTGATATCCCAGCATAATACCTGTATCTTAATCTTAATTTATTACATTATCTCTAATGTGTAGATAATTGGTAATTGCAAAGGTTCTGTATATATTTAAAATAATAAAACATGCGTTCAGTATTTTCTGCAACGTTGCATGTGTATTGCAAGCGCCAGGCTGTTGAATGTTCCTCTTTTAATAAAACGTCATCATCCGTCAATATCAATGTTATTAACAACAGTAATAATAACAAGAGCCGACATAAAGTCCAGGCTATGCCATAAACAATATTTATTCTGACGCAATTCGTTTTTATAAAACAAAACTAGGTTCCCGTTTCTCCTGGTCGAATATCTGTATGCGCGATGCGGTTATATACAGGCCAATAAACTATCGCTAGTTCGTTCTTTTCAAGGTCTCAACAGAGGCGTCCGGCAGTTTTACGACATCACCGGAAGCAGTACTGCGCACTTGGACCGTCTATCCATTTTTGGTGTGTGAGTCATTGTGTAGCGCGTCTTTCCCTCTCCCGTTTCCTGGCGGGACTTGAGTGCAATGCCGCACGCAAGGAACCCGATCAATCGTGTCTCCTCGCCGAGTCAGATCCGATTGTCTTCTCAATCGGTGCGCACCACAACAGGATGTCCAGCGCTATTACTCTCTCAAGACGACCGAGGCGGCAGCAGAACAAGCCCTGAATAACAATGGTGCGGTCGCATACGCCGGCAGACAGAGCGACTCGAGTCGCCCCCGAGTCGAGCGCAAAATAGCAAATAAATCCTGACTGTCCGCTAATGAGCTTCACGCATGGGTGTCCGTCCGACGTGACAAAATGAGTCCTCTCACCAAAGTTCCTCTCCTCGTGAATCTGGCTGGTAAGCGTTTCCTTAATGTTCCCGTTATCCCAGACTGATGGCTAATTGTGTTTCGTTTGCTTAACGTTCCCATTGTTCCAGACTGATGGCTAATTGTGTTTCGTTTGCTTAACATTCCCATTGTTCCAGACTGATGGCTAATTGTGTTTCGTTTCTTACCGTTCCCGTTGTTCCAGACTGATGGCTAATTGTGTTTCGTTTCTTAACGTTCCCGTTGTTCCAGACTGATGGCTAATTGTGTTTCGTTTGCTTAACATTCCCATTGTTCCAGACTGATGGCTAATTGTGTTTCGTTTCTTACCGTTCCCGTTGTTCCAGACTGATGGCTAATTGTGTTTCGTTTGCTAAACGTTCCCGTTGTTCCAGACTGATGGCTAATTGTGTTTCGCGAACACGAACAAGTAATGTAAGCACGAACAAGTAATGCAAACACGAATAAGTAATGTAAACACGAACAAGTAATGTAAACACGAACAAGTAATGTAAGCCTAAGTGAGAAGTTGAGACGTTTCATACAGAGACGTTTGGTTTGTACTAACCTGTGTTATATCGGGTTTTCCCCGTACAGGGAACATCTACTGCCGACAAGTATCATAAATGGCAGTTGGGAATTAAAACCGATGCAAAATGTCACGATATCGCAATCAAACTAAAACTCAGTCAACATCTGCAGAGCTTCATGATAGCTATCCATGTATTGCATTGCTAATTACAATAAGCTACTAAGAATTGTATTCTCCCCTTACCTTACCGTTATATTTTGTCGTGTTCTCGTCTATTTAGTTTTGAGCCTCTCTAATCCGACGGACGTCGCTGTATATCCCTTTCAAAGTAACACTGAGCGCATATGTGGTATTATGATGTCGGGTCAATATTAACATGTTTGAGATGCACCATCTGCTGGCTATCAAAGGTATTACTAGGGAGAAAGGCTGCCAAACTGCAAGATCAGACAGAAAACATGAACCCCCTGAATCTTTTACATGTCATCAGATACAGAAATCTTTGTCATATGCCAAGAGAGAACGTTGTTAACCAAGCGTTCAAACAAGATTTCAAAGGACAGAGGAAGAGACGAAGGGTGCAATCTCCCGGGGTACAACGAGACATCAATGTAGGGGTGCAATATCCCGGGGTACAGCGAGACATCAATATAGGGGTGCAATCTCCCGGGGTACAGCGAGACATCAATGTAGGGGTGCAATCTCCCGGGGTACAGCGAGACATCAATGTAGGGGTGCAATATCCCGGGGTACAGCGAGACATCAATGTAGGGGTGCAATCTCCCGGGGTACAGCGAGACATCAATGTAGGGGTGCAATCTCCCGGGGTACAGCGAGACATCAATGTAGGGGTGCAATCTCCCGGGGTATAGCGAGACATCAATGTAGGGGTGCAATCTCCCGGGGTACAGCGAGACATCAATGTAGGGGTGCAATCTCCCGGGGTACAGCGAGACATCAATATAGGGGTGCAATATCCCGGGGTACAGCGAGACATCAATGTAGGGGTGCAATCTCCCGGGGTACAGCGAGACATCAATGTAGGGGTGCAATCTCCCGGGGTACAGCGAGACATCAATGTAGGGGTGCAATCTCCCGGGGTACAGCGAGACATCAATGTAGGAGTGCAATCTCCCGGGGTACAGCGATACATCAATATAGGGGTGCAACCTCCCGGCGGACAGCGAGGCGTCAATGTTAGGGTGCAACTTCCCATGGGACAGCGAGGCGTCAACGTGGGGGGGTGCAACTTCACGTGAAACGAAATCTAACATTCTCTCTCCTACTTTGATATCAAGAAGAACGTGTCTGTGGTGGCGGCGACAACGCCGTCCGGAAATTGGCAGCAATGATAGATCGATACGAGCCGAGTCACATTTCCCTGATGGTCTCGACACGGTTATTTGAGGTTATCTAATTCTCGAACGATGCCTCAGATTAGCTGGAAGACGTCGTTGGCGGGAGAGAGGGCAATTGTAGATCAGTATACATTAAAGCAACTGTTTAATCTACATTGATCGTGATCGTATCGTGAGACAATGCTTGTCTTAGCTGCTTCATGTCGATAGTAGAACCGCCAGTAAGAACTGCTCACCATCTACATCTCTCTTGCAATGGTTTGCCAGTCCGAATGGTCAATGCCATAGTCATTCAGATATATTCTTACTACATTCTTATATCTTAAGTTAGGTCTGTTTACAGGGCGCCTTCAGTTAACTCCCCATAGAGAATGATCTTTTGTCGAGTTTTTCCTATTCGTAAAAAGCGTACTAAGGGGTGGGGGGGGGTCAAGTGCCGTGTACTAATTTGTTTAATGTCGGTCGTATGCGAAATATGACCACCGCTGCGCGTTGCAGCGCCGAGCGGTGAACTGTTGAGGAACGAGTGATGCGTTGATTTGTGTAGCCGTTGACTGCGCGGTGCTGCAACACAATACGACCACTTGTGAATTCACAACTTCGTGGAAAACAATCGTCAATATGACACCGTGGAGTTGTTCGAAAATACAAAACTTTATCAATCTCGAATATTATCGACATTTTACATTACAATTTCGGGGAGGGGAGTGGGATCAGAGAATAAGTACACTTTGAACGAATGGGTAGATGTGGACAATTGTGAACGGTCCCCTTAGTTAACTGCACGATTATCTATGAATTACAATTTTCTTCAACCACAACTATTTTGGTTACTTACACAACGTTTCGGCAGCCTTCGTCAGGAATTCTGGGACGCCTAGTTCTTCCTCTGCTCACCAGTTGTCTTGGTAAGCAGGACGCACAGCACTCGCCTCGATTCATGACTGGAGTTGTCTTTCGGATTCATATGACCTCTTTGATCCATCTTGCTTTTCTGTTACATTCTCTGTCAATCGCTTTTACCCCCTCCCAGTCTGTGATGCAATTGTTTCTGTCTGCAGGGTCTGTTATTGCATATTGATGCTCTATCACCGTTGACACTCTCTTCTATTCCCTGGTAAATCGTCTGGTTGTGATGTTTTCAACCTCCTTATTGTGTTCTTCTAGTCTTGTTCCAAATGTTCTCCCTGTTTCTCCGATATATGTGTAGTTACATCTCTTACAAGGGATCTGATCTCATGGTGTTTTAAAATCCGCTGTATAGGTTCTGTTACTCCTTTGGCATACGGGAGTGTGACCATATCTTTGGATTTCTATGTGTTCTTTCCTTCTTTTCTTTGTTTTTTCCTTCTGAGATTGCTGTTCTTTCACCTCCTTTATGGTCCAACTTGGGCACCCACATATTTCTAGTGCCTTGGTGATGTGCTCCACCTCTTTCTCTCTGTCCTCTGGCTCTGATACGATGTTGTTGCATCTATCCACTAACGTTTTGATGACCCTTAGTTTCTGGTGTTATTGGTGCTGTGAGAGTAGCTTGCTGTTCCAGCCATTCCATGAAGAGATTTGCAATTACAGGTGACACCGGACTTCCCATTGCTGTGCCAAATTTCTGCTGATAAATGGTGCCCCTGAAACTAAAATATGTAGTTGTGACGATGAACTTCAGCAGCTCAATTATGTCATCCACATTTAGATTTGTCCGTAGTTTCAGTTTTGTGTCAGCTTCTAATTGTTTCTTGATGATATCCAGTGTCTCGTTGATCGGGGTGTTGGTGAAGAGAGACACAACGTCATGCGATAGGAACATCTAATCTTGTTCGATCATAATAGAAGCCAATTCATTTTCTAGGTGCTTCGAGTTCTCCTGAACAACTAGTTTATCCCACGCGTTCACTGAGCGCTTTGCATGCCTCGTGCGTTTCTAGTTAGTAAGTTCACATTAATCCTGATCTTCATCCTGTTGCTAACTTAATGAACAGAACGGTGTTTGTATTCCTGATGGAGATTTACAATATCTTATTACTATTACAATTACATCCACAAGAATAAACAGGAAAAAGTCACACAGCCTTTGCAAACCTTGACTAGTTAATGCACTATAGTTAACTTTAGTTAACTGCACAGACACGTGTTGCCGCATGTGACGATGTGTTAGCAGTTTTATGCGACACATGTTCACATAAATACATCGAATCGTTGCCCTTTTATATTAGGTATTATCGCTAATACATAAGTTGACATAAATCCGTCTGATGGCGCCGCTAGATGGTCGCGCTCGGGGAGATAGAAGGTAAACAATGCTGTTAATCAATATTCGGCCAAAATATATTATGCTAAAATGAATCATGCGATAAAATGAAGACAAAGCATTAGATAGATTAAAACAAATCATGCGTGGAGATAGTGCGGAGAAAATAAATCCAGCGAAGTGCACTTTGACTACGTACTCCAAAACTAAACGCCACTACGACCGAATAGAGACAGCGATTAAACATGCTAACAGTATTGAGGCTGTTAGTGCGAAACATTATTGCGTTACGTCGAATTGCGTTACAACGAAAACCGCGTAATAGTGAAACATTACCATATTTGCATCGAGAGACTTTGCGACTTGTAGACGGTGTACTAACACGGTTATTTCATTGTATCAATTACAGGGCAAGACTGCGCACACACACACGCACATGAACGAACACACACACACACACACACACACACACACACACACACACACACACACACACACACACACACACACACACACACACACACACACACACACACACACACACACACACACACACACACTCTCTCTCTCTCTCTCTCTCTCTCTCTCTCTCTCTCTCTCTCTCTCTCTCTCTCTCTCTCTCTCTCTCTCTCTCTCTCTCGCTCTCTCTCCTTCTCGATATATCTCTTATTATAGTAAAGGTCGGTATTTCCTAAAATAAACTTTCACAGTCTATTGTTAGTTTATCGACATTTGACGATGTTTATGGCGGACACCTCGCCTTAGAATCTCATAAAAACCCTAACAAACGGGCCACAGTTGCACAGTTGCTCTAGGCAACAGTGTCATGAAAACCGTTGAAATGTACGAACCGTTGTAAATATTGTTATTATTGACCGTTAAGTGATACACATTTGTGCTCTTCCCGGGAGGTAGATCTAAGCCTGCAGTTAAGCCGCAATTAAAACGCGGATTGCACGCATGGGAGGCGCCTGTATTGTATTAGAGCCCTTCTTTGTCGCCGCTTGCAGGCACGGGACACGCACATGCACGCCATATGTTAGCTGAGGTTAATTAACGATCTTGACAAAAACACACAGACGCACGCACGCACACACACGCGCGCGCGCATGCACGCAAACACACGCATGCACGCACACACGCACGCACGCACGCACACACGGAACGGAATGGCTGTACGACTCAAGGAAAAGGACAAGGTAACTTCCTTAACATTGTTCGTTACGACTTTCTTCCACATTAGTTGGTAATTTGCTTAGCTTGTTTAAAATACAATCACGTAGACATAATTGATTTGTTACGATCAACTCTCACAACAAGCCACCGCCACAATCGTCCAACTGAACTGTGTTGCATTTGTTGCATCAGCCAATGTGACCCGCTGCGTGGATCTGTTATATCAGGGCAAGTCACATATATGTGGCTCGCTTCGAATTGCAAATGTATGAAATATACATCAACAACACACGTGAACAATATATGTCAAAAATATATATCAACAAAATGTGAACAATATGTGTCATCAATATTATGTCAACACAATAGATCAACAATATGTGTCAACAATATATGTCAAAATAGGTCAACAGAGATAGGCATTTGGTGCAGAAAGGACCACTCAAATAAAATGCAACTGTCACAATTTCTCACATGTCATATGTAATAACTTGGTCATCAAATTCCGAGATATACTGATATTACTACCAATTCGCAGCGGTTGTCACCGACACTAAAAATGTATCGATAACTGTTTACCTGAAGCGCCTTGGCGCATTCGAATCGCGTCGTAGCAGCGGAATGTGCGATTTGGGACAAATTCCGACATAAAACAATTTTGACGTTGGACCAACACGCCGTAATGTGTTCCGCTTACGCTGTTTGTATGTATGGCGGTTTCCTTTCTGATGGGTTCGTGTATACATGAGTATGTGGAGTGACTGGAATTATATTGCCTTATTTGCAATGTCCAGCATTGGCCGAACATAGTAATCAAGCAATGATAATTATTTGAAGTAAACAGAACAGTAGTGCAATAGTGTGAAAACGTTCACTCTTTCCAACATATACAAAAATATCTCAGAAAATGGTAAACAACTTGCCGATGTATTAGTGTAAAACTCTCCATAAGCAGATAGTTTTCTTGTTCATTTGCCATCTGAACTTTCTGGAAGGCAGTCTTGCCTAATCTTGTTAAATTGATTAATTTACATTGTGAAGATGACCAGACACGAATGACGACAAATTGTGAAGATGACCAGACACGAATGACGACACATTGTGAAGATGACCAGACATGAATGACGACACATTGTGAAGACGACCAGACACGAATGACGACACATTGTGAAGATGACCAGACATGAATGACGACACATTGTGAAGATGACCAGACATGAATGACGACACATTGTGAAGATGACCAGACATGAATGACGACACATTGTGAAGATGACCAGACACGAATGACGACACATTGTGAAGATGACCGGACACGAATGACCACTAAGTTACATTTGTAGGTGACGTTCGAAGACCACTGGTTGCTGGCAGTCAGTGTGTTCGTGTATTCCAAAGAGCAACACGATACAGGTGGCATGTATAGGCGCCATAGTCCTATACTTATTCGTCTAAATATGTTCTGTCTAGATCAGTACATCACTTAAAGGCTTACTTACATATATGGTATAGTAACTAGCAGATACATCAATGTCCAAATCATACGTAAGCTCCACAGAACACAGTATCTACCCTCCTCCATGGATGCGACAGCGGGACTCTGACAGAAGAGACAGAGATACGTGTACAAATGTTTGAAATGAAATGCTTCATGAGACTCCTCTTCGTTTGTTTCATCGAACAAAAACGAACGAATATGCTAGACAGGAAAGCAAGAGCTCGTGTTGTCCACGATGAAATGACGCAAGCTCTCCTGCTTTGGCCACATCATCCCGAAACATGATGCAAAGAATCTGTCATAATTTCGGGGTTTGAGAACATGTGTGACCGGTGATTTAGAAAAGGATATTATACTGTGTGCATATCCGGGTGACAAGTATTTGGGGAAAGTGTTTACCTTGGTAGTAATAGCGTGGCCAGTCAGGGGTTATGCAACACTGTAAAGGCGGACAACGTTGACTTGAGGTTTGGATTGCAGGATTGTATGGAACTGTGTATTAGGGTAGGGGGGTAGGATATAGGATTAATTTTAAGGCGACTCAAGTGATTATAGATGTATACATATTGGTTCCGGTGTAACTATATTTGGAATCATTTCAAAGCATACGGAAGGATGCAAAAATGTGTGGTTCGTTACATATTGATTGATCGTCTTACTCGTAGGACGGGTTAATTGAGTGAGATGGCCGTTATTTTGTGTGGAGTTCATATGTTGGAGAGAGGGTTTTTTTGTCCGCGATCAAGAATGGTAGAGGGGAGAATCGAAGCAGCTCTGAGAGAACGGGGCTCTAGTCAGTCCGACTGTCAGTTTATGCGGTGTCGAAGTAACGATAGCTAACCAGTAACGTGAGCTAACCAGTAACGTGAGCTAGCCAGTAACGTGAGCTAAGCAGTAACGTGAGCTAACCAGTAACGTAAGCCAGCCAGTGAGGGCTGTAGATTTGCCGTGACGGTTGGTGCGTGATATACCTTAGTCGCATAAGACATTACACGAGTGTATATAAATGTTATACTCTGTTTAAATGTATGTCTGTGATAATTTGGTAATAAACGATGTATTAGATAGGGTATTATGTCAGGGAATTGGTCTGACATGGTAGATACGTAATGGTACTTGATTACTTGTGATTATACCGATGCTACGTTTGGTATTCGCGATAGCGAATCACTGCACGTATACTATTTTATTGGGTAATGGTATTGTTTAGTGTGTAGTCCATAATGTAATTATAGTTATTCTTGGTGTGTTATCGACATTCCTTGTAGTGTCGGGTCACTGGGAAGGGTGGGTCCCTGGGAAGGGCAAGCAGCCAGGCAATTCCAAAGCTGAGGTCGATGGGTGTCATATTGTGGGCGTAGATGTGTTGTCGGCAGACGAGCCGGGTTTCCCGTGAGGTAAAAAAAATCGTTCCACGAAGGGCAGGACCGATGTGGTGTCTGCGGACAAGCCGGGCCTCCCGTGAGGGATACAAGATTCGTTCCACGACGGACGAGACCTAGTCGTCCCACGATGGACGAGACCTAGTCGTCCCGTGAAGGGATTCAATCCTATGAAACACTTATCGTTGCACATATCGATATAGGGTTTATGTATCCGGGACCTTACAAATAGTGATTCTTTGTTAATACCTTTAAATAGTTCAAAGGAGAATACTGGTATGGGTCTTATTGTATTCATGTATATTATTATTTAGTACCTTCTGTAATTAATTAATTATGAGAAAGTCAGTGTTTCTTGTTTATGATATCCCTATCATACATCGAACACTACACCTGGCGTGTTTGACCAAATCTTGAAGACTGGACCGCCAGAAGAAACACTAGCTGGACAACATCGAGGCCCAATATAAAAATGTCGGCCCTGATACGCACAACAAAAGACAAACCCGTCAGTCGCATTAATTCTTCTGGATTATTTGATCGTGCAAAACTCACACATTACACCCGCTCCATCGACTGTGTGTACAAGACTCACACATTACACCCGCTCCATCGACTGTGTGTACAAGACTCACACATTACACCCGCTCCATCGACTGTGTGTACAAGACTCACACATTTACACCCGCTCCATCGACTGTGTGTACAAGACTCACACATTTACACCCGCTCCATCGACTGTGTGTACAAGACTCACACATTTACACCCGCTCCATCGACTGTGTGTGCAAGACTCACGCCTTTACACCCGCTCCATCGACTGTGTGTACAAGACTCATACATTACACCCGCTCCATCGACTCTGTGTACAAGACTCACACATTACACCCGCTCCATCGACTGTGTGTACAAGACTCATACATTACACCCGCTCAATCGACTCTGTGTACAAGACTCACGCATTTACACCCGCTCCATCGACTCTGTGTACAAGACTCACACACTACACCCGCTCCATCGACTCTGTGTACAAGACTCACACATTACACCCGCTCCATCGACTCTGTGTACAAGACTCACACATTACACCCGCTCCATCGACTGTGTCCGTCGGTAGCTCAGTTAACCACTCACAATGCGTGTTCTTTTTCTACCGCTGGATGTGTGTGTGTTTGTGTTTGTGTGTGTGTGTGTGTGTGTGTGTGTGTGTGTGTGTGTGTGTGTGTGTATGTGTGTGTTTGCGTGTGTGCGTGTGTGCGTGTGTGCGTGTGTGTGTGTGTGTTTATTTGTCATCAGCCTGCCCATACAGTGTTTTGTCTGCAGAACTGGAACATCATTCAAGAGATGTGCTCGTGTCTCCAGAGACTGCCAAAGACGTTGACGTGGAGACAATTAGACTGGTTTAAAGACGAAAACTATAACTATGGACGTCCATTTTATATATATATATATATATATATATATATATATATATATATATATATTTATGTCATGATGCAACGTACACATCACCTAATAATGATATATATATATATATATATATATATATATATATATATATATATATTTATATATATATATATATATATATATATATATATATATATATATATATATATATATATATATATATATATATATATATATATATATATATATATATATATATATATAATCATTATTAGGTGATGTGTACGTGCATCATGATACTCACACTTCACATTGCGTCTCGTTTCAACTTGGAAACGCTGTATTTGATTCGTGACTTCTCACAACAGCCGTTCATCGATGCTAAGCCTAAGGTTGACAGTGTTCTGTTGGCATTCTTCGTTGTCATGTAGGAGCAAATCCTCAAATGTCAAGTTTATTTGCTCGCGCATGAATCATCAACGAAGGCAAATAAATGATAGACAGTGGGTAGGCAAGGTAAAAATGATAAAGCACACACGCATTAAGGTGTGATCGAGGCGCGTAATAGCATTGGCAAATATATAAAAAAAAATGTGCAGCACATGTTATACCGTTGTTGAAAAAACAATGTTAAATCATCGTTTTTATTCTGTGCAAATGTTAGTGTTTTCCGTGCGCAGCATAATTATTTTAGACGAAACGACCGTTTTATGTGAATGTGTGACGAACATGTGAAAACATGTGAAAACATGCTGGTCTTATCTCGGATGCTGGTTTTTTTCATTTTAATGGCCCGCGTTGGTGTTTCTACAAAGGCAGAGCCACAATAATCAAACCGCGTTCTCGAAGATACTAAACCTACAACTCGTGATATCAATTCGCTTTCTGTCTCCAGACGTTGATGTAAATGCATCGTGCATTAGGACCTATATTTGAACGGTCGGTCGTCATGTCCAATTGCCCATCCATTGGCTCGGCACAGCAAGCAGTTATACGTTACAAGAAATTCAATCAAAAACCTTTGCGAAAAACAGCCACCGCTCTTGACTGGCACACATAGCACTGGTTAACGTAAACAGAAAGTACATTATCGTAAACGTCAAAGCAAAGCGAGAGGCTAACGTTTATTTACGCTATAAAAACGAAGTTGCTAGAATGTTCGTCGAACTTTCCCGTTGCTCAGAGCAGACACAATTCGATTAAACCTCGTGGATCGTTGTCGTGACTAGCCAAGTGGTCTTAATTCTAAATTGTCTGGCTGCGGCATTCAACATCAATGCCGATATTGTAGCCTCTGTAAAAATGTTCTGCCGATAAAACGTCATCCATAACGGTGTTCCCAAATTAGATACTGGTATTTTGCTTGGTCACAAACTCTTAGCGACGCATAAAGAACATCCCTGTTAATACGAATATAGTTTTATGATTTAGATTCATATTTTAACTTGTGGAAAAGACGGTGAATGTAGGGACAGCAAAACGGAATGAGCGAGCATGGGTAGGGGAAACTGGGCGAAATTGGAAAGGGAGAACATTAGGAAGGAAGAGAGAGGGAGAAGTAGACACACCGACATACAAGGGAACGACGGGGTAAAAACGAAGAAGACCGTCATACATATAACCAGAAACGAATTGAATGACACTAGGCCTATCTCTAACGAAATCGCTTCGCGCAGTTTGCGATTGCGCGCATGTGCACACGCAAATCATTATTGAGCGACCGATTGACGAACGCGGCGCCATAAGAGGCTGAGCCCTTGACAAATGGCCTCAGTTCGACTCGCAGCGACCAGAAGTCGCGTGTTTACATCGGTCAAGTGTCGTTGTCGACGGCCAGCGACTGTGGCCAGTAGATAACTCGCCAGATCGAGCGCGTCCGTCATGCTACATTCAGGAAGACAAAAACAGCAAGCGACCGCGTGGCTGCTTACCATCGGAAATTTTCTTATCATGACGCGTAAGTACGAACAGGTTTCTAGTTTCTAAGAATTTGCATATGTGTATATTATTTGGTCGGTCTGACATGTGCTTGTTGTGTAGAGATCGAAACATGACGGATGTATATAATACTAATAATGTTGTCTTATAATAACAGTGTCGGCAAGAACTAGACGGTCATGACGCTCACTCCAGTATAAGAACATGTTTTGGCAACAGTTAATGGAAGCAGTCTATGGGTTTATATAAATCGAGAAAATTGGCTCGTTAAATCCACGTTTTTTTTTATTTCCCTATGTGTGAGATGTTATTTCTCCTGACATATAGACACCGGGTACAAGGGACCAATAGCTTTTAGTTCTCTTCAGGCAAAACACAAGTGGGGTGAACGAAATGTTTTCGAAGTTTCGAAATGACAGTAATGTTTCCATGTTTGTTGGTATCAAACCCGTCCTCTCGATTACAGTCCAGAGCCCTAGCCGTCGAGCCGCCCCGAGTAGCTGTCTTGTTCTGTTGCACTGCGTTGGATCGTTGTCGACGAAGTTGTAGCTGAAGTTGTTGGGATGTCACAATGATGGAAAGAGTGAGTCAGCGCGTTGTTAGACTGGTCTGTGTTCTGCATTAGGCGAAGACATTTTGTTGACCGCAGTCTTCTCTCTTGGGCATCCCTTTCCCTATACGGATACGTGTGGATGTTTTTGGGCAATTGTAAACTTTGTGTTGGAAATGTTTGCCTTACTGTATATTTCTATATCGTGACCGATTATATGTATATATGTATATTATATGTATATATTAGGCATTGTATTTGTAAAGGGGTAAATATTATAAAAAATATAATACAGGTGGAATTAACTACCGAAGTTAAAAGCGTATGCGATCAGTTGCAGGAACCAGTCGAGACTAATGTCTCCATGAGAACGTTCTATTACAACAAAGACTAATGTCTCCATGAGAACGTTCTATTACAACAAAGACTAATGTCTCCATGATAACGTTCTATTACAACAAAGACTAATGTCTCCATGAGAACGTTCTATTACAACAAAGACTAATGTTTCCATGAGAACGTTCTATTACAACAAAGACTAATGTCTCCATGAGAACGTTCTATTACAACAAAGACTAATGTTTCCATGAGAACGTTCTATTACAACAAAGACTAATGTCTCTATGAGAACGTTCTATTACAACAAAGACTAATGTCTCCATGAGAACGTTCTATTACAACATAGACTAATGTTTCCATGAGAACGTTCTATTACAACAAAGACTAATGTCTCCATGAGAACGTTCTATTACAACAAAGACTAATGTCTCCATGATATCGTTCTATTACTACAAAGACTAATGTCTCCATGAGATCGTTCTATTACAACAAAGACTAATGTCTCCATGAGATCGTTCTATTACAACAAAGACTAATGTCTCCATGAGAACGTTCTATTACAACAAAGACTAATGTCTCCATGAGATCGTTCTATTACAACAAAGACTAATGTCTCCATGAGAACGTTTTATTACAACAAAGACTAATGTTTCTATGAGAACGTTCTATTACAACAAAGCCCGCGAAATATCACTACAAGAATAACGTATAGTATACGTTTAATATATGATTGATGAAGAAATTATCTATGACACCTACAATGACGACAGTGTTGACTGCCGTGTCAGTAGCAGCACCGTGATGGCGACGAACGAAGGCCATTCAGGCTGTCGATCCAAGGTATGGTCACGATGATTTCAATGTTCACGGTGATGTTGATCCAATGACTTTCGTTCCAATGCATGATCAAGGAGCCGTCGATCATATGATAGATCACGCTTATGTCTACCCAACGGATGATCACGATGGTGTCGATCGAAGGGATGATCAAATTGCTATACAGTATCTAGGTGATGAGCTCGGTGCTGTAATTCAAAATGTTGATCACATTGCATTTCGATTTAATGGATGCTCGCATTGATGTCGATCTATATGAACGGCCACATCGTTGCGATTCAGCAGATGGTCACGGCGCTGTAAATTCAATGGATGACCACGATGTTGTCCTTCCAAATGATGGTGACTGTGTTGTTGACCCAAGGGATTATTACGATGTTGTTGCTGTTGGTATTGGCTGTCGACATATGCCATTGTCCTATTGTCTTTATATTGTATGCCTTTCGACTTACAACACTAGACACGCACGTTGTTATCCCGAGAGTGTTATTAAGACGTTTTAGGATTTTGCATCAACACATTTTATGAGTGACAGGCGCTGATCGCCGTGTATGTCGAATCTGGTGAACTGTGATTGCTTCGGCGTCGTTATATGAAAGACTGATTGTGACTGCAACGCGGTCTGAATTCATAGCACCTAGACACTTAGTTGGCTTCATCTGTGTGTTCATCAAGTAGCGACGCAGGAATATTTATACAGTTTTTTCCGATTGAATAGCGCCACTGTCTTCTGCGCGTTCAGTGCGATTTTCTGCGTACTTACGCCGCATTACATGGCCATTTATTTCATCCGGTTCTTTTACATGTGGAATTTTCACAATTTCGATTCCAGTACATAGTATAATGCTCAACACTGGCAAGTCGAAGCTGTTAGGCTAAAGGGGTGGGGGTGACACAAGGGGTGGGGGTGCCCAGTTTTACAAAAGGACACAAGCGGGGCAGCACATTTACTTATCCGAATAAGGATGCGTGCGTGCGCGCGCGCGTGCGTGCGTGCGAACTACGGTAAGATGTGCATACACAATATAAGCTAAATCGCAACAATGCTTCCTCAAATAATCATGTTTTTGCACATACTTGTGCGAGCACTTTCAAAACATCTCTGAAAAAGGTTATAGATGCGTATGTTTAAATGCAAGGAGCATAGTAAATAAGAAAAACGAATTAAACATTATGGTAGAAGATATTGACCCTCACATAATTGGTATAACTGAATCATGGGCCAACATAGATATAACAGATGCTGAATTAGGACTGACAGGATACGTAATGTTTAGGAAAGATCGAATAGGAAGAAGGGGCGGGGGAGTTATTTTATATGTTAAAGAATCTATTCAGGCTTATGAAATAAAACTAGAAAGGGAAGCAGATTGCGATGAAGCTGTTTGGTGCAAAATTGTTTCAGGAAATTCAAAATTAACTGTTGGATTAGTTTACCGAAGTCCAAACATAAACGAAGAGGACAACACAAAAATAAAAAACGCTATAAAGGAAGTTAGTAAAGGGGAATGTATCATAATGGGAGATTTTAACCATGGACACATACAATGGAATTCTCTAGAGAGCACAGGGATTGAGGATGAACAATTTCTATGTTTAATCCAGGATAGCTTTCTTACTCAGCACGTACTAGAACCAACCAGGGGAGAAAATGTATTAGATATAGTTTTGTCATCACAAAAAGAATTAGTGGACAATGTAAAAATATTTGAACCATTGGGTAATAGTGACCATAATCAAATACATTTTGACATCAATGTAAAATCAGAAAGTAAAAATAAGAAAACGTACAAGAGAAACTTCCACAAAGGTAACTACAAAGATATAAGAAAATACTTAGCACAGCTAGATTGGAATAACATGCTGATGAATAAGACTGCAATTGAATGTTGGAATATTCTAAAATATGAAATTGAGAGTATCATTGATAAATTTGTTCCCTTCCGAAAACAAGGAAAACGGTGTAGAAAGAAACAAGTGTCAAAAGAGGCAATTAGAAAAATAATGCTAAAACAAACTATGTGGAGGGTTTATAGGCGTACCAGAAAGGACGAAGACTATGCAAAATACAAAGAGGCACTTAATGCAGCTACAACTGAAATCAGACAATCTAAAAGAAGCTATGAGCAAAAACTGGCATGTAACATAAAAACTGACAGCAAGAGTTTTTATGCATATGTCAGGAGTAAACAAAACGTACAAGACAAGGTTGGACCTCTAGAAGACAGTGCTGGAAATATAATATCACAGGGGTTTTTAATGGCGGAAGACCTAAATGGTTACTTCAGTTCAGTGTTTACAAAAGAAGATATTAGTTCATTACCAGTTGCTGATGCTAAATTTCAGGGGGCTAAATCTGACTATTTAGGACCGTTAGTTGTAACTCCAGAATTGGTAGCTAGGAAAATAAAGGCAATGAAGGATAACAAATCACCGGGAGTGGATGGGATTCCTCCAAAATTACTAATGGAAACAGTAGAACAAATCAGTATACCACTTGCAAGAGTATTCAACTTGTCATTAAAAGAGGGAGTTGTTCCGTTTGAATGGAAAGAAGCAAACATCATACCATTATTTAAAAAGGGTTCTAGAAATAAGTCAGAGAATTACAGACCAGTGAGTTTAAGGTCAGTGATTTGTAAATTATTAGAAAGGTTAATTAAAGACCATATGGTGGACTTCCTCGTTAAGAATAAATTATTAAATTCATCTCAACATGGATTCCTTAAAGCGAGGTCATGCTTAACAAATATGTTATGTTTTTTGGAAGAAATCACTAAGTGGATAGACTTGGGATCGCCAGTATATATTATCTACTTAGATTTTCAGAAAGCTTTTGACAAAGTGCCACATCAAAGATTGCTACTTAAATTAAAAGCCCATGGTATCGGGGATAGCATAACTGACTGGATAGAACAATGGCTGACTGACAGAAGACAACGAGTTGTAGTAGATGGCGAAGTTTCAAATTGGAAATCGGTTTTGAGTGGGGTACCTCAAGGATCAGTATTAGGACCTATATTATTCTTAATTTATATCAATGACTTGGACGAGAGTATAACAAGTAACGTACTGAAATTTGCGGACGACACAAAACTGTTTAGAAAGGTTAATACTGATGGTGATAAACAACATTTACAAAACGATCTAGACAGATTAGTGAAATGGTCTGAGAAATGGCAGATGCTGTTCAATTTTGGGAAATGTAAATGCCTACATACAGGACATGGGAACTTGAATGTAAACTATAAAATGGGAGCTACTGTTCTTGGTACTACTGTAAAAGAAAAGGACTTAGGAGTTACAATAAGCGCTGATATGAAAGTTTCAGAGCAGTGTGGTATTGCAGCTTCAAAGGGTAATCAAATTCTTGGATTGATTAGAAGAAACATAACATACAAGGGAAAAAAGTTAATTACACCTCTTTATAAAGCAATAGTTAGACCTCATTTAGAATACTGTATACAAGCATGGAGACCATATCGTAAGAAGGATATAGATACGCTTGAACGCATACAAAGGAGAGCAACTAAAATGATTCCAGAACTTAGAGACCTTAGTTATGAAGAACGCCTGAAAGAATGTGGTTTAACAACTCTAGAGACAAGGAGGTTAAGAGGAGATCAGATTGAAGTTTTTAAGATATTGAATGGGTATGAAAATATTGATAGAAATATGTTTTTCTCACTCAAGAAGGATAGCAGAACTAGATGACATGAGGTAAAATTAGTAAAGGATCAATGTAGATTGGACATCAGGAAGCACTCGTTCTCACAGAGGACAGTAAATGAATGGAACAAACTGTCTACAGATTGTGTAACTGCTAGCAGCGTGAATATGTTTAAAAACAAGGTTGACACATATATCAGGAGGGCGGGTTATAAGTAGGTGAACATTGTTGGACTCTCGATAAGCCAATGGCTTCCTTGTCCACTTGCCATCTGGGCCTTTGGCTTGGATGGCAAATCTTGGTAAATGTATCGCAGCAATGAACCCATCGCGTTCTGCCAAGTCAATCAACTTATCGGTGCGATTAGTCAGACTCTCGCCCTTCCGTTGCCGCTTTGGGGGGACATTTACGGAGCTATAACTGATGAAATTATGGTGGAATCCTTCTCGATGCCCACGTGCAGTAAATGATTCTGTATCTTTCGGAAGTCCAAGGCGAACTTCATTACAAAGTGAAGAAGAAAAGTTCCTCTAGGATATTACGCTGTTCATCCACAAACCGCAAGACAAAAGTTTGCTGTTTTTTTTTATTTATTACAGGCTTCGACTGCGCTGATTGAACAAAACACTGCATTTCGCATTTCGGACATAATCTTAAGCTAAGTCTGGTCCCTGATGATGGCAATCAGTTTGTCCTGTATGACCTTTCACCCCGGTGGCTTCTCTGGTTAAAAAAATAATCACTTTTATTATGGGCTGCAGCTGAAGGCGATTGTCTTTCACACGTGTTCGCAAACATGTCAACAGCTGCTGTCAGCTTTGGATGATTTCACACAAGTGAAAGGTAATTAGAGGTAATGCTAAAATGTGTTCGCGGTGTTTCGACAAATGTACATATAGTTCAGATACGATGAAAAAATCTTGTCGGAATAACGGGATCACCCGATCACCCGACCGATGGACACTCCTTGGACCGCCGTATATATACGGGATTATATTCATTTTAAAGGCATGTCATTGTCATTTTCCATAATATTCTTTCAAATATTCGGAGTTATGTCTTGCTTTGTGCAGGTTGTTTAAAGTCTGGTTGATAATATGAATTATTAAACCGACGAATCCCATAAGTGCATGACTGAAGCTAATCAGGCTGAAAGCGAAGTGTAAAATTATGAAAAACTAGACATATTAACATTGACACAACAAAGCAGCATAGCAGCATTACTCCGTGCATGGCAGCTGTCGACGTTAGTTACACAATGTGTGGAAGGAGGGTTTGTATTGCGCACAAGTACCTACTTAGAGGTAAAATAAGGTCGAAAAACAACCAGGATTGGCTACATGAGGTCACGTGGTATTGTGTTGCAGTGACGTCATGCTAAAGTGCCGCTCATGTTGCCTACAGTTGTGCGTCGACATATTACAACCGCAACAACAATTACTACACGTTTCTTTACCAATCTGATGAGCGTACCCACGCATCCGTAAATAATTAAAAACATTGTTAACTACAGTTAAACTGTTTTATTATCCCTGAGTTTTCGTAACGTTCTGTGAAGGCTTAATACGTTGTGAACGGTGAAGACGGGCGAAACCTCCTGCAATTTTAACGGGCCTGGAGGCATCCCAGAAACAAGCAGACCAATCCAGTAAAACACCATCATCATCATCATCAGTCATCATCGTCAACAGACGGGCCTCGAAGTGCAGTCGCGGCAGGAATGCAAAGCAGAACCGATCACGCATAACAGCAACGCTTCCATAAAAAGTCGTTATTACTACGCCAAGTGAATCGGCACTTGATTAGATGGATTAGCTTTAACATCTGCTTGCGTCATGCTGCAATCTTCGGCTGCTGTATACTGTGTTGTTTCACCTGGACGCGTGTGTGTACATGCGTGTGTGTACATGCGTGCGCATATGCTTGCATAATTGCACGTATTTGCAATATTTATTAATATCCATGTGTTATACATATAACAAGAATATATTTTAACGCATATTTTCTTCAACAACCGCCATTGATTGGTTTGTGCGTTTTGATGAAATAATAATGATCATATGGCAAGATTTCTTCAACAGCGGTGTTTTTCGGCTGCCTTTTTTGCTCCGAATTCCGAAAAAAATTGTATAAATGAGTCGTCTTTCGTCTTTTGAATTAAAACATTGATAACCTGCAGCAGCCGGTTGCTTTAGAACAACACCAGCCAACAACTGCTTTAAATAGTGTTCCCCGAAAGCTGCTTTGGGAATGCCGTCATCCAACATGTGAGCTATATGACCTGCTCAGCGATGCTGGTGCTAAAGTCTGATTTACTCAATACTAGAATCGTTAGATCGTTGGAGGATAGCATTGTTTGTGACGTAGGTAACGTGCTGTCGTTTATATGTGGTAGGTCACACGAGACTTAGGGTGGTGCAGTCACGGAGGCATGGCATGGAAACGAGGTAGGCAGATACTAGGAAAGGTGAAGACCAGTGGGGAGAATGGCGGGGACACGGAGCGGATGAAGCAGTTATTGCAAGTGGGAAGTGGATCGGAAAGAGAAACGTGTGGCGGATGTCTGGACGGAAGCAAAGGCTGGGTGGAATTGGAGGAAGCGACAGGGAAATGGGGAATCAATTCGATCACAAGTTATGACAGTTAATGTTCCCCAGTTATTAGTTCGTATTAATAAACGCCGGTCCCTGCAGCAATGGCGGACTACGCAACAGCTTTCGCGTAGCTGTTCAATCTCAGTAGGGTGACATCGAGGATATGCAGCTTTTTATATAGTGGCAAAGCAATGTTGCACTACAGGACTACAGGACCTAAGTTGGCTTGTTGAACCGCCTCGGTTGGTGCAGTCGCCCACAATAATTGAATACACATATTACGAAATCAGAAAGTTTACAGGACCAGCTTGTTTTGGCAACGTTGTTATGTACGTCGCCATGATTATGTGTTTATCAGCCATTTGTACTGATGAGAAACGCACACGTCGAGTCCCGATTTTTAAACACTGTTAGCAGTACGTTCCACAAAACATAGTCTTTTCTACTTTATCATAGCATTTTGTGAGGTTTTCGTACTTATTCGCATTCATGAAGTCATCATCAGTTTCGACGATGACATACATAGTTCGCACCAACGTAGATATCATTAATTAGCGTTGCACATGACACATATCTATTATATGTATATGAGCTGGGATATAATGTTTTTACAAGAAAATGGATGTTATGTAATGCGTGAAACACAATCACAAATTATATGCAAATATTAAAATCATAGCGTAAGCAATAGATTACAGCAAAGGTGTAACATCCAGCAATAGCTGTAACACTCTGAATCGCCAGCTATAGCTGTTACTTGCGACTACACACTTAGAATCTTAAGACAAAGTGAAACAAGTGCTAATAAATGTTAAACTAAAGTTTAACGTATATAACTAATACAAATCTTGCGACAGTAGTATTGTGCTGTTTACTAGTCACACTGTGTACTTGCATTCACATAAGATTCGTTGACACGTCAACAGTCCCTGGTATAATAATCTAGTGCAATAGGATTGATGGTAATAATAGTATCATAAATTACAATTCTCAATAGCGAATGTCAGTTTCCAATGTGGGATGTCACTGTAAACGCCAAATTATTAGGTTATGAACTTTAAGATAACGCTCTGTGTAGTTGTACGTAGCGAGTGGAGCAGTAGAGCCAGCAGGCACTGACGCTCTGTGTAGTTGTATGTAGCGAGTGGAGTAGTAGAGCCAGCAGGCACTGACGCTCTGTGTAGTTGTACGTAGCGAGTGGAGCAGTAGAGCCAGCAGGCACTGACGCTCTGTGTAGTTGTATGTAGCGAGTGGAGTAGTAGAGCCAGCAGGCACTGACGCTCTGTGTAGTTGTATGTAGCGAGTGGAGCAGTAGAGCCAGCAGGCACTGACGCTCTGTGTAGTTGTATGTAGCGAGTGGAGTAGTAGAGCCAGCAGGCTAACGCTCCTTGTAGTTGTATGTTGCGATTGGAGTAGTAGAGCCAGCAGGCACTGACGCTCTGTGTAGTTGTATGTAGCGAGTGGAGTAGTAGAGCCATCAGGCACTGACGCTCTGTGTAGTTGTATGTAGCGAGTGGAGCAGTAGAGCCAGCAGGCACTGACGCTCTGTGTAGTTGTTGTATGTAGCGAGTGGAGTAGTAGAGCCAGCAGGCACTGACGCTCTGTGTAGTTGTATGTAGCGAGTGGAGCAGTAGAGCCATCAGGCACTGACGCTCTGTGTAATTGTATGTAGGGAGTGGAGTAGTAGAGCCAGCAGGCACTGACGCTCTGTGTAGTTGTATGTAGCGAGTGGAGCAGTAGAGCCATCAGGCACTGACGCTCTGTGTAATTGTATGTAGGGAGTGGAGTAGTAGAGCCATCAGGCACTGACGCTCTGTGTAGTTGTATGTAGCGAGTGGAGCAGTAGAGCCATCAGGCACTGACGCTCTGTGTAATTGTATGTAGGGAGTGGAGTAGTAGAGCCAGCAGGCACTGACGCTCTCTGTAGTTGTATGTAGCGAGTGGAGCAGTAAAGCCAGCAGGCTAACGCTCCTTGTAGTTGTATGTTGCGATTGGAGTAGTAGAGCCAGCAGGCACTGACACTCTGTGTAGTTGTATGTAGCGAGTGGAGCAGTAGAGCCAGCAGGCTAACGCTCCTTGTAGTTGTATGTAGCGAGTGGAGTAGTAGAGCCAGCAGGCGCTGACACTCTATGTATGTAGTGATTGATATAGTAGAGCCAGTTTGTATGATAGTTTCCGAGACTCCATGTATGGCTGACTGAGTAATGCATCCAATTCGTAGTGAGTGTGTATAATAGTCTCGGTCTGGAGGGATGCCTGCTAATTTTAGATAACGTTTAAGGTAGTGTGCAAAGTTTTCACGAACCAGTGGTTGGTCTAATGAGCTAAAAAAAAAAATTGGGCCTGGTGCCTGCCCTCGTATGAGTAGGTATTCCCGTAGCGATATAACCGGGCAATGCTGGGCATCAGGTTGTATCTGTAATACTAGAGTTGGTGTAGCGAAGTTTCTATGCTTGTATGAGGAGAAAGTTACTTTGTATCAAATGCCGTCTAGCGGAGTGATTTGGTTAATCGTTAGTGTGTGTGTGTGTGTGTGTGCGTGTGCGTGTGTGCGTGCGTGCGTGCGTGCGTGCGTGCGTGCGTGAGTGCGGGCGTGCGTGCGTGCGTGCGTGCGTGCGTGCGTGCGTGCCTCTCCCGACTCGTAAACACGCGTGATATCTTTAGCATGATCTGTAGGTAGGGACAACTTGTGCAGTAGGGAATGTTTTTTTTACTATTTGTCCCAGTTCCGTGTTTGCGATGGGTAGCCTCTGTAGTACGTGCTTCGATTCCGTATTCGAAATACCCTGTAAGGTCTTAGTGACTAGGAATGTGGCTGAAGGGTCGGGATGGCCGAGTAATTTGTGTACGTTACAAATGGCTGAAAGGTATGTTTTACCGTTGCCCTCGTAACCCTTGCTGTTGTAGGTGCCCAGCAAACATAGAGACTAAAATCGGGGTTGCTGGGAGTCTAAATGGTGTTTGTATTCTGTTGTGAAAATCGACAAATGCGTCACATTGTTGTTTGTAGCTTTGCTGTTTGATTATTGGGACTAATTCCATTACCGCAGTTTGAAGTTGCGTGGTTGTAGTTGTTGTGGTACGTGTGTTGGATGCGGCCGCATGCCGTAGTGATGCAGCATCTCTGCCATAACTTGTAGGCGACAAAGGCATCACATAATACATTCTTTACTCCGGAAATGTGTTCAGCTCGGAATGTTACATTATACATCAGTGGACGAATGATGTGCATGAGAGTTTGCGTTTGCTTGTTGATGACAGCTACTACTACCGAATGGAAGGCAATGTGTGTATTTGTCAATTTATGCTTGAAAATGTTTATGGCAAGGAATACTGGGTACTGTTGTAGTACAGTAATATCTTCTTGTTGCCAATTGTGAGGTCATTGCCTATGTATCCAGTATGTGCCATATGTAGATCCAAATGCAGTTTTGATGCGTCTGAATAGAAATGTGCTGTGCTAGACACGTTTGCTAATTGTCTGTTTATGATTGTTTTCTCGTTGTACCTTTGTAGGAAGCTAAGCCACATACAGATGTGTTATTTGGCCTCTTGTGATAGGCGTATGAAATGACGTGGCTTTGTGACTTGCTCGGCCAGGTCATACAGACGGCGCAAGAAGGGCCTGCCTGGTATTACTACAGCTGTGGCAAACTGTAACACCCCTTTTAATGGACCAGCCAGTTTGCTCTTTAATAACTCTTCTTGCACTTTTTGTGTGATTAAGCATGGTTGCAGTATGGCTGACTGCGAGTTATTGGATGTTAGTGGTATGTCAATGCCATAAAAATATAGGACGGTACCTTGTTTAAAGATTGATGTTATGCTTTCTCGCTTTGGGTAGCCCTCGAAACACTTATGTAGGGTATCTGCTTTCACGGGGTAGGAAGACGCTGTGTTGTTTGATGTGTTGTTTTGCCCACGTTTTGTTGTGAAGAATTTGGTTCGCCTGTTCGGGTGCATTGTTTGAGCATGGGGTGTTTTTGTTCAGATCTAGGGCAAGTGTGTTTGTACTGATAGTTTAAGGAACAACATCTGGCATTGGGCCGGTGAAAATTGTAGTGGAATCCGACTGGTGTTCGGGATGTGAGTGTTTGAGAATTTGGGAAGGTACGAAAGGGCTGGTTGTTGCGTGTGTGGTAAGTGTTCATTAGAGTTGCTGCAATTTGGAGGTCCATCCCAAATGCTGCCCATGAGCATTAATTGTGCTCTCTGTCTGTGTGGAACTGTTGGTTTTAAAGACGCCAATCTGCTTCTGATTCCATAAGGTCTTTGATCATTTTTGCATGAGTGATCATGTCAGACGGTGATTGTGGGTGTTTCAATGTAGAAACTGCCAGGATGTCATCCCAGGCAGAGCACCATTCATTCTCTGTCAATGGACGCTTCCTGCGTTGTGTAAAGTGAAGTGTTGCGTGTTTTTTTTTCATTTTCTTTGAGGGACCTGTAGTAACTGTTTGTTTGTTCTTGCCGTTGTAAGTCATGGAAGTCTACATATTTGTCTGTCCAAATTCTGCTTTTGATGCGATCTTGGATGTGTACATCACTTTGTAGACCTGCTGCGACAGGGTGTGGTTTATATTGGGTGTATAATGTTTCTAATGCTACTGACTCACCTCCCATTATGGGGAGTGGCGGGTTTGCCAGAGTGTCAATGGATGAAACGCCTGTAACGACTTCAGGCATGGCGTTCGCCGTATCTGAGAAGCCTTCTACATCATGCGCGCCAGTCGTTGAAGCTGGAGGTGCTGCATTGGGCGTCGTGTTCACACTTGGCACCGCTCAGTCAACAGTGTTGACTCTGGCGGCGTCAGGTGCTGAGCTATTGACACCAAACCTGCATGTCCTGCACCTGCGCCTGTAAGCTGCTCAAAACGGGGGAGGGGGCTGGGGTGGGGTGGGCATGAGTGGCCCTAAACCGTGTTAACTCCTTACATAGTTACAGTTGTGGGGCAGGTGTTTGGGTGGATAGAAGTGGTAGTGATCTCACACACAAACAGAGACTGAGTTACACGCTGTCCATATGGGGTAGGAGTAATGCAGTGATGCCATCTGCCCAATATGGGCAGGAATGGTCATACATAAGCGTAGTAGCTTACTGCCAGGTGGGGTCATAGTACAAACAGGGGTGTCTATTTTTTTAAATGATAAGCGCCTAGCGTCAATAAATAAAATTGGTTTACTCGATGGCTGATTGACAAATACCGAGCAATGGTCGACGGCGTGGTGGTTTGTCTACACCTGAAGCAAATGAATGACCAATTAATACGCCAATGTAAGTCATTGTAATTACTGTCTTTACATGTGCAATTGATCGTGATCGTTGAGAAAATGTTGATCGTGATCGTTGAGAAAATGTTGATCGTGATCGTTGAGATAATGTTGATCATGATCGTTTAGAAAATGTTGATCGTGATCGTTGAGAAAATGTTGATCGTGATCGTTGAGAAAATGTTGATCGTGATCGTTAAGAAAATGTTGATCGTGATCTTTGAGATAATGTTGATTGTGATCGTTGAGAAAATGTTGATCGTGATCGTTGAGATAATGTTGATCGTGATCGTTGAGATATTGTTGATCGTGATCGTTGAGATAATGTTGATCGTGATCGTTGAGAAAATGTTGATCGTGATCGTTGAGAAAATGTTGATCGTAATCGTTGAGATAATGTTGATCGTGATCGTTGAGATAATGTGGATCGTGATCATTGAAAAAATGTTGATCGTGATCGCTGAGAAAAGTTGATCGTGATCGCTGAGAAAAGTTGATCGTGATCGCTGAGAAAAGAACTGGTGTGAAACCAGAGCGTGCGCAGTCTTCGATGATCGAAATTCGAATGTCAGAGTGGTTCAAATATATTCTTGGTTAGTAGTAATCTGAGTGAAGGCACGTGACTCGTATATTAGTTCCCAGATGGTCACTTCAGACGAGATTATATCCCCCACAAAAAGCCAGCTGGTCGTGTGTACCACGTCTGCCAACTGTAATATTTTAAATAACAAATATATTTAATCTGTCTTAAACATTATTCTAAAGCTACCGGTTCTTGTCCTGGTTCGTCGTACTGTTTAATTATGTTAGTTGCACACAATTTTAGTTTTCTTATAAAGAAATCTACTTTGCAATGTATAGTGCAACCCCCTTTGGAGTAGCTATCAGGACAGACGAGTGCATTTCCAGTGCACGCAGATCACTGCCGGTGTTTCACCTATTTGCACAGCCAATAGCGGCCGTCTTGTTTACGGAGGATCCTATCGCTTAACAACCGTCTACACGCGACATTCCCACTAAACAATTGTCGTATCGAAATGTCCGGAATCGCCGTCATTTGCATAATGCACCAACGTCGTTTGTGGTTTGGCGGGGTGCAACGAACATAGACAAGCGTTGTCGGTTTGCCTAGTTGTAAGTGGTTTGCTGCGTGTTAGAATTAAGTAATCGTTGGATGCAACAACGTTGAACACAGAATGAACGCATCACGATCCAATCGCTCCTCCTTTTCCTTTCTGGGTGACTTTTTTGTCATTTCTTGCTTAGATTATGAAAGTACAGATATTTAATTGTACGTTCATCAAAATAAAATAATATTGTAAAATATTCACCATCATTTCATTAATACGAGTTACTAAAACAAAACTAGAAAGATGTATTTATAGCAATCCAAAGCTGCAATTTAATAGGGTCATCAATATTTTTAATGACCCCACGGATTGTTACCGCGGTACGATGGAAACAAGCTTCTGATCAACTATTGCGATGCCTACATCGCGGCAACTGTGCTGAAGGTACAACTGTCAGGCGGTATCAGCTCGACTTAGCCGGCGGCTGGCGGAAGCGAACGCAATTGTCAACGTGTTGATTGGGTTATCCAGAAGAACACCTACAGAATAGGCAGAGCGCGCACATCTACGGACTCACTTAATTGTGTCTCGGAGGGATAATTACAAAATACATTGCTGCCGACTGATTAGCGCCGGCTCGGGAAATTACTTGGGCAGGGGGAAATCAGATGCTCTCCAGACGCCATTTTTAGGATTGTCTGTGAGCACAGGTTCCTGAGGACATAGGTGCCATAGATGTTAATAATAATTATTATTATAAACAAGAGTCGCTGATAAATAATATTGGATTGATAGGGAAGCATGCCATGATGTTTATTGCAGCCAAACATGTTACCTTTGGACAGGGCATTGAATAACTTCAGCAAGACAGCAATCCAAAACAACAAATAATATAGTTACATTATGCTTTTGTATATGCCTATGTATAAAAAGTAGAATTGACAGATGTCTGGCAAAAGAGGGCCACCACTATGTAACATACTGCTGGAATGTCGATTCACCGATGTGAGAATGAATACAATTTTATATACAATCTATGCTGCCTACTTACTAACGCTGTTCTACTCATTTTGTCTTCCTTCAGTCAGAACAGTAGGTGTTCTATAGCTTTGTTCTAGTCACAGAAGTTCATGCGCCAACTAGCTGTTTGTCTGAGACAGGTTTAACGTTTCACTTGCTTTCGACTTTAGCTGCGTCATGGGTAGCTAGTGTGCGTGCGGCTATGCGCGTATCTGTGTGCGTGCGTGTATGCGCATTCGTGCATGCGCGCGCCATCGTGATATTGCGTGATTGCAATCGTATATGTGAGCATGTGAGCGTGTATCTACGCATTCAAGTGTGTTTATGTACGTGTTTATCTGATAGTACTTGTCTGTCTGGTCTCCAAACAAATAATACTGGCTAGACATTCAAGGCTGAACATTAAATATCTAACGTCTTGATTCCCGATATGAAAAGGAAAATATTTAGTCACAGCAACCGGTGCCACACAAATAACTATAACTGATATTAGGCAAACAACATTTTATCGCAAACGTATCTGCGACGCGTAAAGAATGACAGCTGTGATTTTATGACACTGGATATCGCGATACTATCGACACCGGTTTCACTATTCATAAAATTCTTCCACCAACGGTTACGACTAACATTAATACGCGACACCATTAGCCTGTATTAGGATGATAAAATGGACATAAACATAGAGTGCAACTTAAATACTATCGTTACAAATTTAACAAATACACCATGGCTTTGATATCAGCAGATCTAACCACCGTTAATTATAATTTTGTTCCTATCATTGGTGACCGCGTAACTAATTTTTGACAACCCGATTGTTGATCTGTGCGTCAGGTGGTAAATGTCTACAGGTGTGCATGTGTCTATACGTGTGCATGTGTGTATACGTGTGCATGTGTCTACACGTGTGCATGTGTCTACACGTGTACATGTATATATACGTGTACATGTATCTACACATGTACATGTGTCTACAGGTGTACATGTGTCTACGCGTGTACATGTGTCTACACGTGTACATGTGTCTACACGTGTGCATGTGTCTACTAGTGTGCATGTGTCTACACGTGTACAATTGTCTACACGAGTACATGTGTCTACACGTGTACATGTGTCTACACGTGTACATGTGTCTACACGTGTGACCGTTTGTTCACTTGTTATCAGCAGGTCTGAGTCAAGGTTATATATTTGCATGTTGGGATCCTATTAGATTCTCTTTTCGCGCTCATGAATAAACTGCAACACTCTAGGTACTCGCAACCGAGATAATGTCAATATGTATTCATACTTAAAAGAATGTATAGCACAATCGCGCCTACGCCGAGCAGTGCAGCGTAAATAGCATAGACAGGGGACATTCAACTCAGAAGGGATGTCTGTTTTTCGACAGGCATGCTTAATCACTGACATCTGCAAAGTTGATTTGCCTCTGATTAAAAGTGATGTTTCGTACTACACATCCTAAATCAAGGGTACTATTTTCCTGCAGCTTGTTCTCTGTACATTTTAATGCAGTCCCTTCCATACTGTAATAATTATGGCGTATAAAGCTTTAATCTTATTTCATGTAAATGTGGGTATACCCGAAATTGTGCCGGTCCAACTAAATCGCCATTGGCGCCACCTATTGGATTACGAAGCCATTGCCAGTACGGTGCACAAGACGCTGATTGTAGATACAACGATGCCTGGCCGGCGGCTGGCTGCACGTAACGTCGAGTGATATTAAGAGTAGAACATCATTTGCGTCTAATAGAATGTGGTTTGACAACACTAGAAGCAAGGAGACTAATTGTTTAAAACATTGAATGGTTAGGAAGATATGAATATAAATGTTTACTTCAAACTTAAAGAAGGCTGTATAATCGTATACCTATTCCTCCACGGGACAGTCTAAAAATCCACGTGAGACTTCGATTCTATTTACCGTTGAATCACGTATATTCCTCGTACAAAATATTTATGATTATAGTTCATTTCGTATATACGCATATTAAAATGTGTATATCTGCCCCTGTGTATACGTCACAACTCCTTAACACGCTGGTTATTATAGTCATCATCATCATCATCTTTCCATAGACAGCTTCATTTGTTGTCCATATATGAATAGTCTGTCCGATCTTAGCCCGGAAGAGTTCCCACAGTTATTATCCAAACAGTTGTTATCCAAATGTGATGGAATTGCATTTTGTAAACGAAAAGCGGCTCTCATCTTCCTGGTCTCTCGTTTATTGGCTACGATTGATCGTCTATTGGATTCAAACAGCTTAATTTTGTGTGATCGATCGCCAGTTAGTACACGGTGGAGCCTCGACTTGCAGGTGTATGGCTCTAGGTCACACCTGTTCGTGGTGGATTTGAGCACGTTCTTTCTTCTGTCTCCTTGCGATCACTTCAAATGACGCTCTTTTCTCTTCAATTTGTATATATTGTACAGATGAGCTCATCTGAGGATAAAGAACTTGTTTGGCCAGTTTCAAATCATGCACGAGAAGTACATCTCAATTGCTGCATGATGACATCTTCAATACTTGACATGTGAGCCTCATACATGACAATGTTGTTGGTTCGTCTTGCTAGATGAAGGTGTTTGGTAAGCAGCGATGGTCATATTGCTCTTTATGTGTCTTCTGTAAGGTGCACAGTTGATACATCGATGCTAAAAAGCTGGAAAATAATATTGGTTAAGCAACACAGATTAGTCAACATATCTTGACATAGATCATTCAACACACATCTGGCCACGTGTAATGCAATCGTCATGTTCTGTAATTACGACGACATGTTGCGAACAGCGACAGGAAATACACATAATCCACTGATTCGTAACGAAAATAAACGTTTCATTTGCTCTTACGCAAATGGTTCGTTATGTCGAAAATCTTTGGTGGGCTTGTCTATGATTTAGGTAGCTGCACGCGAACTGACACTTAGGCGCAAATTCGCGCGACTTACGCGTGTGATAAAGTCGTGATGCACGCAGGCTGACAATGCCGGATGTACGCGAACGGAAGTTGGCCCGCCGAGACAAAATGGCAGTAGTGTAAATGTTCCACTTAATTTATTTTGGCGGCCTTAGCTTCAAACCAACCAAATTACTGCACCTTAAATAACAGATGCCAATCCACGGGTGTGTCTGTGCCGTGATAGAGGGATGTCTTGACTAAAAATGCTGACCCCTTTAAAAAAAATCACAGTATTAAGATCGATGTCGTTGAAATATTATGACGAATAGGCCTATTGCATTATGGGGAACTCCATATATAGTCGAAAATTAGACCAACAACGAGACTAGGCAGAAGTAGTCTCGATTCTAAGTTATGACCTTATTTCTTAATTGTCTATCCACAGATTCAATGCATTAAGCATATTAGGGTCTGCATACAAATCATCGCATTTCTAAAGATTCGTGTGGCTTCCTCCAAATAAATGCACAACATATTTGCTTACTCCGTTAGCCAAACAATATTCCGCGCTTAAATCTTAAGGCGATTTGTATTTTTGAGAATGTGCGCACCATCTCACATTAAAAAACATTAAGGTATATTGCTAATGCCATCAACGCAATTGATTAGATTCACGTTACGATGAAATATGCACACGTAAAGAAATATAACACGAGTCATAGCTCAGGTAAAATAAAACTGTACCGGGTAATGCGTCGTCAACTCCGCGGGTAGGAGTCGTTGTCATGACGTCTACACAAATAAACAAACATTTACACAATAATAATTGTCAGCTAGGGTAAAGTGTAATTGTGCCTTGCTATTTCCATTAAATTCAGTCACGCTGCATCGTGTTGACGTTCTTCGGTGAAAGGAGAACAACCATTGTCATTGGTCGTGGGGAACTCCGGCAGAATAAACGTCTCAGTTACCGCGTTAACATCGTGTGACTTGACTGTTAATTCTACATCACTACAGTTGTTTACCCAGAACTGCACGTGACGGACGTATACAGACGCGGCCACGCACACAGTGCTATCTTGGCATCTCTTGCAATCCATAGTTATAGTCCGGCAGCCAAAGGGCATTTTTTGACATAACCCCTTTTGCCTGATATAGTTTTTTCTTTGTTGATTATTCATCTCTAGCATGTATATATTGACATCCAGGGGTGTGGAGTTCTCATCCTTGAGCATTTTGAAAAAAAAATCCAGAATGGCCCCCGAAATCAACATTTTATCATATCTTCGCAACCAGACATGATTGAAATGTTATTTTATATGTTTCCAAACATGAGGAATTCGATTCCACGATAATTGATATGACAAAATGTAAAGAAAACAAGATGACAACATTTATTTTCCATGTGTTATCATATGAGGAGAATTACATAAGATCAGCATTTGGTGAAATTCTTCCCTTTCTCAGCATCAGTCCTCTTCATCTTCATCATGTAGGACAAACTTGCCGCTTTAATTTTGGCAGGCCTGTCCACCCTGGCATGCGCAAAATGTTGTGCATGCCATGTCAGAGCTGTTGCAACTGCACTTGTTCATGCTACATGGCATTTCACTCCGATATCAGCACTTGATCAGCTTTAGCAACCCAGTTGGGGCTAACGAGGTGTTTGGGGGGCACAGTAGTTGGACTTAGCGTAGTACTCCCCTCCTCCTGTGACCAACCGTAAGATGTAGGGTCAAGTACAGGTGGGTTGGGATCCAAAGCATGAAGCCAAATTGCTACTTGCAGATGGGCTCTGGCTACATTTTGTTCGAACTCTTCACTTGTGGGTGGTAATGAACACAGCTTTGGTGCGGAAGCCTTGCTTCTGTTTACTTTAGAAAACCACATTTACTGGCGTGCTTCCGTCATCGAATGACATATTGCAGGCCAACATGAAGTGTGTGGCCTGGTCCACTACTTCCGAAAACGGTGGTCCGTCTGTGTTTCCCAGTAAGTTGAGAGAACGTTGGTCATGTCTCAGAACTTTCAGAGCTGCAACCTTGCCAACGCAAAGTATGACGCCACATTATCACAACCTGTGAGACCGCGAGCAGCTAGTAGATCTGGGACGATGGAACTGTGCTCTTCTGCAGCTGCGTTGATATCTAGGACACTTCGTCCTTGAATTGGCGAAACCATTAGAACTCTGCATGATTTACTGCCCTGGTGACATAAATACAACAAGAGAACAAAGATGTCGGTGTCATCTGCAACGACCAGGACGGTTCCATCCTCTACACGTGAAACGTGTTGCACAATCAGAGTGTCTCCTTCATCCTGCGTTGTAGCCATGTCTTGACGTTTGTTTACACAACTATTTGCGATTTCTACAGGAACCGGGTCTCTGCCAGTGACGACTAGTTTATGCTTTTGAAAGTCAGCCTTGTGCGAAACCAAATCCTCGACGATGAGAGCAATCAATTGATCTTTGTTTGTGGTGACGTTTAGGACGACTTTTTGTTGGGGGCATGCGAGCTGTGCAACGTAATGTGTAAACCGAGACATACGTGGTACATATGTCAGATCAGCTCGCTTTGAGAAGTCGACAACCACCAAATCCTTCAGCACGTCATCGTCAAACGGAAACTTCTTGATATTCTTTGAAACAACCGCTGCGTAGTAAGCGCGGACTTCACTGAAATTTGAACAACACTGATACTGCGTGCCATAAACCATAATTAAACATACACCTGCACAATAAATCCAATAGTACTAACACGGCTTTCTTTGCAGAGGTGACACCACCTTCCTCAATAGCAAGAAAAGTCCTTGCACCCATGCCGACAGCAATTATATCATCGTCATGCTGGTTTTCCCGCTGCTCGAAGTAGATAGTGCGCAGATCAGCCTGTCCCCGAATCAATCGCAGAGGCACAAACTTTACCAGCAGCTTGCACAGCAGCTGGCCCGTCTCCATGTGCAGCGCATCTAGTTTTGTTTCATCTGAAAACAAATCAATATCATTATGAATAAATCATTCACCATGAATCAACCTCTTTTGAGACAATCCAACGATACTCAGGATATCTGAAAGCTAAAACACAATTTAACATATCCCGGTAGTTACATGCCTGCAACAGATAAAATTATCACAAACATTGTTTATAAATATACGAGGCAAAGGAGTTAGTTTTTAAAGAAACCATTAACACGAACAATATTTAACCAATTCAACAGAAGTATCACATTAAAAAAATGTCAAGATTGCTTACAGCAAATTGGGTAAGACAACAAGAGTTCGGTTATTAAAACAGTGATCACCTGAAAGAGCTTGTTGAACTCTGTGAGGATAGGCAGGACATACTGCAAGAACTCTGTGAGGATAGGCAGGACATACTGCAAGAACTCTGTGAGGATAGGCAGGACATACTGCAAGAACTCTGTGAGGATAGGCAGGACATACTGCAAGAACTCTGTGATGATAGGCAGGACATACTGCAAGAACTCTGTGAGGATAGGCAGGACATACTGCAAGAACTCTGTGAGGATAGGCAGGACATACTGCAAGAGCTGCAGTGTGAGCTTTGTGTACGGCTCATTGAAATGATCAACAAGCCGCCTCAATCCTCATCGACGCTGGCAAAGTAGGCAGTTAAGGTCATGATTACCGTGTTGCCACGGAATTGGGTAAGGCTTGCCGAGAACTCGAAATATACCGTTTCTCGCAACCGTTTTCATTGCTTTCGTTACATTTAGCAAATTAAATGATGGTACTGTGATATTTCTTATGTCTGAGCACATGTAAAAAAACGTTTTAATCGTGTGTGTACGTTACCTGGTTGAAAATATGTGACAACCATTTTTAGGCCGCCGTCTTGTTTTCTTTACATTTTTTCATATAAATTTTAGTGGAATCGAATTCCTCATGTCTGGAAACATATAAAATAGCATTTCAATCATGTCTGTTTCTTGTCTGGTTGCGAAGATTTGATAAAAAGTTGATTTTGGCGGCTATTTTGGATTTTTAAATTTTTTCAAAATGCTAAAGGGTGAGAACTCCACACCCCTGGATGTCATTATATACATGCTAGAGATAAATAATAAAAAAAATATATATATCAGGCAAAAAGGGGTTCCCCCTCGGCTGCTGGACTATTAGGTTACGTCTAAACTGTTTGCATCATAACTGTATAACATCAGTTCGTATCATTGTGCCAAAGAACTGTCAGGGTGGTTCTTTCAGGCAGTCATTTATATCCCGCCACTTCTTGCTATTAGAATATCGTTATTTGTATACGCGGCTGCTGGGAACCGTTCTGATTGGAACGACCCTTTATGGTGACCCTTAGTGAGACATATTTCCCCTTCGGTGTATTATCCACAGTTCTTTGTATGTATATATGTATATATATATATATATATATATATATATATATATATATATATATATATATATATATATATATATATATATATATATATATATATATATATATATATATATATATATATATATGTATGTATGTATGTATGTATGTATATATATATATATATATATATATATATATATATATGGATATGTATATGTATGCATATGTATATGCATATATTATAATCTAGATGTGATCGGGTAACAAGTGAAACTTGCACAAAGCTTCAAACAAAGAGAGTTAATGTAATTATACTGAGGTAGTATATTGCATTGCACAGTTTTGTGGTCTGTGTTTATGTCTGCGCAAAAAAGCGCAAAAAAGCCGAGTTCTCGTGACTGCTGCCGGCTACATACATTGCCATTCTGGTGGTCGCCTTTTGCGGGCGCTGCATGTTTTCACTGCACGAGATTGGCGACGTAGAGCGTTGATTCCTTGCTGCCGGGACGACTCAAGCACTACGCCGAGATGTAAGGCAGTACATCAAAGCGGCCGAGTAAGAGTCACGGGATTTCACTCCCGGGTCCCGGCGAGACGGAAACGCATCCATCGTTTACTTTCCTCGCCCCCATCGCAAACGCTCCGTAGTTATCCGATCGATGTACAACTTCCGGACATCACCAGATATCCCTGCACGGAGCGCCCTGTAATAGAGCCAAGTGGCCGGCGGCTGTTTCTCCTGCATTGATGGACCGCGGTGCACCGTGAGTACACGCAACATTCACCAAGATCCCTCAAACTAACCCTACGACTTCAGTAAGATTAACTTCCTCCCCTTCAACATTCGTAGTGTGTGTGCGCGTGTGTGTGCATATGCGCGTGCGTGCGTGCGTGCGTGCGTGCGTGCGTGCGTGCGTGCGTGCGTGCGTGCGTGCGTGCGTGCGTGCGTGCGTGCGTGCGTGCGTGCTGGAGTGCGTGTTTATTTTCAAGATCGCTAGTTATTTCCAACATTACATATATGCAGTGTATATACATACATTGCCACTGCAGAACATTTCTAGACAATACTCATTTAAATCATGCATACAGCGGTATTTCCATTGGTTGTGGTGCCTTGGGGATTACTTCATAAAATGAGCTGTTTTGGTCTTCAAACAGACAAATAAAACGTACTGAAAGGAATCACCATGTGCATGTAACATAAATAACCGTGTGCGTGTAACATAAATAACCATGTGCGTGTAACAGGAATCACCTAACATATTGAGAATCGAGGAATTAAATAGTGATATTTTAAATATTGCAAATTACAACAGTATGACCATTTTATCGTAAAATCATATCATATAGTACAAAATATATGTATATTAATACATTGGTAGCCCAAATGTGTTGTAACGAACCACATTAAAACATTACTTTGACAATTAATTATATGTTCATGTTGAATCTTTCGAGGCGAATATCATGTTTACATTGCACGCGGAGGGAAACGTAACGTGCACATTGCACGCAGAGTGAAACGTAACGTGCACATTGTACGCGGAGTGAAACATAACTTGTACATTGCATGCGGAGGGAAACATAGCGTTCACATTGCACGCGGAGGGAAACGTGACATGCACATTGCACGCGGAGGGAAACGTAAGGTGCATATTGCACGCGGAGGGAAATGTAACGTGCACATTCCACGCGGAGGGAAACGTAACGTGCACATTGCACGCGGAGGGAAACGTAACGTGCTCATTGCACGCGGAGGGAAACGTAACGTGCTCATTGCTTGCGGAGGGAAACGTGAATTTAAATGTGCGTATTATAGGAATTCCTCAACGGTATGCTCATGATATGTCCATCACCCCGAAAATCTTTTTCCACATGTATTGGAAACTGTCGACTGCTGTTCGCGAATGTACATAACACCAAGGTTAATATTCTAAAACTGAAAACGGTCATGTTTTATTCAAACAAATCGTGGTTAATATAAACACATTTGGGCGTTTAGGATGTAAGAATATATAGTTTATATTATATAACATGTTTATGATAACAAGAGCACCAGACGTTGTATCTTTAAGACAAAACATTATATTTTTATATAAAAATATATTCGGTGATTACTATAATATCATTATAACATTGGGGTGAGTGAACGTAATTTAAAATGATGATACGTAATAATGTGTGTATATTATCTAAGTACAATTGAGCAATCAGCACGACGCGCTGAACGGTCACAATTCGGATTGTCCATCTACTGCACGTCTGTTATAAACTAGCCTAGAACAAAATATCCGCGACTACTGCTGGATTCTGGGCAAGGAAACCGAATAGTAGTTCATTTATGCCTTGACACACGCGTTCACAGTTAACTTGCGGTACTTCCACTGACGAACTACTGAGCACCAGACACATTCGTGAGGTACTGAAAAAAAACTCGTAGGCAGTACAGATACATAAATTATCTGTCCGTCTTGCCCAAAGTGTTTCGTGGACGGAATACCGGGTAGTCTCGGACATGCTGTGGAGTTCGTCGTTGCAATGATAACAATTACACCGAAAAAGCCCATTTTAGTCGTCGCTCTGGTATCATGTGTCCGAGTCAGACCATTTTAGTCGTCGCTCTGGTGTCGTGTGTCCGAGTCAGACCAATTTCTTCGTGGTCGATTAAAGGTGGTTTCTATGAATCGGGGTCTTTTCGCTGAGGGAACTGAATCCAGAACAAATGTCTTAGTCTGGCAGTATGGCTGTTCGTTCCGTTTACGTTTCAGGAAAGTACACGGTAATTAACCTGATTCTGTTGAAGATATTGATATTTACAAACGCACGAATAACAGTCAAACAAGCCGTTGATCAAACTTATGTTAAGCATATTTCGGCAGACCCGTCGCATGTAACTAGCCAATCCAATTGTTTGATGATAGTCTGTATGCCAATTGGTAACATTTCAGCCGAAGATAATATTGATTATTGATTTTATTTATATTTATTGTCTGTTAAACCGATTCGCCTAAATCAAGCCACACGCACGCACGCACACGCACATACACACGCCCCCAAACGCACGCACGCAAGCAAGCACTGATGCACACACTGATGCACACATACACGCACGCACGCACGCACGCACGCACGCACGCACGCACGCACGCGCATAGACATTGTCTTTTTTCTTGTGTCTTAGCTTGTGAGTATTCTTCTCGTCGGGGCAGATCAATTTGATTCAACTGAGCGGATGATTCACTTAAACGAAGTTCCGGTGGAAACTACGTGAAAGTGAATGTACGTCAAACAACTGAGTTTATTTCGTCCACACTGGATTACTGCATAGTGAAGAAACAGTCAATGTGCGTCTGTGGTACTCAAGTTCGCAGCACGCTCAAATCGGTTTAAAAATGGACAGTCTTCATCAACACACCGAGTGCAAAAAGCTTCGACGAGGATTCCTTCCTGAAAAAATGTCTGCACTATGCAGTGCATCTGATTATATTAGATGGCTGACTCTATTATCCGTGATTCTATTAAGTGGAATACACTATTTACATATGTCTTCGGTTAAATTTGGCACGAACTCGTGTCACGTGGAGAATAAAGTCGATACCCCGTGTTTTATATCATTAGAGTATATAATCAAACGACAAGATGCGCCCGTGAGTCTTTTTCTTGGAACACTGTCCCATGAAAATGCGTATTTCGTTAGGACGTCGACGAGACAGGCAGTACTTTCTGGAGAATCAATACCCCTTGTCGTGGTGGACATTGGTCGTCACGCAAAGCGACAATTTATCGCAAAGAAATATAGAAATATATGGGTGGCGCTGACGAGATAACACTACTTTACGAGATGATAAAACTTTACGACAGCAATACCAGGTGCCAGTTTATATGTACTGCAGAAGCTGGTTAGGCTATATGGTTTCCATTGTTCATCAGGGATTTCTAGGCACACACTCGTCGTCAATAGAACAAGGCAGTGTCGTAAAGAGCTGTAGAATTGTCTCGGTGCTTCATAAAAGTCATCTGAACAGACACCATATGCAGTCAGTTTGTGACAGGTTTTATGATGTCGATATAAGTATATGTTAATTGGTAAACAAAGACATTATTTTTGTCTGGAATGAGCTGAAACCCTAAATAAACACCTGATACAATTGACCTATTTTGACAAAATAGTTATTTTTAATAAAAAAAATGGCGGCCACGATTTTGCTCAGAAGAATCGAACAAAACATATTCATGTTTCTTATATGCCCAAATGATACACGTTACTGTTCTCCAAAAAATATGTTTTGATAAATACATATATTGTTATACATTATTGAAATTAGGAGGTTGGCTGACACTAGGTGACTATTTACTTTGCCTATTTATTGGATTGTTTTGTTTAATGATGTTGCTGATTACAACTTTTAACGACCTGTTAAGTTGGCGCGAGTAAACGGCTCTCGTAAATGCACGAAGAAGTACTGTGTTGTGCTAATGCTGCATGTAAGTGTGTGCTACGTAAATCGTGAATGCACATGCTACATTACGTTGACTGAAGTCACGCAACATTAAAACGTGAATGCACATGCTACATTACGTTGACTGAAGTCACGCAACATTAAAACGTGAATGCACATGCTACATTACGTCGACTGAAGTCACGCAACATTAAAACGCGTCGCGTCTACGTTAAACAATAAACAATAATAAATAAATAAATAAATAAATAAATATTTATTTCCAACTAAAAATACTAATAACTAAACTAACTAAACTAATACACACACTTGCGAACATGAGATATTAAGCTATTTAACCAAACAATGGTTTGTTAGAAAGTGGGGAGCAGTGTTATTCTAATTATCCATGGTTCATCCCAGATCCATTATAGTTATACAAATACAATATCATACCTACGAAAAATGCTGGTCACAATTATATAACATAACATTTCATTATAATTGTATTTTCCAAACGTATACATCTGTCAAGTACCATATATTTATGTTGATATATACACTTTAAAACGTTTTGGCAAACATATGTATATACAAAAACATTTCAACATTATTCTCTTACTCCTCTTGTTCTAGTGTTATTTTTCTAAGCAAGTCTCTCAGTTAGTACCTGTACCTACTCCGGATCAGTGGTCCACTAATCCGTCATTTGTGGTTGCACTGATCAAAGATCTACTAGGCCGTTACTTATAGTCGCACTGATTGCAAGTCAACGACGTGTTCCTCGTGAGCCAACACTCCGAGATTACGGTTAATTAACTTAGACAAGTTGAGAATCGAAGCATTACACGGTAAATGGTGGCGCAGCTTCAATATCCACGTTGGTCTTCTTCGGTGTCGTGTATTGATTTATTTCGCACGCAATCCATGCACAAAGCTGCTTGTTGCGAGTTTACGCCCACCTGCAAATGAGCCTTCAGGGAGAGCAATAACAAGTGAAGCCATTAAAGGTTGCACAGCACTTGGTCAATTGACGCGTGGTGCCAACAGCGGTGTTCTGGTCAATGTGATATTATTCCTGTGGCGTTTAATGTAATACGAGTGAAGTAATATATTAGTAATGACGTTTACTTTGTAAACGTCGTCCATTATGTTTATAAATGGGACAAGTATTAATAAAATTGTAACTGAATATACCAAAAAGTTATACTATGTCATTGACGCTTTATAGTTCTGGATATGTTAGAGTCAATCATATATACGTTTACAATTCCTGATGACATAGGCGCCATATAAGTTAATGAAAATAATAATTATTATTATTAATGTGTTGCGTGTGCATACTAATGCAGTATATGTCAACAACAAAGACGAACGTGATTTAAATAATATTAATAAAATTAAATGTGATTTGTTGTGCAACTTTCACATCAGAAATGTAGTTTGTTATGTAACGTTGTCGTCATTCACGACCACACGAAATACCCTGCATGCACAGATTCCGTTGTCGGCGTTAACGACCACACGATATACCCTGCATGCACTGACTCCGTTGTCGGCGTTAACGACCACACAGTATACCCTGCATGCACAGACTCCGTTGTCGTCGTTAACGACAACACAGTATACCCTGCATGCACAGATTCCGTTGTCGTCGTTAACGACAACACAGTATACCCTGCATGCACAGACTCCGTTGTCGTCGTTAACGACAACACAGTATACACTGCATGCACAGACTCCGTTGTCGTCGTTAACGACCACACAGTATACCCTGCATGCACAGACTCCGTTGTCGTCGTTAACGACAACACAGTATACCCTGCATGCACAGACTCCGTTGTCGTCGTTAACGACCACACAGTATACCCTGCATGCACAGACTCCGTTGTCGTCGTTAACGACCACACAGTATACCCTGCATGCACAGACTCCGTTGTCGTCGTTAACGACCACACAGTATACCCAGCATGCACAGACTCCGTTGTCGTCTTTAACGACCACACAGTATACCCTACATGCACAGACTCCGTTGTCTTCGTTAACGACCACACAGTATACCCTGCACGCACAGACTCCGTTGTCGTCGTTAACGACCACACAGTATACCCTGCACGCACAGACTCCGTTGTCGTCGTTAACGACCACACAGTATACCCTGCATGCACAGACTCCGTTGTCGTCGTTAACGACCACACAGTATACCCTGCACGCACAGACTCCGTTGTCGTCGTTAATGACCACACAGTATACCCTGCATGCACAGACTCCGTTGTCGTCGTTAACGACCACACAGTATACCCTGCATGCACAGACTCCGTTGTCGTCGTTAATGACCACACAGTATACCCTGCACGCACAGACTCCGTTGTCGTCGTTAATGACCACACAGTATACCCTGCATGCACAGACTCCGTTGTCGTCGTTAACGACCACACAGTATACCCTGCATGCACAGACTCCGTTCATTGCACAAGTTACGTTCTCTTTGGTCACGGTTCTAGTCAACATTTCCAAGTAACTTATCGAATTACTTACTCATTCTCGTCGCGTCTGACTGTGACACGTAAACTCTACTCTTTTGCCAGGAACGAGTACTGTGACAACAGCAGACGCGCTGTACTGAGTTCATTCCATTGCGCTGTGACGGCTGTTTTGGTCTGATATGCGTTGTCCCTCTAATGTATCTAACAGTTTCTTAGACATATTATACCGTGCGCCGTGTATGACCACGGATACATTGCCGGTTGTAGTTCCTGGAAGTATAACTCTATTCAAGCAACAAGTTAATCAGTGGATGCTTTCTTCTTCTCAACCCACAGCACATGGACACTGCATACGTTTGGTGTATATCCCGGAAAGGTAATATTTACCCGAACCGTTGCGTTAAAGTTATATACGGTGTGTGCAGATGTTAATTGATTGTCATGGGATACATCAACGCTGCGTAGCGTGTGGATAACCAGTTAGTAGACCCATAAACTACGATGCAACACATTTGTCAAACGGAAAATGAGTAGAGCCGCCGCAATTCAGGATAGTCGAATATACTTAGTCGACGATAATTCACGGAATTAACAGCTGCCTATCGGGACGCTACACGTTAAACATGATTTAAGATAATAAACAACCGATATACGTAACTTTATCTATCGGCGGCGTTGTGAATGCAGCTACGGTAGATGAAGCATCGTCTCAGGCATACTGCCATTGACCTGTGGGTGATTACTCAATGCTATCACGTGTCGTACATCAACACCCCAAACACTTCTGCAAGATCTCGCGCAAGTGTATCAGGGATGCTTAGGGAGGAGGGAGAAGGTTTCATTGACGTGTGTATATGAATGTATGTGTGTGACTTCGATTACCAGCAACGAAACATCAGTTCTTGATGAGGAATGTCTTGGTGCAATTAAAGAATATTGAAGATGTATCGTGAAAATTGGAGAAACTAATTTGACAATGGACATTAAATTTTAACACGGTAGGGCATCACTCATATATAGGAGCTCTACCATCATCAACTTGATTTTTGTCATTAAAATTATATGTAATTATGCGGATTTTAAAAATACACTTATCGACTGAAACCCACTACGGGGTAGAATGTGTAGTGAGATAATCGATTGCTATTACAACATTGATTCATTATTGAACTTCGTAGAACCAACATGTGGATCTTCAGTAAGTAAACATGATATGAAAAAGATTTCGACAAATGTAGTTGTGTATTAAAATAAACTACATCTGAAATTCCAAAATCTAAAAGCACTAAATGAAATTGATTGCGTGTATACTACTAGCAAGAGTTAATATAATTTAAGGATTAATTAATTGATAATTACTTAATACCAAGTTAGTTAGGCGTAAGCAGAAGGCTCGAGAAAGACGATATTGGGAAGGGTTTGAAATGGCAGAGGATAACAGGTACCATGCGTCAAAACGTACTAAAACGTTGGTTCTGTAGGAAAAGCCCAATTCAGCTACGTTAACAGATGGAGTACGCAGTAAACTCTGGGTAACCTTTCGGCGAAATATTAGGCGTTCTTCAATGTTCTGCCATTTTACATGATTTTTTTGCATTGATACAACAATCGAACTACAGCTCGGAGCCCAGAGTCTCCAGTTGTGCATTATCCGTGACGTGCACATAGCGCTTAATATTCCATTCGTTAAAATGTCAACTTGTTTTCGGTGTTCCTCGAGAGCACTAAATTAACCAAAATTCATTGCGCACGGGACCTGGTTGATGTCACGAATGACAATAATAACAAGGCAGAATATCTTAATTTTTCAGCAGTTTACTTGTGTTACTCTACACCAGTATGTTCTCAGTAACACACCGAGTTACGTGCCCGTCTTTGGGGGGATTCGGGGTGTTCGAACGAGCCCCCCTTTTTGAGAGAATTTTGTTTAACTGTAACCTTTTTCAGAAATTATCCCCGGCTGATTGTATACGTTCGAACCCTCCTTGTTAAGACCCCAAAGGACGGGCTTCGTTTAATATGTAAACGATTAGAATTCGTGTGTTTTCATGAGTAGCACTGTGCCAGTTTTTATAAACCCCCTAGTTATTGAAACCGGAACCTCTCCGACTATAAACTTCGCGCAGATAAGGCAGAAACACCATACATACCAGCATATGTTTGGTTTATTTTAATTAAATGTTCTTGTTTAAAGCAAAACATCAAATTAATCTGAACGAATTCCTAGTTTGGTATGGTTGTTAATCAAGTTTGTTTCGGATATTAATTATATAAGTACGGTTAACTGTTTATATATTTTGCCTGATCAAAATGAGCATTTTGTATTCACGTACGTTCAATAATGGCTTGGACAGAATAAAGCAGACTAACAACCAACACAACAAATAAACCAAAAACACACTATCACATGATCCACAGATTTATATCCGCTATATCTCGTGTGCCTTAGGACAGGGCGGTAGACATTTCACAACGATGAATCTGCGCTGTTTAAGACGTGCCCGATTCCATTAGTGACCAGTACCGATGAATCTGACTTCAGTTCGCGTCTGAGTGTGGCCATCAATAGACTACGGTACAACTTATGTACAGTACTTTAGAATTCCACTAATTAAATGTTGTATTTACGGTTTTATAAACCATGTCTTACGAGGCGACACAGATGGGCCGGCGATGAAGACGAGATTCTAGTGCCGTCGAAGTCGGCCAGAGATTGTCTTTGCCACAAGCGTGGCCAGCAGGCTTGCCACATCACGCCGGGTGATTGATAACATCTGGCTGGAGTCACACGGGTGATATGGACGCAGCCCATTAGATAGGACACAGGGTAGGTTTGCGCATGGTTCGTCCACGTTTACTGATGGGATCGTTGAACGCTGGCTGTTAGAGCTAAGTTAGAGCCCGATGTAGGACGCACAGGTTCGTTGGATCTATGGGAACAGTTCCGCCTGCAAATTCCAACAGACTCGTACAATCACGGCAAGCATGTCTACAGGAATAATCGGATACATAGTTGCAGGTAGGATACGCTATTTAAATGTATCATAGTTCATACTTGAAAAAGCAGTAAATGTCATGGCTCTCTAAATACATTTATGCATCGTTAATGTTAATCTTATGTGTTTCGTGAAACGTGAACTAACTTCTCAACAAGTTAGAAACTTGATTCCACTTCACCCGTTTCTTCTCTCACGTAACACATCTGATTTATTAAATTTCTGGACTATCCATTAAAAAAAATATTGACATCGATTGGCAAGCATCGAGGTGGTGGTCTGAATAAGGGTGGACATAATGAGACGGACAGAAAGTGAAGATCACATGGCACAAAAGAGAATGATGACGATGATGGTGTTGAAGACGATGATAATGACGATGATCTCGTCGTCGTTATCCAACGTATCTTCGCTGTAATGTTACAGGTGTAAATGTACTACTGTCGGTAGTACACATAGTTGAGACGGATGCGAGTCTGTAGTCGGACGACAACACGAAGCAGCTTCCTGATCGCTGCGTCTACCACCAAAACTACGGAATGATAAGTAGGCAATTACAGCCCGCCGACGTATATGTTCGCGATAATGCGGAGAATGCGTTTGTGCACAAGAGGCAGACTTATTTATGCGTTCTGGTATATTAGGGCGAGGCACACGAGAGCGCGCGACAAGGTGACGCAGCCTAGCAGGGGTTGGGAGGGAACACACGCGTAGGAATGTAGCTGACACGCTGGGAGTATGTGGTTCTATTTTCGGTTGATGAAACAGGGCCGGAATGGTCAGTGGGCCTAGCTAGTGCTCGGGTCAAACGAAGACTGCTTAAATAGTGGCCTCTTACGCCTAAAATTGTGTGTGTGTGTGTGTGTGTGTGTGTGTGTGTGTGTGTGTGTGTGTGTGCGTGCGCGCGCGTGTGTGTGTGGGATGTGCGTACGAACGTTTGAGTGTTTGTTTGTGTGCGTTGGGTCTGTGTTTGTTTGCGCGTTCGTTCGTTAGTTCGCACACACTGGTATGCACACACCGCGTGTTGCACTCATTGTTATGATAGCTTAATAACATATACCTTCTATTTAGCTCTACTGGATCAGCAGTGGTCAATTAATGATCAATGGCATCGCTGTGCAATTGCTTCTGCCAGAACTGGGTCATCACAGCAAGGTTGCCATGCATACCGGCTTACCCTGGTCAAGTTCCGTTAATCGAGCCGATCGCTAATAATTACCATCGTATTCAGCAGCTATTAAAATAGTTACCCGTGGAGTTACCCGTCAAATGAGAGAGATCGATTTTATTGTAAACTTTACGGGGCTCTCTGTTTTGTTACACAGATATCGCATCAGTTTCATCTTTATGTTGCAGTTGTAACGCCTGATTTTGAACCAGGCCCTGGCACAAAGCTTGGCTGAGTACCAGTCCTACGAACCGACGGAGAAAGGTTAATCGCGAGCACAACTGGGCTTCCCCTCCTGGAGCGCGAATGAAAGCGTGGCGTCGCTCTATCGCGAAATCTAAGAAATTCTGACACCGGAGGACACCGTACGCGGCGCCACCGGCGCGAAACTACCGACCACTTGCCGCGAGAGGTCGCCAAACAGTGCGAGTCAACAGAAGGTGCATGGACGTGCAGACGCACGGGAAACTCTACCACAGAGGTTCTTGTCACTTTGTGTTCGTTGCGATGCCGTTTCGACCGCGGGAGTTTGTTGTTCTAGATACTTGATTGCACCGCAGTGCGGTCCTTCCTGGCGTAGTTTGACAAGTCGTTGATCAAAATCGCTGTTCCGCCGCAGCGGGTTGAGGCTTCGTATAGCGCATTTGATGTATGTGGCAAGGTTGGCTGATGCATCATCGTAAGTGAGCGCCGGTAAAACTACACACGGTGAAGGCATCTACTGATATAACGCTGGTGTAGTTGAACGGTCAGTATCGAAATGACACGTTGAATGCGTTCACGATTCATATCATTCGGTCTACGGCCTGTACGGTTGTGACAAAACTAATATGACGGATCGTTCAGTGGGATAACCGCTGCAGTCATCTCTGACGGACGCTGATCGTTTTACAGAGTGTCTGTGTGCGCTACAGTTGCGCCAACGTACACGTCTACAGGTGTCACACCCGGAGTTCCGCGTTGCTATGACGTGACACGGTTTGACGCTACGTAAACCGACGTGTGTCGACGCAAGGACGTCACGCAGGCGGCATAGGGAGGGCAGCCTGACACTCAACATGGCACAGTAAGTGTAGTGTACTCTATCACTCTCATAAAATATCGTGATGCGACATTCTATGCAATTGTAGCAGAGAAACATAACGTATGCCACTACGTTGTCAACTGTGCATTCGTAATGGGTGATTATCTGTAATAAAATATGCTTGAACTACCAGAGATCAGGACGGAATGACCACTAATTATATTGAATCGTCCACACCTTCAATCGATAAAAAAGTAATAATCCAGCGCAGCAATCAACTATATTTAATGTGTACTGTGGTACAATGTGTACTGTGGTACAATGTGTACCGTGGTACAATGTGTTCTGTGGTACAATGTGTACCGTGGTACAATGTGTACCGTGGTACAATGTGTACTGTGGTACAATGTGTACTGTGGTACAATGTGTTCTGTGGTACAATGTGTACCGTGGTACAATGTGTTCTGTGGTACAATGTGTTCTGTGGTACAATGTGTACCGTGGTACAATGTGTACTGTGGTACAATGTGTACTGTGGTACAATGTATACTGTGGTACAATGTGTACCGTGGTACAATGTGTACTGTGGTACAATGTGTACTGTGGTACAATGTACATCTCAAGGTTTTGGTGTAGTAATCAAAAACAGAGTTTGAAAGATTTTACGGATTCATGTAACAACAGTTTTATAATTTAGACATCTCGCTACACCGTTATAGTGCAACTTCTATACATCTTAGAATATCATGCAAACGGACGCAACAGTTGCTCTACTCACGTTTATTTCATAATAAATAAGTTCTGCAGTTTTATTCAGTAAACATTGTTAATTATTATTATTATTATTATATTAAACTCCAAGTCACCGTGAACTGCATCAACGATTCTTAAAAGAGTAGTCATTCGAAAACAGGACATTACTAAAAGATGAACATAATTATTTTTAATATTATATATCAAGAGGATTAAAGACTAAGTAATCCCTGCACAAGCAATTTCTTCACAATATATCCGCCATCATGGGCTGGGCGCTGTCGTGGGCCCGGCGCTGTCATGGGCCGGGCGCTATCATGAGCCCGGCGCTCTCAAGGGCTGGGCACCACCAATTATATTGTATCGCAACACACTTTCAATCGATACCTTTAGAAAAACGGCCTAAATTAATAATCACACAAGCACGCACCCACGCACGCACGCACGCACGCACGCACGCACGCACGCACGCACGTGCACGCTCACGCACACACACACACACACACACACTCATTAATCCACAATCCACGGAGTCAGATTTACAGCACATTAGTTACGGCTACATTGCGTTGGTTGAATGGTGACCTTGTATACAGTAGTCTTCGTCGCCCAGGATGTGGTAATTCCGACCATACCTTATGTCCGCATTTCCTTGCAACGCGCGAAATTCCTAAGAAGAACGTATATCCATTTCCGAAATAGACATCGTAAAATTCGTGTAGAAAAGATACAGATTGCGTCGTTGCTGAGGTTGTAAAGCGCGGAGTTGTAACGCGTGTGGGCGGTCGTCGAGACGACATATAGTATCGCTGAGCCTAATAACACTAGTCATTGTCTAGATACCTGTCCGTGGCCAAGCCAGCGTTCCTGGTCTATATGACCGGCCTTTCCGGTTCTATTGTCCCCACTAGACCATGCGGCACCGTCCACTAATGCGAGTGTTATTTAAGCGCGGAAGTGGACGTTTTGGTCGAGTGTTATGTGCCTCCGGACGCCAATAAAGTGGCAGGAGGAAACGATCGAACGACGGACCCAGTATCTCTATATATTTAATCATGTTACTTGTACCGGGTCGACGCAATACATTATCGTCAACATTGTTTGGGACGCCTGACCGATGTCAACATTGTTTGGCACGCCGGACCGATGTCAACATTGTTTGGCACGCCTGACCGATGTCAACATTGTTTGGCACACCGGACCGATGTCAACATTGTTTGGGACGCCGGACCGATGTCAACATTGTTTGGGACGCCGGACCGATGTCAACATTGTTTGGCACGCCAGGCCGATGTCAACATTGTTTGGCACGCCTGACCGATGTCAACATTGTTTGGCACGCCGGACCGATGTCAACATTGTTTGGCACGCCGGACCGATGTCAACATTGTTTGGCACGCCGGACCGATGTCAACATTGTTTGGCACACCGGACCGATGTCAACATTGTTTGGGACGCCGGAACGATGTCAACATTGTTTGGCACGCCGGACCGATGTCAACATTGTTTGGCACGCCGGACCGATGTCAACATTGTTTGGGACGCCGGACCGATGTCAACATTGTTTGGCACGCCGGACCGATGTCAACATTGTTTGGCACGCCGGACCGATGTCAACATTGTTTGGCACACCGGACCGATGTCATAGATTCCTCTGCCACCTTCGGCACTTCCGAAATCGCAAGTAAGCCTCACGGTGCAGGCGTCACACAATTGGCCTGCCAAATAACGACATAAATGTCAAATCAATGATGGTAAAATCAGAATAATGTTTATCTGAAGGAGAACTGCTTGCCGCCTTGTCGACGCGATCATAACTTTACTTTTACGATTATTGTATAATTTAGGTCAACATATTATGGTTATTATTGTTGTTGCTGTTATGAATGGCCCAATACTTGTCGCAGTGCTGACGTAAAATTGTCCAGTTTAAAAAAAAATCTTGCTGGGCTTTCATCTTTCATGACTATAAAGCAATGGTGACCTGTAAATAAGCATGGCACCATAATTATGACATTGTTTACGTGAAAATAAACCTTGTCCTGCGTCACAATGTATCATATAAGTTACAACGTGGTAGACCAATATATACCTCGGTGCTTTGTTGTGGTGACTATTATTGAGCAATGATATCACATTGACTAACATCGACACCGCCCAAACCCCCCAATGTACTGACCCGACAAAAGATCACCGATATTGTTGTTGTTTAGGTTTAATTCAACAACATTGTTAATGATTGATTATGAATTTGTTAAGTTAATGTTTGTTTGATAAGACCGCCTCTTTCTAGACGTGACGTTGCAATACATATCACCTTCGTGACAATATGATATTGTGATACACATCACCTTCGTGATAACGCAACATTGTGAGCCACGTCTAAGTCTCAGTACCGATTTCCATTGCAAAATATGTGGTATCGTGCAACCTGCTTGACAATATAGCTGCATTTAAAAGCACGTCCAGTTTCAGTCGTTGTCAAGGATATCAGCTCAAAGAGTTAATTCGACGTCCTGTTTCTGTCGGTGTCAGGGATATCGGCTCCTAGCGTTAATGCGACGTCCTGTTTTGTCGGTGTTAAGGATGTCGGTTCTAAAAGTGTGTGTGTGTGTGTGTGTGTGTGTGCGTGCGTGCGTGCGCGCGTGGGTGGGTGGGTGGGTGGGTGCGTGCGTGCGTGCGTGCGTGCGTGCGTGCGTGCGTGCGTGCGTGTGTGTATAATATATATATATATATATATATATATATATATATATATATATATACATACATACATACATACATACATACATACATACATACATACATACATACATACATACATACATACATACATACATACATGGCATTCACGGGAGACAAATACGTGGTCAATTCAGTCCGACTACGCGGCCGATAGAGACATGATGCATGGCGCGTTTCCGTGTGTATTTACTGACCCGTGTTGACAGGAGATCACGACTGATGTCGATGGGCCAATGCGAAGTGTCGGGTGTGGACCTGTGTATAATTATAGTCTACGGCTCTGGTTCACAGCTGTTGCTTCGTCTGATTGATACAATAGAACAGACAGCGGGCCCACGCAGCCGCCATCTTCGAAAACATACCACTGGCGTCTTGAGACTTGTTTTACAACACAAGAGGTGTGTTTATAGCGAATACCAATTGATACGGCATGACGAGTTTCATCTCCCACAAATATACGTTAATCACATTAAATGTTAGACCATACCGAAGGCAAGGGTGTGTTTATTTCGACACGGCATATTGCTGGGTGTCGTCGTGTCGATTCCGTCATCACGCATGATAGATCCGGTCGATATGGGCAGTTTGACAATGCAATAATGTATCGAGTTGGACATATGGTTCTCACATTCGTCGTCCGGACGTTTCAACGTTCGAATGTGTGCGTGGGTGGGTGGGTGGGTGCGTGCATGCGTGCGTCCGTGCGCGCGCGCGCGTGAAAGAGAGATAATGTAGTCCAACTTTTTTACGACCATCTGTCACGGCCTCTAGTCCCACCTGTCTCTCTCCCCTCCTCTCTCTCTCGTGCGTCCCCCTCTCTCTCGCTCCCCCTCTCTCTCTCTCTCTCTCTCTCTCGCTCCCCCTCTCTCTCTTTCTCTCGCCCCCCTCTCTCTCTCTCTCTCTCAGACAAAACGTTCATGTAGCCTTGACATGACCATAAACATGTTAACCTTCACGATATCCTATTAATGTTTTTTTTTTGACCGGCAAGAGCAAGCGGTTTATGACAGCTGTAGTCGTACAATAAATTGAACGTCATATCGAACGTTGACATCGCTACGACGTGTGAATGCATGCATGACGCGTTTACGCCGCAGCGTAACGACAGATACGAGTTGTACAGACGACGATAATATTGGCCACACGTCCGCATTGACATTTGGTTTCATATTGCTACATACGTTAATATATACTGATTGTTACATATCGAATTATGCCTGTCATAATTTTCTCTGATGTCACGAATAACTGTTTTGTTATTAGCAAGCCTGGGAGTAACAGCATGCCGTGCATTGTGATTACAGAGGTCACTGGGTCTTACATGGATTCCTCTGGTCAAACGTCAATGATTAAATCACCATCTTTGTTCGGTTGTGCGAGATTGTAACTTTGATTGTCGCTGTCCCAGCGTAGACCACGTCTGCAACCTGTCGCGCTCACACAGCAGGAAGAAAGCACTACAGTATACCATGACACGACACCACGTCTCGAGCTCAAGGGCGCCGTAATGATCCGCTCAACAAGGTGTCATTCGATGTCGTTTGCCCTCCGCCACGCCATTTGTTGATTGGTGCTCTTTTCCAAAGCATGGTATTTTGGTTTGAAACGCTGAAATAGTGCCAGAGTTAACTCCGATATTTCCACGATAGGCATAAGATGCTCACATACATGATTAATATCTTTGTGAAAACATGCAGACTTGTAATAGCATTTTGTTTCCGAGAAAATCTACTTATCTTATAAAACGGATCACGCATGCGTGTACAACTATCTCTTCGCCATTGGCTCGTACAAGACATGTCAACATATGCACAACATAAATGTTATTATCAAACAGTTCAGTACACGCACGAGAAAGCAGTCACGTTCGTGGCGGTGAACGCAGCAGGTACACAAACACCCTGGACTTATCTATACTGGAAAAGAATAATAATTGTGTTATTACGACAAGCCGCTATTTACTATACTGACACCGATAAAGGTATGTGTAGTTTAGGATTTGCGGAGAATTGAAGAACAGCTTGCTGCCTAAAGGGAAGAATAGCAAGAAGTCGGATGACATGGGCAGGTTACTGACTACCAACGAAAGTAAAGGCGGTGAAACAGCCAGGTCCCAGGGAAAGGGGCAGACCGCAACTAAGACAGGAAGACTGCGTAAAGAGTGATAGGTGCAGGGAGAAAACTGTCGATAGGGAGACATGGATAGAATAACAACAGATACGAGATAACAGCCGGGGAGGTGCAGCAATACAAGAACTAGTCTGACCTGTTATAAAGGGAGTAACGAAGAAGAACACTTCAAAACATTATTAATCATAACATTCTGGGTATTTATAACATGTTTTGACAGTCACAGCGGATGCCTCACCCGAGACAGCGACAGCCGCGAACTCATCTCTGACAATAAGTGTCAATCATCTGTGGTTTCACGCTGTAGACACTCGCTAATCCGTGGATAATGAATGACGACCAGGATTGCATGTCTGACCTTGCCAGTCATATAAGTACCGATGCTCAGATTTATTTCCTGCTTATGATTCATCTGTTCCCAGTATGTGACAACGCTTCGACGGTGCGATGATATATCATTAATTGCAATAAGATAAGTCGATAGGAAAGCACACACACCGTCACCCGTCCATCCTTGGACAGCCGGATATGTCAACGAACATTTGACATAGCGCTGTTTCAGAGGAGACGACGGCGAAGATAAAAAATATCCCTGATCACCGAATAAAAGTTGGGCTACGTCTGGACAATTTAAACAATGTTTGTTCAGCAATCTTGTTTTATTTCAATTCAAAGTTTGAATTGGAGTCTCATTGATTTGTAGAGTACTGCTAATAAAAAACATTACCTTTATTTCAAACAGTATAATTTAATATGTATTATATGAACTTTGGATTATGATAATTCGGTACACAATCAGGTTAAGCACTGCATGCTCTTGCGTAGTTGATCTGGTCGACCGGTGCACCTTTTCTATCGGCGGAGTAATGACTGACCGTTGGGTACATTCCAAGTACTCACTTGGTCAGCAACATTCCAATCCAACCACAAGGGTCGAACTAGGAGAGATCGCTGCTTGCTGAAAACTGGTGTCTGACCTTAATTTACTTTGAAGGTAGCCTTAATTTGTTGACCCGAAGGACTTTCCCTATCATTCAAACAATTAAGTATCGTGTCATGTTGGCACTATTTAGTTTCTTTTATCGCCACGCAATTTTTTATAAACTCCTGTAAATGTATGATTCACGCGCGAGGACACAAACCTCAAAAAGTAACGTATACAACCTCTTGACAGTATCCGTGTTTTTCGTCTTTCGAATCACGCCATCCAACGTGTAGTTTGTGAACCTGTTAACGCTGGTGGTACCACCTATCGTATCGTTCATTTAATTTTTGCAATATGTGAAGCACTTGAATCAACTAATACAAAGCCTTTTTTCGGGATTGGTGGTCTTTGTGCCAATGTACCATATTGTTCCCTTTGATTATTAGGTCTGACTTGAATATATCCTATCGCTGAATGAAGAGAGTCATAATTTAGAGAAATTTTGGGGCATTTTTACCGTTTATTGCTTCAGAAGCCAGACTGTAATTATATATTTCATTTGATTTAACAAGATTATCATCCAAGGGAAATGCCCAGATTGTAAGTGGACAAGGAAGCCATTGGCGTATCGAGAATCCAACATTTAAAATCTATGTATAATCCGCCATCCTGAGATATGTGTCATCATTGTTTTTAAACATATCCATCTATAGATAATTTGTTCCATTCACCGATTGTCCTCTGTGAGAACGAGTACTTCCTGATATCCAATCTACACTCATACTTTACTAATGTTACCGCATGTCCTCTAGTTTTATTATCTTTCTTGAATGAGAAAAAAATAGTTCTATAAATATTTTCATACCCATTCAGTATCTCAATAACTTAAATTTTCTCTCCTCTTAACCACCTAATTTCTAGGGTTAAACCACATTCTTTCAGTCTTTCTTCATAACTAAGGTCTCTCAGTTCTGGAATCATTTTAGTTGCTCTCTTCTTAATTCTTTCAAGCGTATCTATTGATATATATATATATATATATATATATATATATATATATATATATATATATATATATATATAACACTTTTGATATATGTATATTAAGAATAATAAAGGTCCTAATACTGATCATTGTGGTACCCCACTCAAAGCTGATTTCCAGCTTGAAACCTCCCCATCTACTACAACACTTCTGTCAGTCAGCCAGTGTTCTATCCAATCGATTATGCTATCCCCGATAGCATGGGCTTTTAACTTAAGTAGTAATCTTTGATGTGGCACTTTGCCAATAGCTTTCTGAAAATCTAAGTATATAATATCTACTGGTGATCCATCGTCTATTCACTTAGTGAGTTCTTCCAAAAACATAACATAACTGTTAAGCATGACCTCGCTTTTAGGAATCCATATTGATATGGATTTAATAATTCATGGCTAACAAGGAAATCCACCATATGGTCTTTAATTAACTTTTCTAATAATTCATACATCACTAATGTTAAACTCACTGGTTTGTAATTTTCTGACTTATTTCTCAAACCCCTTTTAAATAATGGTATGATGTTTGCTTCTTTCCATTCAAAAGGAACCCTCTTTTAATGACAAGTTGAACACTCTTGCACTAATTTGTTCTATTGTTTCAATTAGTAGATTTGGAGGAATTCCATCCACTCCATGTGATTTATTATAATTCATTGCCTTTTTTCTTAGCTACCGTTTCTGGAGTTACAATTAACTGCCCTAAACAGTCCCATTTAGCCTCCTGAAATATAGCATCTGGAACATGTAATGAACTAATGTCCTCTCTGGTAAACACTAAGCTGAAGTATTTAGGTCTTCCGCCATTAAAAACCTTGTGATATTATATTTCTTCTACTTGTCTAACCTTGTCTCGTACGCTTTGTTTACTCCTGACATATGCATAAAAACTCTTGCTGTCATTTTTTAAATGTTAATTGTTTTTCATAGCTTCTAGGTTTTCTAATTTCAGTCGTAGCTGCATTAAGTGCCTCTTTGTAATTTGTGTAGTCTTCATCCTTTCTGGAACGCCTATGAACTCTCCAAATAGTTTTAGCTTTTTCAAGGGAACAAATTGAACAATGATACTCACGATTTCATATTTTAGAATGTGTTGGCTACCATTACACTCTATAGACTGTCCAGTGATTGTAGAAAGAGATTTCGTATAATTAAAATGCGAAATTCTCTTAATATTTCGATCTCAAAGTACATCTAAATCAACATAGTTATATTTCATGTTTTAATCTTCATTGCTGTAATATATTGATCGTCAGACATTGTATAAAAACGAAATTTGACAGACCATAAAAACGTTATATTCACCTTTTGTTGCGGTACGACGATCTCAATGCATATGTCGTAAAACTGACGTATTCTTTTTAATCGCTAAATCGAGTATTTTCTTAAATACTAAGATATAAAACATCACGATGATAAGACGTTTTTTATGGCTATTATTTTGTAACAACCGATATGTTATATACTAATAATGCCATCACAATACCCGTATAACAATCGTTCAGTTAATAAAAACCGTTTAGTTTTTTATATAGAATCATCAAAATAGTCGAAGACTAAGTAATGTTATAAGTAATGTTATAAATAATGTTATAAGTAATATTATAAGTAATGTTATATGTAATGTTATAAGTAATGTTATACATTGCATTTTGGCAGCGGAAGCATATTATGGAGTTGCGGTCCAACTACTGCTGTCGTCCTAGCAACTGCCTTCCGTTGACAGAGAATATTATTTTGTCGAAATGTTGGGTCTGCCAATTATAATAATTCATTGCATAGTATCTTTTCCGATGAAGAGAGTAGCACCGAGAGAGCGAGAGAGAGAGAGAGAGAGAGAGAGAGAGAGAGAGAGAGAGTCAGAGAGAGAGAGAGAGAGAGAGAGAGAGAGAGAGAGAGAGAAGAGGAGAGAGAGAGAGAGAGAGAGAGAGAGAGGAGAGAGAGAGAGAGAGAGAGAGAGAGAGAGAGAGAGAGAGAGAGAGAGAGAGAGAGAGAGAGAGAGAGAGAGAGAGAGAGAGAGAGAGAGAGAGAGAGAGAGAGAGAGAGAGAGAGAGAGAGAGAGAGAGAGAGAGAGAGAGAGAGAGAGAGAGAGAGAGAGAGAGAGAGAGAGAGAGAGAGAGAGAGAGAGAGAGAGAGAGAGAGAGAGAGAGAGAGAGAGAGAGAGAGAGAGAGAGAGAGAGAGAGAGAGAGAGAGAGAGAGAGAGAGAGAGAGAGAGAGAGAGAGAGAGAGAGAGAGAGAGAGAGAGAGAGAGAGAGAGAGAGAGAGAGAGAGAGAGAGAGAGAGAGAGAGAGAGAGAGAGAGAGAGAGAGAGAGAGAGAGAGAGAGAGAGAGAGAGAGAGAGAGAGAGAGAGAGAGAGAGAGAGAGAGAGAGAGAGAGAGAGAGAGAGAGAGAGAGAGAGAGAGAGAGAGAGAGAGAGAGAGAGAGAGAGAGAGAGAGAGAGAGAGAGAGAGAGAGAGAGAGAGAGAGAGGGTGACCTGTCCTGGTTGTGACGCCGTACTCAAGCTATTGTAACGTTGACAGTTTCAAATATTTTAATAATTATACTTTTAACCGGTTAATAGTCAATACATATTAATCATATTAGCTTCAAGAAAGCTCACAGCGATATAAAATTAATAATAAAAATACTAATATAAAATAAACAAATTTTGTTCAGCAATGTCCGTGCTGAGGTTTGCCAAACAAACAATGTCATTGCCCAGCAGTAGACGAGTTATTTTCATTCTCTCCTTGCATGCGGGTTGCTTGTCAGTCGGGTCGTCGGCCTAGCCTGGTGTGATTGAAATAAGACATAGCTCTTTGATGTACATCTAGTGAAACAATCTTCTTCTTAGTATCCATTATCCACAAAGGCGCGTCTCTATGTGGGGTGTACGGAGCTCTGCTCTCTAGCTTACCGCGTAGGTTCCGTTTCCAGAAGGTCGCCATTTCTTGTCTTCTACTAGCTTGACATGTGTGTCTCATGCGTGTCAATTGGACCAGTAATAAGTAGCCACTGATCATCTCTACGGTTGCAAATTACAGCAATTATCTGGCAGCACGGAATTACAATCACCACCTGATGTGTGTGAGAATACTGTAGAACCAATTATTTGAATAATTTTACAATTAGTACTTTTATTAACTCTACAAGTAAAACAGATCCATGGATAAAACTCCATCCTCGGAATCTTAGTTTGTCATGAATCAGGCCCGTTGATAGTCAAATCTGTGGTGTGTGAATAGTAAGTAATATGTGTAGTGAGTGGTGAGTGTGTACGTGTGTGTGTGTGTGTGTGTGCATGCGTGCGTGCGTGCGTGCGTGCGTGCGCGCGCGCACGTGCTGCTGTTGCAAGTGAACTCCGACAACTGAGCGAATCAGAGGCAACGACCGTCTCTCTCTATGAAGCCCATAACTTGACGTCGTCGGCAAGACTTGACGTTTTCTCGCTTTTGCCGCGTAACTACAAATTCGCCTTTTTCTCGAGTTTACCGCGTATCTAGCATCTACAAACTAGCCGTTTTCTCGAGGCTGGGTTGCGCCACTTGTAGGTCAAGACAGACATGAATATATTCGGAAACGATAACGTATCATATCATGTAATTTATCATAGCTCATCAAGGTGTGGTGGTGGTGGTGGTGGTGGTGGTGGTGTGTGTGTGTGTGTGTGTACGTGCGTGCGTGCGTGCATGCGTGTGGTGTGTGTGTACGTGCGTGCGTGCGTGCGTGTGTGCGTGTGTGCATGCGTGTGTGGTGTGTGTGTGTGTGTATGTATTTGTGTGTGTGTGTGTGTGTGTGTGTGTGTGTGTGTGTGTGTGTGTGTGTGTGTGTGTGTGTGTGTGTGTGTGTGTGTATAGTGCGTGCAGTGCGTGCGTGCGTGTGTGCGTGTGTGCGTGTGCGTGTGTATGTGCGAAAAAGGCGATGTTATGGGCTTGATGTGAGAAAATTGTTTGCGTTCGACGGGAGAACAATTTGTTTGGGCGCCTTCACACCTGACACGTCGCCGTCCTGCTTGAGCATCAAACTAGACTCCGCGACAAACACTGTCCGTAGGAGTATCACACAGGGTCAGCTCGGCTGTACACACTGCCCGTTATGACAGGGATGGGTCAACTCGGCTGTACACACTGTCCGTTATGACAGGGATGGGTCAGCTCGGCTGTACACACTGCCCGTTATGACAGGGATGGGTCAACTCGGCTGTACACACTGTCCGTTATGACAGGGATGGGTCAGCTCGGCTGTACACACTGCCCGTTATGACAGGGATGGGTCAGCTCGGCTGTACACACTGCCCGTTATGACAGGGGTGGGTCAGCTCGACTGTACACACTGTCCGTTATGACAGGGATGGGTCAGCTCGGCTGTACACACTGCCCGTTATGACAGGGATGGGTCAGCTCGGCTGTACACACTGCCCGTTATGACAGGGGTGGGTCAGCTCGCTTGTACACACTGTCCGTTATGACAGGGGTGGGTCAGCTCGGTTGTACACACTGCCCGTTATGACAGGGGTGGGTCAGCTCGCTTGTACACACTGTCCGTTATGACAGGGATGGGTCAGCTCGGCTGTACACACTGTCCGTTATGACAGGGATGGGTCAGCTCGGTGACACTGTCCGTTATGTCGTAGTAGGTGCTACAGTTAACGTGTCGTAGTGGGTGCGAGAGTTAAAATGTCGTAGTGGGTGCTAGAGTTAAAATGTCGTAGTGGGTGCTAGAGTTAACGTGTCGTAGTGGGTGCTAGAGTTAGCATGGGGTAGTGGATGCTAGAGTTAACATGTCGTAGTGGGTGCTAGAGTTAGCATGTCGTAGTGGGTGCTAGAGGTAGCATGGGGTAGTGGATGCTAGAGTTAACATGTCGTAGTGGGTGCTAGAGTTAACGTGTCGTAGTGGGTGCTAGAGTTAACATGTCGTAGTGGATGCTAGAGTTAACATGTCGTAGTGGGTGCTAGAGTTAACGTGTCGTAGTGGGTGATAGAGTTAACATGTCGTAGTGGGTGCTAGAGTTAACATGTCGTAGTGGGTGCTTGAGTTAACATGTCGTAGTGGGTGCTAGAGTTAACATGTCGTAGTGGGTGCTAGAGTTAACGTGTCGTAGTGGATGCTAGAGTTAACATGTCGTAGTGGGTGCTGGAGTTACCGTGTCGTAGTGGGTGCTAGAGTTAACATGTCGTAGTGGATGCTAGAGTTAACATGTCGTAGTGGGTGCTAGAGTTAACATGTCGTAGTTGATGCTACAGCTAACGTGTCGTAGTGGATGCTAGAGTTAACGTGTCGTAGTGGGTGCTAGAGTTAACATGTCGTAGTGGATGCTAGAGTTAACGTGTCGTAGTGGATGCTAGAGTTAACATGTCGTAGTGGATGCTAGAGTTAACATGTCGTAGTTGGTGCTAGAGTTAACATGTCGTAGTGGATGCTAGAGTTAACATGTCGTAGTGGGTGCTAGAGTTAACATGTCGCAGTGGGTGCTAGAGTTAGCATGTCGTAGTGGATGCTAGAGTTAACATGTCGTAGTGGATGCTAGAGTTAACATGTCGCAGTGTTTGCTAGAGTTAGCATGTCGTAGTGGATGCTAGAGTTAACATGTCGTAGTGGATGCTAGAGTTAACATGTCGTAGTGGGTGCTAGAGTTAGCATGTCGTAGTGGATGCTAGAGTTAGCATGTCGTAGTGGGTGCTAGAGTTAACATGTCGTAGTGGATGCTAGAGTTAACATGTCGTCGTGGGTGCTAGAGTTAGCATGGGTTAGTGGATGCTAGACAGGTTTGATTGGTCGCAGAATGATTCTAAGAGACGAGAAGAGCGAAACTAATTAATTGAGGAATGATCTGTAACGTGCAATACAAATCTGACTTCTTGCAGACGACACGCTCTGCTAGACGTTTGAAGGATAGGAATAGACAATAGGTACAATTTATCACGACATGGCTATTGACACGGATGTTTGTCCCCAGCCGTATCTAAATATAAAAAAATTAGCAAATGAATGGACACAATCTGCCTCCTTAGTTGCTGGACAGTCCGTGTCTTCAATGCCTGCGTCGTCTTCAATATGCAAGAGATGGGACAAACCGAAGACTCGGTCTGCGTGTTGTAATCTAGGCTCCATGTGTGTGTCTCCATTCCACTGATATACGATGGTCAATTGAGCTGGCTAAGAACAAAAAACCTTTTAGCGGACCTTCGTATCGGCGTGTTTTAATCAAGCGCGTCGCCGCGTCCATTTACTGAGAAGACTGACCGCGTTCGGCGTTGGCCGTTCCCATCTTGTAAGCATTGGCAAATCGCAACTATTCTATCGGCGACAGGGGCATCCACCAAAGGCGTCAGGAAATGCAGTCCGTGCAGTGTTTACATTTGTTGAGAGTCTGATATTTACCGAGAACGGTTCCGTTGATTCAGTAAGCTCGCGCTGTTTTTGTCTTGCATGCAACATTAATTTCATGTCGTTGATTGAGTGGTGTTGATGTCATGTCAGAGTTAGCCGAGCTCTTAGCCGGATGCTCTGATGTCTGGCAAAAGAAGTGTTTTGCTGCCTGGAACATCTCCACCAAGAGCCGTTGCCTGAGATAGTGGGCAACTTGAGTGGTGTCATCCTGTTGCTTGGCTATCTCGTAGTCACGTCAATGAAATTATAGCGAACAAATTTACGAATCATTAATTACCGTTATTTGAGGGTGAGATTAAACATTGTCTGAGTTCTCTGCAGCATTGTAGAACTTTAGTTATCTGTCTCTCCCTCTCTTCCTCTCCCTCACTTATTCATCCCGCTTCTCTTTCCCTCCTTCCGTCCCGTCCTCCTTACCTACTCTCTCTATCTCTATCTCTCTCTGTCGCTCTCTCCCTCTCACTCTCTCTTCTATATCTCTCCCTCTCACCCACTCTCCCTTTCTCCCTCTCTCCCTCTCTCCCCTCTCCCCACTCCCTCTCTTCCCTCTCCCTCTCTCCCTCTCACCCTCTCCCCCTCACCAACTCTCCCGCTCCCCATCTCCCTTTCTCCCGCTCTCCTCGTCTTCTCTACCTCTCTCCTATCTCCCTATCTCTCCCTCTCTCTCTCCCTCTCCCCCTCTCCCACTTTCCCTCTCTCCCTCTCCCCCTCTCCTTTTCTCCCTCTCTCTTCTTCTCTCCCCCTCCCCCTCTACCCCTCTATACCTCCCTCTCTCCACCTCTCGCACCTCTTTCCTCTCCCCCTCTCCCTCCCTCCGTCTCCACCTCTCTCTCTCTCTAATCCTATATCTCTCTTCCTCTCTCTCCCCTCTCCTTCTCTCCCCTCCCCTCTCTCTCTCTCTCTCTTTCCCTATCTCCCTCTCCCCCGCTCCTCCTCTCCCCTCCCCCTCTCCCACTCTCACCATATCTCTTTATATATATATATATATATATATATATATATATATATATATTTATCTCTCGCCTGATCTCATGCTTTTCTTCACTTCGTCATATTTTCTTACATGCCAGTGCGATATTTCGTTTCCCTCCCTTCCCATTGAGATTTCCCATGTACTCATCCTTACGCACGAGTTTCAAAGGTCGTCACCTTACAGTGTGTCCTATCCAATGTTTTTCTATTTCATGATAACATCCATCAGTGTTCTCTCTTTTCTCACAATGTTAAGTATCTCCTCCATGTTTATCTAACTGCACCGAGCTGGTACGAGCAGTGATGATCCAGCCGTGCCAAGACTCCAAGGGCCGCTCTGCTTTCGGGCGAAATGCAATGGAATCTACTTTAAAAAAATTCGGCCCGAAAACGAAAAAATGCAGCTCCATATAATTGAAGGAGACGTGTCTTGTCTGTCTACACAACCGTGCGGCTATATTCAGCGATTCGTTTTAGTGCATATATATTTGATTTAATCTCCGAGATTCGGTGGCACTAATCCGTCAGTTGATGTAATAGCCCGTGTCGCAAAAGTATGGGCAGACGTCTTGTAGGTTAAGGGAGTCGATCCATCCACGTCAGATACGAGCTAGAGGAATGAAGACGTCACGTCTATCGAAACGTTGGTAGAGAGCCGGTGATTGTGACACGTAGCCACTTTGTGAAACATTGGGAGCCCTTAACATTTTAATTTTGCTAACAAGGAAATTGGAGTAAAACAAAATAGGTTTTGCCGTATCTGTTGCCATGATGATTTTTTTTGCGTATATGCATACTATTGTGACACGTAGCCACTTTGTGAAACATTGGGAGCCCTTAAAATTTTAATTTTTTTAATAAGGAAACTGGAGTACAACAAAATAGGTTTTGCCGTATATGTTGCCATGATGATGTTTTTTGCGTATTTGCAAAATAATGGGTATGCCCCGTCTTCTATGATTTCCACAGTCTTGGTCATTTCATAATTTCATAAACTTAGTGGTTTGGAGGACCCGGCCAAGAATGTTATTATTGTCAAACTTGTAGACCCCTAAATGGGGCCCAGAACTTGGGAACAGTGTCTGGTGTCGGGTTGTCAGTGACAATGCCAATTCTAGCCCAGCTTATTAGCGCTCTGCCACATGTGGTTATTTTACATTATAAATGCTTTATGCTACGGGCTATGATGGTTCTTGCCTTCAGGGCTTACTTAAGAGTGGGGGAGATGGTCCGTCGATCCAGCAGGGTGGGGCAAGGTTGCCTGCATTTAACAAGACTTAAAAAGATTGCCATACCAAACGACAAGTTCTAGATGGCAAGTGGACAAGGAAGCCATTGGCTTAGCGAGAGTCCAACAGTTTTCTCATTTATGTGTAGCCCGCCCTTATCAGATATCTGTCAATTCTATTTTTAAACATATTCACACTACTAGCATTAACACAATATTTTGGCAGTTTGTTCCATTCATTTATCACCCTCTGTGAGAAAGAGTACTTTCTCATGTCCAACCTACACTGTTCCTTAACTAATGCTGCTATGTGTCCTCTGGTTCTACTGCCTTCTTTATGTTTGAAGAACATATTCCTATCAACATCCTCATAACCGTTCACGATTTTAAACATTTCTATTTCGTCTCCTCTTAGTCTCCTGGTCTCTACCTAGTACAGCTTCCCCCGTGTTATATTCTTCTTCTATGTTTCCATGTCCTATGTGTATACATTTACACTTCCCAAAATTTAATAACATTTCCCATTTGTCTGACCATTTAACTAATTTATCTAGATCATCCTGTACACTTTATTGATCTGTATCATTACTAACCTTTGTGAATACTTTTGTGTCATCTACAAATTTTAGTGCTTTGCTAGATATGTCATCTTCCAAATCATTTATATATATTTCCAGTTTGAAATCTCACCATCTACTATTACTCTCTGTCTTCTGTGTGTAAGCCACTTTTCTATCCAGTTGCTTACATCATTACCTATACCATGGGCTTTTAGTTTAAGTAACAATCTTTGATGTGGCACTTTATCGAAAGCTTTCTGAAAATCTAAGTAGAGAACATCCACTGGTGACCCGTCATCTACCCACTTTGTAATTTTTTCCAAAAAACATAAGAGATGGGTTAGACATGACTTTGCTTTTAGGAACCCATGTTGATATGTATTTAATAATTTATGTTTTACAAGGAATTCCACCATGTGGTCTGTCATTAATGTTTCGAGTAATTTACATACAACTGATGTTAAATCCACTGGTCTGTAGTTTTCTGGCTTATTCCTCGATCCCTTCTTAAATAGCGGCGTAATGTTTGCTTCTTTCCATTACGAAGGAACTATTCCTTCTTCTAGGGACAAGTTAAACAATTTTGCAAGTGGTGTACTAATTTGCTCAACAATTTCCTTAAGCAGTTTTGGTGTTATCCCATCAACTCCAAGTGATTTATTATCTTTCATCTTCTTAATTTTCTTTGCTATCATTTCAGGAGTTACAAATAACTGCCCTAAATGTTCTGACCTTATCTCGAACTTTCTGTTTACTCCTTACATAAGCTTAGAAATGCTTGCTGTAATTTTTTATATTTTTTTTCAAAGGTTCTTTTAGATTGTATAATTTCAGTTGTAGCTAATTTAAGTGCAATTTGCATAGTCTTCATCCTTTCTGGTACGCCTATAAACCCTCCACATAGTTTGCTTAAACACTATTTTTCTAATAGCTTCTTTTGAGAAGTCTTTCTTTCTAGACCGTGTTCCTTGTTTTTTAAGGGAACAAATTTATCGATGATACTCTCAATTTCATATTTTAGAATATTCCAACATTCAATTGCGGTCTTATTCACCAGCATGTTATTCCAATCTAGCTTTGCTAAAGTATTTTCTCATATCTTTGTAGTTACCTTTGTGGAAGTTTCTCCTGTACATTTTTTATTTTTACTTTCTGATTTTACATTGATGTCAAAATTTTATCCAATGGTTCATGTATGTATGTATATTGTCCACTAATTCTTTTTGTGACGATAAAACTATATCTAATATATTTTCTCCCCTGGTTGGTTCTAGCACATGCTGAGTAAGGAAGCTATCCTGAATTAAAAATAGAAATTGTTATCCTCACCCCTGTAATCTCTATAGATTTCCATTGAATGTGTCCATGGTTAAAATCTTAATAAAACTCTTCTTCACTTCACTTTCCCATAACCCGTAAGGATCGTTGGGGCACCATTGGTGACTTTCTAACCAGCTCTCTCCACCTTTTCCTTGTTCTCGACAGCCCTCTGGGAGTCAGCGAACTCCATTCCTGTCCACTCTTTGATGTTGTCTTCCCACTTCTTCTGTCTACCTCTTCGTCTCCCCCTCTTATGGTACCTAGCAAGATAGTCTTTGCCAGGCCAGATGATCGTGATACATGACCGTACCACTTCATTTTACGCTTCTTGACTGTTGTAAGAAGGTCGTCATATGGTCCGATGGCTTGTTTGATCTTGTTGCGGAAAAGTATCTCATTTCCATGGCTTGTATCCTCTTCTACAGATCTGCTGAGAGGGTCCATGTTTCACAAGCGTACAGAAAGATGGACATGACAAGGGAGCGCATCAGCCTTATTTTCTAACTGACAGTGATGCTTCTGTCGTTCCATAGGGGTTTCAACCTTGTTTGTGCTGCTGTTGTCTGTGCAATCCCGTGCCATCATAACGTAGATGCTGCTCCCCGTGTCGTGAATTTTCTGAGCGTCTTTATGCTCTACACACTTGGGTCGTATAAAATAGGATTATGACGCACTTCTTCCACCAGAACTTCTATTTGAGCTATTGGTAGTTTTCGTGACGGCATGTTTCAATCCTAGTCCTGATCAATGTATTCTTACCTACGCTGCCATTTTTAAACTAGGGGAAATACCTCTATAATTGACGTCACTCCTGGGAATTTCCTGTCCGAGTCGTGTGTGGATACGATTTGAATCGTTACATGGAGCCATTCGATTTGCCGCATCCGTTTCCGCACGACAAAACGCATCCGCATCCGCACAAATGGAATCACTCCTGTGAATTCCCACTATAGCCATTTGTTGTCGCATACCGCATGCCGCATCCGTACATATGGAATCGTAGCTATAGGCAGAGGGACCTCCCATAAGAAGGAAAAATGTAAGCTTGGAGGGTCTCACATTTTATCGTTGTACCGATGTAATTACCCTTCCGCTGTGGCACCTGTTGCTGCGTGTGAGGCTACTCTGGTTCGTCTGTGCTAGAACTTGGTTTTCGCAGAACTTGACGGCTTTCGCACACGACTCGATTTTATTCTGTTAGTAGTTTAGCTGATTCATTCAGCTCACCCTATTGTCATTCGGTTAATCTCTGTTAAAAACATCTTTCCACTCATATCATTGATAACTGTGTGTTCTGTGGTTAAGGGCGCCATCTGTTAGGTGTCTTCAGTAATGCACACAAATGAGTGTCTAGTTGAGACACATTTTACCTTGGCATTTTACTTTTCAGAATTACAGAGCACCGTGTCTGCAAGCGCATTACTCCAGTAACAATGCTTTATGCCACAATTTACAATTTAGTCATTTAGCAGACTCTCTTATCCAGAGCGAATTACAACAAGTGCATTCAACCTAAGTTAGTAAAATAACTATAAGTCGCTATGATAGCAAGCAAGTCTTTTCACAAAGATAGGCGCTAATAGCCATTACAGTGCCTGAAAAGAAGATTTTTTTCGAGGGGTGACCAATATTTTTAGGGGACCCCCCAAGGGTCAGTGGTCATTTCGAACACTGGGGTCACAGTTAAACGGTCGCGTATCTGGCACGAATACCTTGCCATTGGATACGCTGTATATGTGGACAAAATACGGCTGATTTGGAATACAATTTATGTAGATAATTACCTGGCTTTTTTATTACTGAACATTCTTCAGGATAGTTCATGTTCAAATCAGATAACTTTCATTTTTCATATCCAAGGTGTGTTTAATTTACCTGGTAGAGGCTTTCGTCAACGTATCACGTTGACTTCATCAGTACCGATGACGCTGAATGACGTCATCGTACACGTGAGGTAGTTCGTAATTGCCCTCGTCTCTGTTGATGGGTGTTCTAGCTTTCCTGATCCAGATGGCTTCTTTGATGTGCCGGATTCTTCGGTTGGGTTCCTTGTCTATAATGTTCACTCCCTCCCAGTCTATGATGTGGTTTTCAGTTGTCGCATGGTCTGTAAGGGCGGATTTATTGATGGTAAACATCAATCTTTTTTCCCGCTCCTTGCGTATTTCTCTTTTTTCGTGTTGTCTACATCCTTTCTGTGTTATTCCAGTCGTGTTTTTAGTAGTCTTCGTGTCTCCCCAATGTACTCAGCACCACAGTTCTTGCATGGTATTTGGTACACCAGTTCATCCTGTTCTTCTAGTTCTACGTTGTCCTTGGGATGTACCAACAAGCGCCTGAGGGTGGTGTGGGGACGCATGGCTGTTGCTACTGTTATTAATTAAAATTAAACACACCTTGGATATGAAAAATTAAAGTTATCTGATTTGAATTACCTGGCTTCTTTTTCTCGAAAACGACATTGTAAAATATGTAAGAAACTCTGATGCTGAAGCAGGTCAACGAGAGAACAAATAACCTCGTGTGCCTTTTGATAATCCCATCCATCCGTGTCAACACGGATGCCAATGAAAAGAAAAAAAAACGCGCATCACAAAAACAACGAGTCCGACACAATACCTAAACATGTACGTTCGTGAGAACAAAATATAGTGTTTACATATATGTACATAAATGTAAGTGCGTGCGTGCGTGCGTGCGTGTGTGTGTGTGTGTGTCAGAAAAACTGTCCATCATCTGAGCTGTTTGGATTTCGGTAAACAGATTGTCAACGCTTGCAAACTGCGGTGACTTTGGAGGGAGTGGTCCATTGAGACACAGCGTGTTGTGCACCGACAGCTCAACAGCCCGGTGTGAGAGAAAACGGGAACGTGAAGCCGTGTAAAATAATTAAGACTAGAGTTAAGTCCATCTAGTTCTTGTTTCCATTTACGCTCGATTGACGACGACGAGTACCTGGTGTCAGTTATATATTTGGCAGTGTGCTTGCTCACTGGTTTACACATAGTATTTGGGCGAGAAGACCATGGGTTAAAGACGGGAATTATACAGATGGTATGAATAAATAAATTCATCACAGCCGAGTACGCACATTTCTCATCCCTGCCTTCAGCTGTTCAGCTATGGAAGAAACAAGACGTATTTGGCTTGAAACGTCTTTTCAGAACCCCAAATCTTGCTACTCTTGTTTAATGTCACTGAGAATCATGCCACTAGCCATCAGACGGGTGTATAAACACAAACGACAATTGTTACATTACGTGCATTTGCTGACGAACGACAATTACGTGGGACTGAGTCATCGTCGTACTGTTTCCCGATTAAACGTTATTGAACGGTTATTGTAATGAGAGCGCGTAGAAGGGGTTTCAACCTCCTGTCCCCCACTTGTTTGAGGGCCAACCTTCCACCTGTTTGGTGGCCAACGTTCCACCTATTTTGGGGATCCACCTCCTACCACAGCCCCTCTTTAATTGTGCGTTATCAAAATGAAAACAGACGATTGCTGGGAGTCCATGTGTCATAAACTTTCCTGACCATCGCCGTTCGCTCTTTCAGAAATCTTCCCGCGTCCGTCTTCAACGAGGCGACGGGCCGCCTGAACGAGACGGCCATCCTGCTGGTGTTGAACGGACTATCGGACGGCGAGCGACGAGACTTCTTCAGCCAGTTCGGCGTCGCCGATGAGGACGGCCTCATTGCCAAGTACAACCCGGCGCTCTCTGGCGTTGAGGACTCGCTCGAGAGGCAATTCATGCAGCACGACGAATACAAACTGCACAAGTTACTGCTACTGTACGTTCCGCCCATACTTCTCATTGTGGGGACTGTTGGCAACCTGTTCTCGTTTGTCGTGCTTATGATGCCGGCCATGCGGCGCGTGTCGACCTACCTCTATGTAGCGGCGCTCTCCGTCACTGATACCCTCGTGTTGTTTGTCGGCCTGCTGAGACTCTGGGTAGCCGAACTGCAGGGCTACGACATTATGGACCGCGCCGCGTGGACGTGCAAGACCATCAATGTGCTCGGGTACACAGTCAGCGACTACTCAGTGTGGTTAATCATCGCCATGACAGTCGAACGTTATGTGGCCGTGTGTCATCCGCTTCGTGCCGTCGCTGTGTGTAACCGGAGTCGAGCCGTCAAGGTGAGCATGGAACCGTAGTCGCTTCACCAGCCGTAACACATGCGTTATTCCTCAGAGTACTATCTTTACTGGCACAATGCTGACCACTTCCATGTTGTTGCACTGCCTGTTCGATTATGTTCCTCCACTGTCCTTTATCAGTAGCATTGCCTTGTCTGTCTCTGTGGCATCCACCCTCATCATAACGCAGTCTTCCCATTTTTCATGTGGTTTACCCCCTCTTAACCTTCGCTCTTTCGTCACATCTCCCTCTATCTCTTAACCCTCGCTCTTTCGTCACATCTCCCTCTATCTCTATCCGCGCTAAATGCTCAACTTATTGTAATGCTCTGATAACTTTGATAGTGTTGCTCTTCCATTTCCGTTTATACCAACCTTATCTCTCCACTCTCCACCAATCTATGTTTCGATGATATCCCTGTTCACACAATCTTCCCATCTTAGACGTACTTCTCCATCTTTCATCGCGCCCGCTCTCTTCCTCCATCCGCACCCAATGTGCCGCCCATTTCTTCCCAGCTCTGTTGCTGTCATTCAGTGCCACTGTCCAGACCGTTCCGGGTTAACTTAGTTATTTTGTACACATAAAGTCACTGTAAATATCCTTAAAATTGTCCTCGTTAATATGAGTGTACTGTGATTTTTTAATGATAACATTAAATGATCCTCCGTGATATCAACATTGCTTAGCATTGTATCCAGACTGTATATGTCGTATATATATATATATATATATATATATATATATATATATATATATATATATATATATATATATATGTATATGTATATGTATATGTATATGTATATGTGTATATATATATATATATATATATATATATATATATATATATATATATATATATATATATATATATATATATATATATATATATATATATATATATACCTCCCTTTGGATCTGCCATAGCACTCTGGTGCAAAGCATTCAGCGTAATGGTCAATAAAAGCCAATGTTCTTATCGTTTGTTGTTCACCTAATTTTCAGTTTTATTTGCAGTTTTAAGCAAAAACTTTGATTATTGTGTGAACCTGGTAGACATGGTAGGCCAAGGGAGGCTGGAAACTGGTAGGCCAAGGGAGGCTGGAAACTGGTAGGCCAAGGGAGGCTGGAAACTGTTTTTTTTTTAATCTGCATTCGCATATTCTGGTATCCCTGAAGCTCACGATCTCTTGAAAGACAATACCTCCAGAGACCGCCGTTCCTGCAACAGGGATGTAATCTTGGGAAATTAAGTATTAAAAAACTGTTTTAAATCGCAACACCCTACCATTTTTACGCTGGCTATAGGCCGAAACCTTTTTTCTTGGCATATCCGTGGTTAAATCTCCATGTATTCTTTTCTCGCAGGTGATGTTGGCCCTGTTCGGCCTGATGCTCGCGTTGAATCTGCACTTCTTCTGGACGACCCAGATACGCCCATTCCAGCACGGTGGCGAGTCGATACAGCAGTGCGACGGCGCGGAAGGATACCACACACTCGTGGTCCTCGTGTGGCCGTGGGTGGACGCCGCTGTCTACTCGTTCCTACCGTTCGTCATCATCATGTTCCTCAACGTTCGCATCATACGCCGAGTGCTCGCAGCCCGGTGCAGGCGACGTAACCTCTCGCAACCGCCCGAATGCCAGCCCACCTCGCCCTCCTCAAGCACCCGGCGCAGCAGCGGAGACACCAACTCACGTCTCACGGTCATGCTGCTGTGCATATCCTTCACTTTCCTCGCGATGACGTTGCCCGTCAACATCGTGCTGATCGTGACCGGATTTTGGAAAGTGTCAGACATTGACGTCGATCGTGCGGCCAAATTTAAACTCGTGCGCACCATCACGGAGCTGCTCATGTACGCGAACCATTCGAGTAACTTCTTCCTCTACTGCGCCACTGGGCAGAAATTCCGTCGCCAAATCTGCCTGCTCTTGTGCCGCCGGTGGCGACACCCAGATGCGTTGGCGGCATTCGGCTCGACGTACAAGGGTACGCAGGCGCGAAACAGCAGGTTTTCGAACAGCGATAACGACTGCAAGGACGTCAGCCCTGTCTGGCCGTCGCCGAAAATTTGCGAATACGAACTAATGAAGAAGAAGAAGAAGACGAGTTTATCAAACAGTCACTGAAGACAGCCCCTGAGGATCCGGCATCGGGTGTTTTGTGTAACCGGAACCAGATAAGTGGCGGAATGAATTGCTTGAAGATAAAATTAGGCGACGGATTTTTGAAAACTGACTGGCTAGTAGCGACATGAGTATTCATTCACCACGTATATCATACAGTGGGCTACATTCGCCGAGGAAGATTTCCCGTTTTTTCCCCACTGGAATTGGAGTATGTCGTCTTGTGTTGACGACAAAAATGGTCAAACTAACACTTAACTAAAGAAAAATAACGACAGAAAGACATTGCCTTCTAAGAAACAGTCGAAATCCCTCGATATATCCGACAGCCGTTATCAAACACCGCTATGCTGAATAACGCGATCGAGAGCGGACGAAACATCCTGCAGGGAAACACACATGACACAATGACCTGTATATTCAGGAAACATACATGACATGCATTGTGCATGACAAAAAAGAATACAAGTGAATGAAAAAATATGTCCCATGAACACATTTGGCAGTGGAACATTACGTAGGAATAGCATTAAAATCAACACATAATTTCGGGAATCGTTTCACACAGAACAGTATTTTAGAATCACACAACACAGTTCAGAAATGTTTAGAACTTTTGTCCAACAAGTTGCTCAAGACCAAATGTACAGACATTTGCATAGGTTATGCTAGACGTGTCACGAAACTTGTCGTCCGGGACTTTGTAGAGACAACAGCGTTGTGTTACGTACATGCACAGCGCTCTAAGAGCAACGCTCGTTGGAGTGAAGACAGTCGACGACTGGCAACGCCATCCTAGTGTATCCGAAACGAGGCCGTTATGAACTGACAATCGTTATTTCCGTTCGTATGGATAAGCATAGGGGATGACTTTGGAATTTCAAATGTGACATATGGAACATGATTGTCGATAATCAGGTGCAGTAAATATATGTGCGCAGCTATTTTGGGTTGTCCTGTCTCGGGTGAATGCTTTGGCTAAAATTCTCGAAATCGCAACGTTGATATTTTAGAAGAAAGTCACGATGAGAGGGTATTATATAGGTCCACAATTTGAAATACACGTATCTATGGTAATTAAAACATCAATTATTGTGAATCGTGATCGTGAATGCTAGATGTTAAAGTTGTACATATAAAACCTGAAAATGTGCATTGCCTTGACATATATTATAATGGCAGTGACTTTGTTAACTATGAAAAGTATATAGTTATGTGGGTTTGGATACCAGACACATTGCACACTCTCTCACTGTGAGTAAGCATACAGAGAAGCGGCCCGAATGATTGGCTGCAGCATTTTTGTCTAAACGAGGCACTCAGCATAACGGGTCCACGTTGACAAGAAAGTCTAGATGCCTGCACTCAGCGTAACGGGTCCACGTTGACAAGAAAGTCTAAACGAGGCACTCAGCGTAACGGGTCCACGTTGACAAGAAAGTCTAAACGAGACACTCAGCGTAACGGGTCCACGTTGACAAGAAAGTCTAAACGAGACACTCAGTATAAAGGGTCCACGTTGACAAGAAAGTCATAACTGACCACCTCTTTTATCATCGATGTGAAAACTTTATTTTATAATGTCTTCGTTGATTTCCCATGATTGCAATAATTAAAAGATTATGACATTCGTATGCGACGTTTTACTAACTGTCCATTATCAAATGTGTACGTTGGAATAGCAGAAGAACTGGGTGGTAGAACGTCTGGGCAGGGATCCTCATCAGGGAGGAGAAAGTAAGCTTGGTGGACGGAATAAGCGAAACAATTGACAAAAATGTACGGATGGGAGTTGGAATAGTGAGGGCACGGACGTGTCCATACGCCGGTGGGCCCAGCACACCGCACCTCAAGGGTTCCAACTTGCTCACCGGTCTCCAGCACATTAGTCCGAGGCCGCAATGCATCCAGTATTCGCAGTGTACAATTAGGAGGTTGTGCTAGAGTATCGTCTATGCAGAGGCCGTGTACCAGCAGAAGAGACTTACTCAATCGGCTCCTTTTTCGCTCCCGTCAGCTGTCTGGTGGCTGCAGCTGGAAGCGATAGTATGAAGCAAGCTCTAGAAACTACTCACTATACTACAGCGCTAGACGCGTCACGTAGACCTGTGTACAAACACACCACACCACACTGTGCAATCAATTTACAATCAGGAATATCACGCCAGTTAAATACTCAGAATGTGTTCTGATAGTGGGAAATTGTGGTCTTGTAATTGTCTTCGACCCTGTGGAGGCGAACCTCGCATTCCACCACCGGCAATTATTACGTATACAAAAGACTATATTATCTTAGCTTTAATGTTTACATATATATATATATATATATATATATATATATATATATATATATATATATATATATATATATATATATATATATATATATATATATATATATATATATATATAATATATATAATTCTAAAGGCAGCATACGCCGACCAGTGGCTGCCAGTGCATACCGGCCCGCTTTAAGAGGACCGGGCATATATTTTATTTAGTAGATTTTCCAACGATGTGAAGTTGGAACATTATTTGTAAAACTAATTTAGAACATATACTAAAGGTTCATTAGAATATTTCAAAGAATAACATATATACAAAAAATGCGGTCTGCTTAAAAACTTTATGCACAGATGCCGACTTACGCAGACCGGAGCGAGACCGGAAGTTGTATATATTTTGTTAGCCTTTTTTGTGGTAGTGTCACATAAACACTTGCGAAATGTAAACGAAGTTGAAGGCCGACACCAGTAAAGTTCTGTTTGAACACTGGATATCTCAATACGATAAAAAACAACGACATTTAATATACAGTATCGTACAAGAGTGATATTGGGGCCGTCGACGGCATCGCGGACAGAGCAGTATTTTATGCGAGGACGATTTATTGGAAGAAGACAACATAAATAATAATTAATGTTTATGGTTATTATAAATTCACTAGCCCATAGGAATTATCGGAGTGTTTACACTATGAACATTTAGTATATTATGCATTATATGAATATAATTATAGTAGTTGAACAGTATATTATATTGTTATGTTATTAATTATTTAATATGCAATTAGTAATTGACGGAAACACTTCCTAGCCTGGCCTTGCCCTTTCCTTGGCAGTGCCTGTGTGGATTTATTCTTCGAAACAAATTCGGTTGGCTGCTATCACATCGGATGCTATATGAATATTAAAGGGGAACTGAAGCAATTTTGTGTTATGCCGTATATTTAAATATATATTATCTAACTATGCATTAATGGTGACAGATACCTGCTAATTTATGAGAAAAAAACTGATTTTGTTCGATACAAAAATCGACAAAATACATCACTGCGTATCGCCATCTTGTTGTCGACAAGTGGTTTGAGTCGCGTATATCTAATCAATGTACATTTTCGATTTTTTGCGATTTATTTCGTAAATAGACATTCTGGAGCGAAAAAAAGATATGGGTCTCTGTTATATATACAAGTGTTTACACACGTAAACAAAATAGCGTTTTTGTTCGTTCCGAATAAAAAAAGTTAAAGAAATTACAACAAAACACGCAAAAAATCGTGGAAAACGCCACACTTCTCGAACACACAAGACGCTAACCAACGAGAATATGCGATAACGGAAAACCGGAACTATTTTTTACTTGTTGACAAGATGGATGCATCGCTTGTGACAGTTTTACCAGATCTGCTTCTAGCGATTAGTGGTTTACTGAACTTCCGTAATAGTTGTCTATCTTTGGAGAAATGGAAACCACAGACGAAGAGTCTAGTTCGACAGGCCACACGGAAACAACCGTTGACAGTCGTAAAGTGTCACCGAGTGTGCGAGTCACGCTCCAGACTCCAGGTCGGCTTCGCCTTGGCTTTGTTGACGTTGGATTCAGGAAAAATTACAACAGCGCTTTGACTGTCAGCGATTCCTGACTAGGTAATGTTATGTGGTGAACCTGTGGAAATTGCGTGCCGATGTCTGCGCACGTTTACGTTGAGTCATCATGTTGCGCCGAGGAAGCTACCATGCCTAGGGCTAGGCTATGGCTATGTAGCACCGTGTGCCCGACCGCGTTGTTTTTAAACATATTCACGCTGCTAGCAGTTACACAGTCTGTAGACAATTTGTTCCATTCATTTATTGTCCTCTGTGAGAACGAGTGCTTCCTGATGTCCAATCTACATTGATCCTTTACTAATTTTACCTCATGTCATCTAGTTCTGCTATCCTTCTTGAGTGAGAAAAACATATTTCTATCAATATTTTCATACCCATTCAATATCTTAAAAACTTCAATCTGATCTCCTCTTAACCTCCTTGTCTCTAGAGTTGTTAAACCACATTCTTTCAGGCGTTCTTCATAACTAAGGTCTCTAAGTTCTGGAATCATTTTAGTTGCTCTCCTTTGTATGCGTTCAAGCGTATCTATATCCTTCTTACGATATGGTCTCCATGCTTGTATACAGTATTCTAAATGAGGTCTAACTATTGCTTTATAAGAGGTACAATTAACTTTTTTCCCTTGTATGTTATGTTTCTTCTAATCAATCCAAGAATTTGATTACACTTTGAAGCTGCAATACCACACTGCTCTGAAACTTTCATATCAGCGCTTATTGTAACTCCTAAGTCCTTTTCTTTTACAGTAGTACCCAGCACAGTATCTCCCATTTTATAGTTTACATTCAAGTTCCTATGTCCTGTATGTAGGCATTTACATTTCCCAAAATTGAACAGCATCTGCCATTTCTCAGACCATTTCATTAATCTGTCTAGATCGTTTTGTAAATGTTGTTTATCACCATCAGTATTAACCTTTCTAAACAGTTTTGTGTCATCCGCAAATTTCAGTACGTTACTTGTTATACTGTCGTCCAAGTCATTGATATAAATTAAGAATAATATAGGTCCTAATACTGATCCTTGAGGTACCCCACTCAAAACCGATTTCCAATTTGAAACTTCTTCATCTACTACAACTCGTTGTCTTCTGTCAGTCAGCCATTGTTCTATCCAGTCAGTTATGCTATCCCCGATACCATGGGCTTTTAATTTAAGTAGCAATCTTTGATGTGGCACTTTGTCAAAAGCTTTCTGAAAATCTAAGTAGATAATATCTACTGGCGATCCCACGTCTATCCACTTAGTGATTTCTTCCAAAAAACATAACATATTTGTTAAGCATGACCTCGCTTTAAGGAATCCATGTTGAGATGAATTTAATAATTTATGCTTAACGAGGAAGTCCACCATATGGTCTTTAATTAACCTTTCTAATAATTTACAAATCACTGACGTTAAACTCACTGGTCTGTAATTCTCTGACTTATTTCTCGAACCCTTTTTAAATAATGGTATGATGTTTGCTTCTTTCCATTCAAACGGAACAACTCCCTCTTTTAATGACAAGTTGAATACTCTTGCAAGTGGTATACTGATTTGATCTACTGTTTCCATTAGTAATTTTGGAGGAATCCCATCCACTCCCGGTGATTTGTTATCCTTCATTGCCTTTATTTTCTTAGCTACCAATTCTGGAGTTACAACTAACGGTCCTAAATATTCAGGTTTAGCCCCCTGAAATTTAGCATCAGCAACTGGTAATGAACTAATATCTTCTTTGGTAAACACTGAACTGAAGTAACCATTTAGGTCTTCCGCCATTAAAAACCCCTGTGATATTATATTTCCAGCACTGTCTTCTAGAGGTCCAACCTTGTCTTGTATGTTTTGTTTACTCCTGACATATGCATAAAAACTCTTGCTGTCATTTTTTATGTTACATGCCAGTTTTTGCTGTATCAAATATACTGGTAGTTTAGCTTAGAAAATAATTAATCTTTATAAAGCCAAGGCATTTTAACTGTTTCACCATCATCATCTGTACCAATGGCAATATACTACTTGTTTTGATTGGACAGTAAATGTACACCAATCATGTGTAACAATATTACTTGTTCTGACTGACAGTAAACGTACACCAATCATGCATACCAATACACTACTTGTTCCTTGTACACCAATGATCTCATTCTGGAATCTGCACCATTTCACTACTTTTTCTGACAGTAAATGTACACCAATCATGTGTATCCAATATACTACTTGTTCTGACTGAATCTACTACTTGTTCCTACCGACAGCAAATGTAAACCAAGCGTGTCATTCTCTACCAAATACACTACTTGTACTGACAGTAAATGTACACCAATCATATGTATCAATACACTACTTGTTCTGACTGATAGTACTTGCACACCAACCATTTGTTCCAATACACTACTGGCACTAAATATACACCAATACACTACTTATTCTGACTGGTGCAGAAAAGTGACATAAGTTTTTCTCACGAATGACAAACTTCTTCTCTTTCTTATAGGTGTCGGAGCTGCTTGAGTCACCCTCGGTTATGTCGCTGTTATCACATAGTGTGCATCATCTGCACCAATGTCTTTATTCTCACTGAATCTGATGGAAGCTTCACATAGGAGTAGTCATGATCAACGTTCATTGGTGCAATAATGTCACCCGTGACTACAGCAGCATTTGCGAAGTGTCGCACTTGAAATATCGTTACCGAATCGATTTGCATTTCAGCATCAGTTGTATATGGTGCCACAGCAGTAATAGCAGTGATGGCACTAAAAATGTAAAGATTGACGACATCACCCATAGCGTTGGATGCTTCAAAACTAGTACCTGTACTTGTACGAACCAATGGTGAATCCTTCATCTGAAAAGATTACACATACAGTGACTTGAAAATTTTACAAAATTCATCTTTTGCATAATAAAAATGAATCACAATGTGAGAAACTTTCTCTTGTATATATTATTTTTAGAATATAAGAGTGCCAGTGTTATATAGAATGTATAAAGTAATCAACCACAGGGAAAGACATTTTCCCTATGGAGCCATGTTAATTCAACCAATGGGTCTTTCACTGATCTCTTAATGTTTTTAATGAATCTGTTTGGTCAGTTTGACGAATGCCACTGGTAACATAACCAAACGCATGTAACCAAAATTGTAGCATCCTAGCTCCAAAGTGCATTATATTATCTAATCAACATTGCACTGTTTTCAATGGGCCAGGGAGGTCAAAATTCTATAAGGGGTCCAAATTCCATAACAAAATATGGACCCATAGGTACACTTTCTATGGGGTTCCTTATTGTATATCTGACAATCGATTTAGATAACATAATGCATGAATATTGTTATTGGACCAAATGCAGATCTATGCTTGTGACATCTTTACCTTATAAATGCTTATATTTACTTATGTTACTTTTAAAATCATATTTGTCTGCTATTAGCATGTCACCCTGAATCTGGTAACAGCAAGGAAGTTGTCAACGTTACAGCATAGACACTGTCTACTCTGGTATTGAAACATTGTGACCAAGAACAATATAATCAAGCATTTGCATCAAAAAGAAATACTAAGTTACTGTAACAGACCATAAAACCAAAATCAGACCATTCAGGCCTCATTTTCTTTCTCAGTGTGCAAGGTTTATTTACAGAGACTGCCAATTAAGGGCACCTGCCTGTTCATTCCCTTTGTGTGAGAGAGGAAGCCTGCCCCACTTGAATGCAGCCCCTTGTTTATCCAAGCCTAATGTTCAGCCCACAAGTTTCCTATACTAAACATGTCACTGGTCACCTGTACAATGCTGTTACATGTGGCTGTAGGGTTTGCCCTTTGTAGTAATTAAAAATATCCCCATGGAGAATACATGTTGGAGATTAGGATGTTGAAGACTCAAACTTTCCAGTAAATTTGATGAAATATCAATGATACCACAACTGATAGCGATATAAATCTGCCTCCTAGTATATTTGCTCCCCCCCTCCCCGGACATCTGCCCCTTTTTTCTATGATAGTTGACAAGTGAAAATCAGTTTGCAGTTTTATCATTATTACTACAATAACATAACATTCAATGACAAGTCGAAGTCACTTTAGCCTAATGCAATGGCCTATCCCCTGGAGTGTGTATGAGATGTTCTTGTCACCAGTTGTCTTCCAGGTGTCATTGATAGTCAGATCAGTGGTGGAAGATGGGTTCTTGGGGTGATGCTTGCACAACCAGTGGTTTGGAGTGCCCCTGGTATTAGCTGCCTTAGTTTTCAGGTCCTCATGGACCTTGGCAGCTTCTGTCTGTGCCCTGTCACCATCATTAGTTGCAGGCAGTCTTGTTGATCACATTCTGGATCTGGAGATCAGATCAGTGACCACAGCACCCTTGCATGATCAGGATCGACGCTGGCTTCACTCCCATTTAAGAGTAATCTTGTTGGTCCCCCTTCCTGGTGTAGGAATGACACTCAAAACATAGCTTCTGACCTCCTCAGATGCTAGCAGTAATTTCCATGGTGAAGTTTTAAGTGAATTCTGATAACTCTGGCTTGTGCATCCAGTTTTATAGGAAAATGGAGTCACTCCAACTCTCCATGGTAAATGCAATTCAAAAGAAACCTTGTTGAGATGGCTTCTTTGAAATATCCTCAATTGTCCTAACATGTCCAGGTCCTAATCTCACTGGCTTCTTCCACAATTGCAATAAAGATAATCCTTTGATTACAGGATCATCTCCAAGTACATAAAGTAATTTACTTGGCTGATCTGGCACAAAGAACATTAATTGCAATTAGGGTAATATATATCTTGAATTCATGTTCAGAAATAAAAAATAAGTTAAAAAAACATTTCTTAAAAAAAACTTACAAATAATCCAGAAACTACGGACAGGGGGCAAATGTCCAGATTTTGAATAAGGCAATGGGGCTAATGTCTGGGGGGCAAGTGACAAAGGGGCAAATGTCCGGGAGGGGGGCAAATGACCTGGACCCGATATAAACAGGGGAAACTGTTCAAAACTCGGATTAATGACCCAACTGTCCAGGGTTGTCCAAAATGTCTGGTTTTGTTAGCAAAAATCCAGGAGAGGTGTCGCAGCAGAAAGTACATATGAAATGGCTGGATGCCATTTTAAAGTTTTTTCTATGGCAAACCTGATATATGTGTGTGTGTGCGTGCGTGCGTGCGTGCGTGCGTGCGTGCGTGCGTGCGTGCGTGCGTGGATGCATTTAGCGAACAATAATTTTTTAACCACATCTAATTAAATATGATTGCGCACACGTGATAAATAAAACTGTGTTAAAACGAATTGGATTTGAATTTTTCTTTAGCCTAGGATTTTAACAGTTTGAATTGATTTTTTGCAAGGCGGAATTAGAACTGATTTTTTGGAATTGACAAAACAGAATTGACCCCATGCCTGATATACTTCCATCATATGTATAGCTTGTACTAATACTGTTGTGGGTTGCCTACAGTTGCCCCCTCCCCCCACGATATTCATTACAGTGTTATAAGTCGACTTAGAATAAAATGTAATTAATACATCTCTTTATGAACTTCCAGATATTCAGTTATTACATGTGGGGTTTAATCTGATCAATAAAGCAAATTAATTTTATATAATTTTGCCTTATTGTCAAGTCACAAGAATTCAGAAAGAAATTGTAAAGTGTCATTATAGAAAGCAGACATGTAATCTGACAGTGTTCAACTGGGTAGATGACGATGCCTTAGTTAGTTTCCTTTCCAGCTAGACATTGCATGGGTGAAATGCATTTTACTTAAATATTTAAATACTTTAAACAAGTTTTTGTAGCTGCATTTGCACTTAATCACAATGAAAGTATTTGTATATTTAAATATTTCCATAAAGAATTTGAAATGTAAACAGCAACAGTAGGCTTCTGTTGCACTATAGTCTATACTGTCTTTTGGTCGTGTTTCTCCCATGCATCTACCCCCCCCAGGCTTAGCCTTACGCTTGCCGCTTGCTCTCTATAGGCATTTAGAACACAGGAGTATGAGACTTATTATGACTGTCAATAAATAATATCAAATTATTTTCTTGAATAATTTTGCCTAGTACATACGCCATGGCCCATGTTATAAGGCTGCAGTATATCCTGTAGCACTTACCGAGTTATTGTTATTGTTTTGAGTACGGCCACATATTGACGGTACGTCTGATCACGTCGAAAATAAATCGGCGGATTCGAAAACACTCGTAATTATAACCTGGTTTCGTCTCGTCGCTTCCTACGCATCGCTCTGCCCTCTGATATCTGACGTTTCCTTGTCGCAGAATAGTCTGTAGATGCATGGTCATATGCGGAAAAAAGATCTAAGATGGAACGGTGTCTTTGATCAAGAATGACATCTTGATGCTCACGGTCTGTCCTTGCTCATCACATAGTCTTTTGTCTTGTAATCTGCATCGGAAAAGTGGTCACTCGCAGAGCTTGCGGCTGGCGGACATGGCAATTTCCGCATTTGCAACCACCTTTTCCGCTGCAAATTCTTCCTCGGAAGTCGATCAAAAGTTTTTTCCTTGCATTTGTAGCACTAGTTGATATATCCAGGAGCCATCCAGTGCACACCAGTTTTCTTCTTATTCGATTTTCCATGCGTTTCGGCCGTTTTTCCGAGAGGTTTTTACTGCTGTGTGAACGCGGTGCCAGGAGCTCGTACTCAAACCACTCTGCCGCTGAGCCCCCCGCAGAGCAATATGGCGCCGCCCAGCGAAGATAATGGCAAAGTTAAAAAGGATATTACAAAATTACTGTGGCGTTGCGCACATCATATAAGGGTGCTATATACTGTAAATGGTATGTTATTATGTTTGGGCTATGGTTGTTCGAGTGCTTCACTCCCCCTTTAATCCTACCCTAAATTATTTATGAATAGTTCACAATTCGCAAAATGTTGCCTTGTAATACAAGTTTGCTGACCGATAGTTACTTGACATGTTTATGCTAGTATACTGTAGTATAGCAATAATCCGTAGTATACCTGAAAACTTGAGTTTCGAAGTCCAGGAGATTTCAGGCCCATCAAAAGGCTCCAACTAGCCCCCCTTGAGGCTCACGAAAAACCCCTAGCTGCACCCTCTTGGGACCTCCAACTGTTCCTCTCATTGAAACTTTAAACTGCACACAAAAATCTACAATCCGGGATTTTCTTCTTTTCTGGGAGTTTAACAACAAATCTGGGAGGGTTGTCAAGTATACCAGTGATATTTTTTCGTTTACATTAAATTTTTTTATAATTCATTAAGTAGTGGTAATAAATATCAAAACTGGCTAGTAAGCCTGTTAGCTTGTGCAAAATTATGTGTATAAACACCATGCCTAGCCTATGAACCCATGTTACTGAATTTGTAAACCATCATGGGCCTGGTGTTGTCATTCACATTTTACGGTTATGTTTTAACAAATGAATACATACAATGATTTTAATTGTGCTACAGTTGTTTTAATAAATCATCCTGGTAAAAATGCTAGTTTGTTGTTTAATTGAAAATCTTGTTTATTCCAAATACATGGCATGCATAAATACTACAGGTCTACACAATCCAATTTCACTTGTCTTGAGGTGGTCAGGAGGGGTGTGGATGGGGTATCAACATCCCATCTCCCTCCTATTTTGAGGGCCAACCTCTCACCAATTATTAGGACACAAAAAGCATTTAAAAACAAACAGAGCACCATTTAGTCCATGTTTTAGTACCACCAATTACAATAGAAGGGAATTTATGAAGTAATATGTTGAAGAGCCATATTATTTTCAATCACTTCAATCAGTCATCAATTCAATCAGTCATTTATTTCATACAAAACAGTACAGCAATATACATCATGTCAACATAACAATAAAACATGTAGTAATACTACACTTTAGTAGATTACAAGAGTGTATAAACTGCAAGTACCCATTTCATGCGAAGTACAGGGGAGTTGTACTCATACCTATTTCCAGTACTTTGAACAAAGTTGTTCGTGGATGATATCCTGCATAAAAAACAGCTTGCACTAATACTTTTTTATAATCTGAATGTTACAACAATAAATGCTTGGATAGCAAGCATAAGACTAGCACAACATTTCATCTAGGTAGCCTGTGCAAAATGCTAAATGCAATGTAATAAGAAACAATAAAAAGCTGCACAACTGGCTTTTCTATAATTAGCCCCAATGAACAAAAATACACTGTATGGAATTTACTGCAATATATTTAAGTTGCAAAGAGCTTGTTCTCCACCTTCGTTGTACAGAAGTAAAATTGCCTGAGTAGAAACAATACAATACATTACATCTCCACTAAAGCCTTCTTTGTATTTGATATCATTTTCATCACAAATTATGTGTCTGAGATTTTCATAATTGCATTTAATACTACGTCACCAAGCTTAATATCAATCAAAGAACATTATCTGAGAACTTACTCTATTAAAGAGTATATCACTGTCAGTGTCACATCCTTGAGTATAAGAAACATCTAACAATTTTTGCATCCCCTTAGTTGATGGAACAAGCAGTGCAATGTCATCAGCATGATATGACTAACAAAAGCCACTCAGGACAGCTCAGCATCTGCTCTTCTTTCAAAATTAGACATATATATATAACAAGATAATATTCTACAAATTCATAATAGAATGTTTAGTAAACACAATATGTTTATCATGAACTTAACAAAATATTATTTAATTAAAATATGTTAAAATTCTGCCTGTGAAATTGTCACTTGATTGTCACTTGTCGTTAGGTATGTTTCCAGTTCTCTGCTGCCTTGCCCATATAAGATCATGTACACGAAAGATTGCTCTCTCACAGCAAGTATAACCACAATCGTATTCAACGTGATGATGCTGGGATCTCTACATGGTACATACACACTGTGCGAACAGTCTGCAAAGAAGAGTTGAAGACAATGTGTTTCCTCATCCCATACTTTCTGCTGCAGCGATACTGAAATATAAAATGAAAAATATATCATCTACTTAAAATATGTATTAAGTGTTTTTTTTACAAATGAAAACATTCAAATATAAAATATGCATAGATAATTTGCTATTTAAACCCAGTGGCTGGCTAAGAACTAAGGTTTTAAAGATAAGTCATGCTGATTAATACAATGTTGTATTCGTGACACTTGAGAAACCCACATTACTGCCACCTTACAATAATATTCCAGAAAATACCTCAAAAAGCATAGGGAATTCCACAAAACTGGCATAACTGCACATTATTGAGATAATATCATATTCAGGTGGTGCGACTAAAGCATACAAACACTACTTTAAAAACTGAAATAGAGGACAATTGTCAGTGCAGGTGTTGTTTTGAATTTGAAGGTGTGTGTAGTGTGTGTATATCAGACAAGGAACAATTAACTTTAAAAAAAGTTAGTTACATTACTATTAATTAAGATATTTCCCAATAAAAATATACTAACCTCACACCAATTCAGGAAATTTAAACTTCAATTTAATTAAAGTTACAGTTACATTTATGTTGGTAAAATTGCTGATTAGATGCAAATGGACTGTTTCTTTTTTTATAAGTCTATGAACTTGAGTTGATGGAAGGCACCATTCAAAGCACTTTACTTGTCGTTGTTTACACATTTAATGACATCGATTGCTATAAAAATAACTAACACGATTCATGCCAATTTTTCCCAAGCCCAAATTTGTCCAATGCGGTTTTCTGGCTAATTAGGGGTTTCTCAGTTTGTCTTCTGACCAATTAAGATCTACATTCTCTTTGCCTACTCGTGGATTTACCCACTTGGCTTACTCGTTACTGGCACATCAAAGGAATTGTTTAATTTTTGTGATCAGTGTGGTATTGCAGCATCAAAAGGTAATAAAATGCTTGGGTTGATTAGGAGAAACATAACATACAAGGAAAAAAGGTAATTTTACCTCTGTATAAAGCAATAGTTAGACCTCATATAGAATACTGTATACAAGCGTGGAGACCATATCGTTAGAAGGATATAGATACGCTTGCACGCATACAGAGGAGAGCAACTAAAATTACTCCAGGACAGAGAGACCTTAGCAATGAAGAACTGAAAGAATGTGGTTTAACAACTCTAGAGACAAGGAGGTTAAGAGGAGATCATATTGAAGTTTTTAAGATATTTAATGGGTATGAAATATTGATAGAAATATGATTTTTTCACTCAAGCAAGATAGCAGAACCAGAGGACATGAGGTAACATTAGTAATGGATCAGTGTAGATTGGAAATCAGGAAGTACTCTTTCGTACAGAGGACAATAAATGAATGGAACAAATTGTCTACAGATTGTATAACTGCTAGCAGCATGGATATGTCTAAAAACAATGTTGGCACATATCTCAGGAGGGCGGGTTACACGTAGATGAATATTGTTGGACTATCAGTATGGCTTCCTTGGCCACTTGCCATCTGGGCCTTTGGCTTGGATGGCTAATATTGCTAAATCTTGTTAAATCATAGATAAAATATCAACTTATGGGTAAATTGACTTTATTTATAATTAAATCAGATAGTTGTGCATCCAGAGCCTGGAATATTTGTAAAATCACAGTTGCTGTTTTGCATAGTACCGTGTATAAAGGCTACAAATTAATACTTATGTACATTTGTAACTCCAGAACATTTCATGATTTATCAGTGTGTATAAATATATATAATTTGAATTTTGGATGGTAAATACTGTAGTTATGCTTTCTCGAAAGTGAAACACCACTTGAAAGCCTGATTTTTTATACACAATTCATCAAATATATTGGAACATGAATTACTCCCTTTTATAGCTTAGGATGTGTAGTTTATTGTACAGAAATGTTGTTTTCACCAGAAAATTTCTTTAGACAAAATATGTTTCACAGATGTTATCTCGCAAAATGGCAAATGTTATTTTACAAACTTTCCCAGACTTCAGATGCAAAACCATCTGACACATTAAAATGAAAGCAAAGGAGGTATTCTATCTATATGAGAGTAAACATTCACATTTTCAAGGCTCTAGCCCTACTTAGTTATCGGACCTCAAACTTTCCTAAAATTACATTAACGGATATCCAAGGTCATAAAATATTGTTTTCTCAGAAGCTACTAAGAGTAGGAAGCTAACGTGACATTTGGTGAATATCTTGTGTAAATATTGAAGAGATCTGAAAACACAGAGTCTGGACTATCCAGTGATTTGATATAAAATCCATTGTTGACAGAAAAAGGTCATCATAAAGATAACAGTGAGGTCGCATATATTAATAGCATTGAGACGACACCAGTTTGAAGAATCATGAATTATATCAACACTGTGGTATGTGCATGTGAATGGTTTGTGGGTGTTAAAACCGTGCACCATTGAAGAATAAAGTTCACCGTCACAGACTTCCAAATGGATCATTAAATTTGTCTCACATAAATTACAAATCATACCTTTAAAGTGAGACCAGTTTCATTTAATATGCCTACATCTCCGAAACTACTAGGAACAGAAAGCTAAAATTAGATTTGTTCAATTTGGGTATTTGGGGAATAACTGATAAAAATCCTGAAGAGATCTGAACTTTTGAACATACAATGTGTGGACCATCCAGTGATTTGATGTGGAATGACCTATTGTTGAATATTAGAGTTCATAATGCATGAAGAAATGTCCTATTAGAGATGAAAGTTAGCACACATAACCAATATATCAATAGTATTGATATTACAGTAGTTTGAAGAATTAGGAATCGTATTAACATTGTGGTGTAGCACTTGGTTATGTATATATATATATATATATATATATATATATATATATATATATATATATATATATATATATATATATATATATATATATATATATATATATATATATATATATATATACATATACATATATACATATATACATATATACATATATATATATATATATATATATATATATATATATATATATATATATATATATATATATATATATACACGTATATGTGCTGTTTTCGAAGTGCAGCAAATGTTATCCAATATGTGGCAGATAAACATATGTACTTTATTTAGACCCATATACATTATCATTCAACAAGTGATAATGTTAAAGCATACATATGCTAATTACATATAATATACATTATTAATTTATGGTCTGGGAGACTCCCACTAAGGCTAAAAAGCCGCTCTGATAGGAGCCACCCAAGTATAATTAAACACAAATCTTAGTGTATAGAAATAGTAGCATAAATCGGTGAAACGGCTGGCAAGGCTTACAACATGACATTATACATGATTACAGATAGAATAGTTATTCATCCAAAGAGGTACACAGAAAGCATATTCTTATTAGTCCGGCAGCCAAAGGGCATTTGACAGAACCCCCTTTTGCCTGATATAGTTTTTATCTTTGTTGATTATTCATCTCTAGTATGTATATAATGACATCCACGGGGTGTGGAGTTCTCACCATTGAGAATTTTGAAAAAAATTCCAAAATGGCAACCAAAATCAACTTTTTATCATTATCTTCGCAACCAGACAAGGTACAGACATGATTGAAATGGTATTTTATATGTTTCTAGACATGAGGAATTCGATTCCACCATAACTAATATGAAAAATTGTAAAGAAAACAAGATGGCGACCATAAGTATGCTACAAATGGTTGCCGACTATGCAAAAAAGACTATATTTCATGTTCCGCGAACAAAAAACATAAGAACATGACAAAATTTATTTTCCATGTGTTATCATATGAGGAGAATTACATAAGATCAGTATTTCATGAAATTCTTACCTTTCTAAGCATCAGTCCTGTTCATCTACACCATGTAGGACGTACTTGCCCCTTTCATTTTGGCAGGCCTGTCCACCATGGCATGCTCATAATGGTGTGCATGCCATGTCAGAGCTGTTGCAACTGCACTTGTTCGTGCTACATGGCATTTCACTCCGACATGAGCACTTGATCAGCTTTAGCCCCAGTTGGGGCTGACGAGGTGTCTGGGGGGACAGTATTTGGACATAGCGCAGTACTCCCTTCCTCCTGTGACCAACCGTAAGATGTAGGGTCTAGTACAGGTGGGTGGCTTGCAGTCTAGCGCACGCGATCTTGACACAACCACGCTAATGGGCCATGAACTATCGCCTATCCCTACGTCAATGTTCGATGAAAATGGAAATATGAAGGATGTCAAAACGAAATCCAATCTCAAGAATGCGCTTAAGGTGGAAGTGTTAAGACGGCTGGCTGAACAAGAAGTCGATGCAACATTCCTCGATGGGTGCGCTGTCCTCTGGGTAGTACCTTGGCTAACATCTGGCGCTGTACACGACTACATTGTCTGGTTCCGTTGTTACCTACACGGTCACTTGGTGAAAAATTAAATATATCTGGTGTTCGACAGATACACTGAGGGCAGTACTAAGGAGGCAACCCGACGCAGCAGGGACAAAGGAGCAAGCAGGGTCTACGCATTACGTTGCACAGGTCGCCTGCCACCACAAAATGTCGTCCTAACCGTCACCACAAACAAAGATCAATTGATTGCTCTCATCGTCGAGGGTTTGGTTTCGCACAAGACTGACTTTCAAAAGCATAAACTAGTCGTCACTGGCAGAGACCCGGTTCCTGTAGAAATCACAAATGGTTGTGTAAACAAAAGTCAAGACATGGCTACAACGCAGGAGGAGGGAGACGCTCTTATTGTGCAACACGTTTCCCGTGTAGAGGATGGTACCGTCCTGGTCGTTGCAGATGGCACTGACATCTTTGTTCTCTTGTTGTATTTCTGACACCAGGGCAGTATATCCTGCAAAGTTCTAATGGTTTCGCCAATTCAAGGACGAAGTGTCCTAGATATCAACGCAGCTGCAGAAGAGCACAGTTCCATCGTCCCAGATCTACTAGCTGCTCGCGGTCTCACAGGTTGTGATAATGTGGCGTCATACTTTGCGTTGGCAAGGTTGCAGCTCTGAAAGTTCTGAGACATGACCAACGTTCTCTCAACTTACTGGGAAACACAGGCAGACCACCGTTTTCAGAAGTAGTTGACCAGGCCACACACTTCATGTTGGCCTGCTATGGTCAGCAAAGATGTCATTCGATCACGGAAGCACGTCAACAAATGTGGTTTTCTAAAGTAAGCAGAAGCAAGGCTTCCGCACCAAAGCTGTGTTCATTACCACCCACAAGTGAAGCGTTCGAACAAAATGTAGCCAGAGCCCATCTGCAAGTAGCAATTTGGCTTCATGCTTTGGATCCCAACCCACCTGTACTAGACGGTTACGGTTGGTGACAGGAGGAGGGGGAGTACTGCGCTAAGTCCAACTACCGTCCCCCCAATTGGGGCTAAAGTTGGTCAAGTGCTCATGTCGGAGTGAAATGCCCCATGTAGCACGAACAAGTGCAGCTGCAACAGCTCTGACATGGCATGCACAACATTTTGCGCATGCCAGGATGGACAGGCCTGCCAAAATGAGAGCGGCAAGTACGTCCTACATGGTGAAGATGAAGAGGACTGCGCTTAGAAAGGTAAGAATTTCACGAAATGCTGATCATATGTAATTCTCTTCATATGATAACATAAGGAAATAAAATTTTGTCATGTTCTTATGTTTTTTTTGTTCGCGGAACATAAAATATAGTCTTTTTTCGCATAGTCGGCAACCATTTGTAGAATACGTATGGTCGCCATCTTTTTTTTCATATCAATTATTGTGGAATCGAATTCCTCATGTGTGGAAACATATAAAATAACATTATAATATAATTTCAACCATGTCTGTATCTTGTCTGGTTGCGAAGATATGATAAAAAGTTGATTTTGGTGGTCATTTTTGATTTTTTTTCAAAATGCTCAAGGGTGAGAACTCCACACCCCCTGGATGTCATTATATACATGCTAGAGATGAATAATCAACAAAGAAAAAACTATATCAGGCAGAAAGGTGTTACTCCCCTCGGCTGCTGGACTATATTGGTTGTTCACTCATGATGACAAATTTGGAGTTTACGTACAGCTACGTAAGTAATATTTTACGTACATTGCAAACCCGTGTAAGCTGTGAGTGTACAGTTTGTTTTTTTTACTAAATCAAGTGCATGATTGATTGTAACATTGTGGCAAGGTGTAACTGAGACTTTATTTCACAAATTCGTGTTGAACTCTGATTGTGTGTATGTTGTATTGTCCATGTGTGTTAAAATTGTGAATGCTGTTGTTCTGATTAAGCGGTAAATTTTTAAGGTAAACAGGAAATTTGTTATGTGCAAATTTATAATAGTTTTAGTTCTTGTAATTTTAATGTGTTCTATTTTTAATAATTTAACACTTTTAAACAGTGGTTCAGTATGAGCGTTATATTTGCTTACACACATAATTCGGATAAGTTTCTGAATTCTATCATATTTATAGCCCCAAGCGGTTCCTGTAATAAAACATGCAACAACAAACCTATTGGTTAAAACTGTTACATTATTACCCGACCACAACTTGTTCGCATCACTGATTCGTGTGCGTTCGCACTTCACGGTTGCCATTTCGGAAAGCACTGCTGAAAACAGGGAGCGGCCATAACTTATCAGCAGGGGAACAAAGGAATGAAGGAACGGCTCAGTTTTTAGCGCACAGGATTTGGGAGTGAGTTGGATTTCAAATCCAGCCAATACGTCCCCCTCACTCGCTCCATGATAAATGATGATCACTCCTTAATAACACCTCTATAGTGTCTGTAAAAACATTAAAACGTGTAAGGCCTACACCAGGATATGCCAAAACATAGCTGGTTTTCGGGAACATTCAGTCTACAAAAATATGCTCGGCTTTTTTCGTGGGCCCCTTGCCTTCGTGGGCCCTAGGCACGTGCCTATAGATACATAGTGCCTATTGGTTGATCCGCCACTGCTTGCGTACCATATAGATCATCCAATACTCCACAGACCCCACGTAATGTTGTATACACTAGACGTACCGGCAACACGCATTTCCGTACGACGACCATGGACAAGTTTGCGTTCATTCATTCTTTATCGGAACATGAACACACGCCTGAAAATTGCTTGTCTTGTTCGGTGTAGTTAGGGCAGTTGTCAGTCGCGTAATTATGACGTCATAACGTTGCCCGTAAACGCATGCGTGAACATTTATCGTATCACCCCTGCCACAACTTAGGCCTACATTTGATGTGCAGAACATCTGCCTCTTTATTTAATTTGCTAAACTAATTTAGTCAAGAAAACTATCAGAGAAATAAATGGACGCAGAGCGCAACAATCCGCCAAAAGGGTCCATTCTTGGAAGGTATGCGGTTTAATGAGGGGGTGTGGCAATTGTATCAACCTCCCATATCCCAACAGTTTTGTGGGCCAACCTTCCATCGCCCACCTGTTTTAGGGGCCAACCTCCCACGAAGTTTGAGAGTCCGCCTATAACACCTCCCACCAATTATTAACACCGACATCCCACCTCCAATTCCATGCCTCTATAATTATTGCGGTCCATATAACCTGCTAATATAAAAATTCATGCATGTTTAAATTCTAAGTTGTTTTAATATTTAAAAAACAAATCAACTGCACACTTTGATTTTTGTCGTAACATGTATTCTACTCCCCCATTATTTAATCGTCGTCCATACAAGCCGACCGGATCCTGTCTTCGTACACGGGAAATCCTTCCATCACTGATCCGTACATATATGTTGCAAACCACCATTGCTGGTTGGCAGCATATATGCTTAGCTGAGCGACTACAAATTTAAACATCAGCGCAACACGTGTCGTAGTCCACAAATGTAACAGGGCACGGACCACAGTCACTTTTCCCATAGACGACCATTATAACATTCTTGCGCCTACATTGAAAATTTATCCTACATTTTTTTTTAAAAATTCACAGAAAATGACAGACCCACTAAGACACCTGGTGTGCGAAATTCGTGAAAATGACATACCTCCTTTTCGCACAAATTGCTTCAAAGCATGAGGCCCGTGCATTTCTGCCATGAAATTCCCCGCTTTCTCAAATATGAGTACATCCTGCCTAACAGCCACTGTGTCATTACGCAACTGTTATACATACTTACAAATGGCATCATTTCAAAGCTTAGATGCTACTGTGCACAAAAACATCACTTCTACTCACTCATACACACAATTTCTGCTCTCACAAATAAACCCTATCTGCACAATGAATTTTTTCCTTGGGACTCTTTATGTATGTAATGGCGGATGGATTCTGACTGTGGTCCGTGCCCAACATTTTTCACTGGATGTCGTGACAAACGGTGGCGCCACATCACGGTGTCTAGTTAATCTAGGTTAATAATTCGTTCAAACACTTCACCATTGGCGCCACCAACCATTTCATGATACGCTGAGTGGCGCCACTGTTGGAGAGTGTGTGGTGCCACCTAGCGGTTCTCATAAAGTTAATCATTAACGCAATACTTGGCCTTGCCGTTGGATACTGTTTTGTGCTTACATCTCGGAAATGGACATGTTGGCGAAGTTGTTGCCGCTAACAGCGGCTGACGTCGGTTTGTTGTTACTCGCTGCGGTCGTTGTTTATGTCATGTGAGTACAATACTTGGGGCGCGACGTTTAATTGTGCCATGCCCATGGACCATGGGCATGGTGATGTTTTGTGTCCTTAATTGACTTTGACTTTGTTTACAAGCACACACCACAGGCTGTGCCAGTGAGTGAGCACAGTGGTTACTGCTGACACTGCATTGTCAGGAACAGTGAGTCACAATTACCGCTGATTTAACACGATTGCCGACCAAGGCAAAGACCCAGATGGCAAGTGGATAAGGAAACCATTGGCTTATCGAGAGTCCAACATTTTAAATCTATGATTCTATGTGTAATCCGCCCTCCTGAGATATAAGTTTATTTCAGGCTCATTCCTCATTATAAAGAACGTTCCATGGCATAGACGTACAAATACAGGTGGCATAACAACACCAAAATGGAAACATAAAGCTACTTAATACAATCATATGCATGTCATAGCACACCCGCGTGCGCGCGCACACACACACACACACAAAGCATTGGGGTGCTGTGAATAAAGAATAGAATTTGTTCACCTAATAACTGCAAAACGTTTAATTTTTATTAGTATTGTTATTTATAACTTCACTGAATTGCATGCTGTATGCTGAACTAGTTACTACTACTGCTCAAGTCTCAAAGTGCAACCAAAATCAAGGAGCATCTTTCATGGTAGAATGTCTTATTGCTTTTGTGGAGCCAGGACATTGTGTCCTATTGATTTCAGAGGTTCAGGACATTGTGTCCTATCACTTCTGTTATCAGTGTGCATTACTGGTCTCTGACGCTTTTGATTCTCTGTGAGGATTCATTCGGGCAGAAATCGTACAGTAGTTTCTTTGCCTATTTGATCGTTGTGTCATCATAGAAACTACTGCACAGTTACATAATCATGTCCATAGGCAGAGTGTCGATCTTGTTTGCAATAAAACAGGAGTTAATTGATCACCGGTTAATGATCACGTGGGTGACTCGTATTGCAACTTGCCATCTTCCACTTTTATATTGTCAATTCATGAAACTGAAACTCATAAAACTGTACTTTTGCTCAGTGGGTGTTTTGGGCGTCATGTCATATTGCATCACACACTTGGCAGAAGTCGCTCCTTTCCACTCAGCTGCGCACAGTCAATGAAGCGTGACCGGCATAGTAGTTCCCGGTGTAGTGGTTCCCACCAATTCTGTGATGTCCACAAGCGATAATACATCTATACAAACGTTATTAATGATTTTTTACTCGCAATGTCGAGTATACTGTCCAATGTCACAGCTGCATCATTGTGCGTATATTGGTAGTACACATGAAGCTTCTGTAAGAAGATATGTGGTACTTTGTCAAAAGCTTTACGAAAATCTAACTATATAATATCTACTGGTGATCCCTCCTCTAGCCACTTAGTGATTTCTTAAAAAAAAATAACATTTGTTAAGAATGACCTCACTTTTACTAGGCTAGCGCTGGGCTTAAAATCTGTTTAGCCAATTTGACTAAAGGTTCAAATTTTCTTTAGCCAAATGAGATTTTGTTTAGCCATTTTTTTTAGCAGACACTAAGATGACAAAACATAAAAATGCAAAACATGACATAAAAAAATATGTTATGGCCTCGTAAAAAAGAAACGAGTTTCTTGTCCCGCCCATTTCCTTTTTTGTCTCCGCCTCCTGTTTTATTTTTTTACTATTGAAAAAGATTATTTAAAAAAGTTTTTCCGGTTCTGTAAAGAAATCTTTGTCGAAACAAAATTTGCTGTACGAAGTACTGTTATACTCTTTCAGTTCACTCGTTATTCATCATACAAGGTGTAGGGATGTATGTGCATTCTACAGAGTCTAAAATAAGATTCAAATGATGATGCCTTGCATTAAATAGTCTTGGCAGACTCATTTATAAAATTCCAGTCTCAATCAGTATAAATACCATTCAGGTGTATGCCTGTGATACATATTAATGGCCAAACCTGCACATGACATTTATAAATATATTCAACATTGCATTTGCTTCTTTCTGGTCAATTTAAGTAGTGTTCCGGTGTAACAGGTATGTGCCATATTACATTTACGTAAATGTTTCTATTCATCTGTATATAATAGTAATATACATAATTGGCATGTTCCATATTGCATCGAAAAAACTACAGCTTATCAACCACAGTGAACATCTAAGACATGGCGGCCATCTTCGAAACTAATACCAAAAAATTCATAAATAATAAAGGCCTCTCTCTAACTTAAAAAAAGAAACTAGTTTCTTTTTTACTAAGCCTAATATACGATATATTATATAAACATAATATACGTATATTAAACATATAGATAGTCACAAGAGAACATAACACCAATATAAATTCATATAACAACGTTTAATTATAAGTATATAATACAAGAAAATCGAGCACACACTGCAAATCTCTAACACTGAGAACGTCACCACGATGATACAAGTGTCGCCCCAAATGTCCACCACCACTGTTCTGGACTCTGCGACAGTGTCCACCCGTTTCACTAAGAGTGAATCCGGGACGCTGCTCCTTCACCGTACAGATCTTGAAGGCTTCCTCGTGAAAGCGTTCTTAGCTGTCGGGAGACGGTGCATCGCTTGCGTCAACACGGTCCGCCTATGGGCGATAATCGCCGAATTCGCGTGATCGTTCGCAGTGACGAAGTCTATCTGTCTCTGCCGCTTCGGCAGTAACATCGATCTCCGGTGGTCTGCACATATATCGTGTTTTGCCAAGTCTCCTTCCCGGTGACAAACACGTTCTTGCTTTCGCGTGCACGCAAACTTTGCAGCGAAAGACGTGGCTTTTGCTGTCGTGAATAAGCCACGCAAAACAGGAATATTTCCGGTTCCGGTTCAGGTGCACAAGCATACGTAGTAACAGCTGCTCAAAATCTAAATCCTAACTAACCATTCAAAGTTCTTTAACTAATAGTTCAATTTATAGCACAAGTCAAACTAGATACTGTTAACAGTACCAAAAATTAAATAACTGCTACCTCCTAGGATTCCCAAAATAACTTTAACTTAGAAATCGAATTTTTCCCGCCATATTAAAGTAAACAAAGGAAAAAAGAACCCCAAGCAACGCTCCACATACAAAACTTAGACATAGGAAATTAGCTACACATAAATATTAGTTAGACAAAACACTAGAAATTAGTTAGACACAAATACATCTCTTCAGCCGTCCTGCACATAATCTTGACATTATACTAATTCAGCCCTTTCATCAAGGCAACTCAATATACCCAGAGTCGCCCTGGGTATCACTCTTCATTTCTGTTACTCTTTCTCCCAGCACTGCCTTGATCCCTTGCACAACACTTTAATATATATATAAGCAATAAAAAAAGTTACTCCAACTCAGTCTTAAAGTAGACATAAAATAAATAAAACTAAAGTAGCCAGGTTATGGCAAGTAAAAAAAAACCAAGGACAAAAAGTAAAAATGACTCTGTATGGATGACCGATGATGATGACGTATGGATATGCACATGGTGTAAAAAAAATTTCAAAGGACCAAACCACAAATTGTTGGAATGTGAATATTGTGACAAACATTATTGCATCGAATGTGTGGAAATAACTGATAAAGAATACAAAGTCATGACAGATAAAGCACAAATCCACTGGTTTTGTCCACCACGTGACACAAAAGTAATGAAAAACTTGAAAAATGAAAAAAGCTGCGAAGAAAGGTGTCAGAAGTTCCTTAAGAAAGTGGAAGAGAGAATCATTGAACTAGAGAAAGAAATCAGAACCAAAGTGGATGAAACAAGAGTCATCGAAATGATCAAAGAAGCTAAGTTGGAAAAAACCCAAGCAAAGTCATCAACCCAAATGAAGTTAAGGAAGTCGTACAAATTCAGGTAAAAGAACAGAACATGGAATCAAAAGACAGAGAAAAAAGACTCAACAACGTAATCATTTTCAACTTACCAGAATCTACCGGGTACATCACAACTAAAAACTACGAGACAACAACATGACAAAGAACAAATTTTAGAAATGTGTACAGAAATAAACAATAACTTCACAGACACTGATGTCACAGAAACGCGGAGGCTTGGGGAAGCCAAGGAAAATGCAACTGGTCCCAGACCAGTTCTAATCACTTTAACGCACATTGACAAAAAACGAACCCTTCTTCGAAGGTTCCATCACATCAGAGAAAATGACAAGTTCAAAAACATAAAAATTTATCATGACAAAACTAAACAAGAAAGGGAGGAATCAAAAAAGCTATATGAAGAAGTAAAGAGGCAGGAAGCTGCAGACAAGTCGGGGGAATACCTGTACAGAGTCAGGGGTCCACCATGGGGGAGAAAAATAAGAAAGATAAGGAAAAGCCAGTAAAGACTACACCTAGAGTGACAGATGGTAAAACAAATGTTAATAAAAATAATCTTAATGACATAGGCAACATTCTGTGTTTTTATACCAATGCTGACCAACTAAGGAACAAGCAAAATGAATTTGAACAAAGAATTAAAGAACTGAAACCTCACATAATAGCAATTAACGAGGTAAAACCAAAAAACCCCGAATGCACTGTAACCATACCAGAATTTTACTTAGAAGGCTATACATTGTTCTAAAAAAATATAGAAAATAATGAAGGTAGGGGTATTATAATGTACGTCTTAAATTCCCTATACGCAGAAAATATAAATCTGGTCTCAACCTTCAAGGAATGCTTATTTATAGAAATTAAACTTAAAAATAAAACCAAACTTCTCTTTGGATGCATATATAGGAGCGATGGGGGGTCAGAAGAAAATAACGCAGAACTTCTAAATATGATTAGATCCACATCAGGACTTAAATATTCACACATTGTAATTACAGGAGATTTCAATCTCCCAGATATTAGCTGGAAACATTGGACGACCACATCAATTAACCCCAGTAACCTAAATTTTAAATTTGTAGAATGCCTTAGAGACACATTCATGTATCAACATGTCTCAAATCCCACCAGAGGACGAGGCACAACTAACACAAACCTTTCAGATCTGATTTTATCAAACGAAGAAGACAACATAGGGGAAATAGAATACCTCAGCCCTCTAGGTAAAAGTGACCACTGTGTCATTACATTCAATATTTTGTGCAAAGTTATAACAAATAAATACACTAAAAAACGGAAGCTATTCAATAAGGCAAATTATGAAGAAATGAGGAAAGAGTGTTCAGATATAAATTGGGAAGAGAAATTTAAAGACTGTAAAGACAACGTTAACGACCAATGGGAAATCCTTAAAACAGTACTAAGATTATTAGAAGATAAATACGTACCTCAAAAAGAAGTTTCAAATTACAGAAAGGGAAATTTCCCCCTGAATGCAAACACCAGAAAACTAATTAGACGTAAAAATAGACTATGGACAAGATACATTGAAACAAGGGATGGGACAAAATATCTAGAGTATTGTAAAAGCAGGAATAAAATCCAAGCTTTAACCAGAAAGCTCCGAAAGGAGTTTGAAAAAAATTTAGCCATTCAAACTAAGAAAAACCCTAAAGTCTTCTGGAACTATTATAAATCAAAAACTACAGTTAAACAAGGAATTGGGGAACTTAATATAGACCACACAAATCCGAAATCCCAAACAACAACTGAAGATGAAGAAAAAGCAAATATTCTTGCCAACTACTTCTCCAGTGTATTCACTACTGAACAGACAGGGTCTATCCCAACTACACCCAAAGTAAATATTAAACTAGCAATGGATGAGCTAAAAGTAACTGAAAACATAATATTACTAACATTAAAAGAACTTAATATAAGCAAATCGCCTGGCCCTGATGAAATTGGTGCCAGATTACTAATTGAGTTGTCAGAAAATATCTGTCTCCCATTACAAAAAATATTTGAAACATCTATAAAAACATCAAGTATTCCCGACGAATGGAAGGATGCCAAAATATCAGCAATATATAGAAAAGGAAACAAGAAATTAGCTTGCAACTACCATCCAATAAGCCTAACAAGCGTAGTTTGTAAATGCATGGAAAAAATTATTAGAAATCACATCATCAGTTACATGAAAGTCAATGGTCTGTTCAGTCAAAAACAATAATGGTTTTATCTCTGGCAGATCAACAGTTCTCCAACTAATTAAAATACTAGATGAATGGACCTCAGAAATGGATAAGGGTAATTACATAGACGTTATTTTTATGGATTTTCAAAAGGCTTTTGATACTGTGCCACATACGAGACTAATAAGTAAATTAAAAAGTTTTAACATTAGGAATGATTTAGTTAACTGGATTGAGGCATTCATCACAAATAGACGACAAAAGGTAGCAGTAAATGGAAAAGAATCAAACTGGCACAAGGTAACATCAGGGATACCGCAGGGATCTGTCCTAGGACCCTTACTGTTTGTTCTATACGTAAACGACCTGCCAGATTTAACTGAATCCAATACATTCCTGTTCGCTGATGACATTAAGATATTTAGAGCCATAATAATAAAAATGATCAGGATATACTACAACAAGATTTAAGTATCCTAGAACAATGGAGCGACAAATGGCTATTAAAATTCCACCCAGGCAAATGTAAACACATGGAAATTGGAAAAAATAATATAGGTGAAAATTAATATCTCATGACAAGCAATAATGTTAAACATTCACTAGCCACCACAGATAAGCAAACTGACTTAGGTGTAATTATCGATTCAAAATTGTCATTTGATGATCACATAAACCAAGTGGTAAATAAAGCAACCAAAATGACAAAAATAATCCGAAGAACATTCCAATTCCTAGACACACACACTTTTTTGCCACTATATAAGACAATGGTTAGATCTCACCTAGAATATGCCGTAGCAGTATGGTATCCATATAAGATAAAACATAAAATAGCAATAGAAAACGTCCAGAGAAGAGCCACAAAAGAACTTCCTGGTATGAGGGATTTATCATATATAGAAAGACTAAAATTACTGAAGCTACCCACATTAGCGTACCGAAGGCTAAGAGGAGACATGATAGAAGTCTACAAAATAATGCACGAATTGTACGATAATGAATCTGCACCAAACCTCCTGAAATGGGAGGATGTCACACTTAGATCAGGAAATAGAGGACACTCCCTTAAAATATTTACCCAAAGAGCAAAAATAAATTTAAGAAAAAATGCATTCCCTCTTAGAGTGGCTGAACCATGGAATAGTCTCCCAAACTCTAGTGCAAGCTCGATCAATTATCTCATTTAAAAACAAATTAGACAAATTCTGGTCTACCCAGGCAATAATATACGACTATGAATCTCCTTTAACAATAACTAATGGAACCGGAAATTATGATATAAAAATATTTGATTCTGAAGATCTGATCATGGAGGAACCAACTGGATCCTGCGATCAGAATTGTCATAAGGTATAAGGTAAAACGTACGAACCAGTCCGCCTTTTTTCTTTCCGCGATCTTCGCCTAGTTTTAGGAAACCATGTTGAGATGGATTTAATAATTTATGCCTAACAAGGAAGTCCACCGTATGGTCTATAAGTTATTTAACCTTTCTAATAATTTACAAATCACTGATATTAAACTCACTGGTCTATAATTCTCTGACTTATTTCTCGAACCTTTTTAAATAATGGTATGATGTTTGCTTCTTTCCATTCAAAAGGAACAACTCCCTCTTTTAATGACAAGTTGAACACTCTTGCAAGTGGTATAATGATTTGTTCTACTGTTTTCATTAGTAGCTTTGGAGGAATTCCATCCAGTCCAGACAGGGTTGTTTGATTTAAATCATTTGATTTAAATCATGATTTAAATCACTTAAAAAAAATCATTCATTTATGATTTTTTATTTCCGATTTTTTAATCGCTCATTTATATGAATTTAACACAAATAATTGTTTACAAGCTTCGAGATCAACAAAGTGTTGTATGTTTTTTTAATACAAAAGCACAAAGTGTGCACACTTGTGTAGCTGTATTGACACCAGATAGCCCAGTGCGTTTTTTATTGAATTTTCACTGGGGGGGCAATGTCCTAAAAGGGCACTCCAAATGGTTAAAAAGGGCAGCTTACGCATTATTTACATAACCCTTAGGAATGTATGAAAGCTTTATATATATATATATATATATATATATATATATATATATATATATATATACATATATATATATATATATATATATATATATATCAGTATCTTTTTATCCATATGGTTGCACACTGACGACTGCATCTCGGTATAAAATTAATGCAGTAGTTAGAGATGCAGTAGTTAGAGAACAAGTCTCTAGCAACTTGCAAGTCAGTACGTTTGACAGTCGTCTCAATTTTACTAGACGAGCCCCGTTTCACGGTGAATTTCCTAATGAATCCCAACGAGGTTGTGGTGGCTCACGATCCTTTCGGTCTGCATAGGTAAAGGTAAGGTAAAGTCATCCCCCAGGCATTACGCCTTAGGAAGCCATGAAGGCTTATATGGCCAGTGCTTAAACCTGGTTTCTATAGTGCGAAGCAACTTAAGAGTGCAGTTATACCGACTCTCCTGGACGGGACACTAGTCCATCGCAGGTACCTTCCAAACAGTGTTTGTACTCATTTACAGCTGAGTGGACTGAGGCAAAGTAGGGTAAACGAAATTGCCTAAGCTTCGAAAACAAACCGTGACCAGTGTGGGTCTTGAACTCGCAACCCTTGAATTTAGAGTCCAACACCTTAACCACTAGGCCATGGCTGTCCCCCGGTCTGCATAGAGTGTGGACTCATGCAAGCCAGAGATGCCAACACCTTCTGAACTGAACCTGTGGTGGCTGGCAGAAGTTGCCGCAATCTGACAGTCATCTTACAACCGAGATCACAACCATCAGGCAGGAACGGCACATTCAATGTTCTCACATTGCTCGGCTGCCCCGTCCGCAAAGTCAGAAGCTTCGTCTAGAAAAAGACGCCTGACGACACGCACGCCATGTTCAACGAATGATCCCAAGTTGCGTGATATCACCAACCCCTTCATGTCTTTGATGATGTCCTCCTGCTCCGGGTGGATGCGTTCAGACAAGTATTCGTGGGATGCTTGCACGACATCCAGTCTGATTGCTCGTGCATTATGTGTTAAGTCCTCACTGGTGCTATCGGTTGAGCAACTCCCTTTCTCCTCTCTTCCTCCCGGGAATAGTCCATCCCTCATCAATCTCAACTTCTTGACGGCAGCGCCAGTCACAGTGAGAAGATCGCTGATGAACAAATCACTCCTTTGCAACTTCTTCTGGAGTGTTTCAAATATATCCAGGATGTCGCCCATCAGTGAGGTGATCCACTTCTGTTGGTGGTTCCAAATTCTCAGAAACCCTTTGGCTTCAGCCTACTCCTCTCTATCGCTGGTACTTTCTGGTGCCTGCATCTGTTCCCACACATTACTGCAGGCTGGTAGGTTATTCAGCACAGCATCCGCCAGCTGCAGCTCGTGCTGGGCAAACCTGACATCGTGGTGCCAGGGGAATTGTTTGACATTCCCGGCTTGCGCTGATAACATCTTCATCCTTCTCGGCGTCCGGAAGAATTGTACGAGCCTCAGTAGATTAGACTTCCAGATGCCCAGTCCGACCGGTGAGCAGCACACCAGAAAGTTGCCAGACCTCTTTGCACTTGGTCAGCAAGCAAACGCCATAACCCACCATGTCTGCCAGTGTTTGCCGATTCCCCGTCAGTGGTGACACCGACGAGCTTCGTGTCTTTACCTCCGGTCAGATCCAAAGTTTTGTTCACCGCTTCCAGCAGTCCAAGGGCGCCGTTCTTCTCTGGCGAATGCATGACGACGAACACACTCGTTACGCTACTATCACTATTAGCCATCCGTCCACTTACAAACTTGTGGTCCAACATTTGCCTGTCACAGCTGCCATCAATCAGTTTGAGACAGACGAACCTTTCTCTATTTCGTATATGACATCCAGCATCTGCTTGTAGTAGTTCGGATCCCTTTAGTGTAGATCGCTAGACGCGGGCGTGAATGGAACAAATTCCACATCTGCGCTATATTGTCGCATAGTGGCCAACAGATGGTCCGACGCCAAACAAGCCAGAGATCGCATTGGCAAAAACAGTCTTATTGTAAACAGTGAGTGCGCGTAGCCATGGATGCGACGTTGTGCACTCTTCCCAGGTTTCGTCCATCTTCTTCTTGCTTGTAGTTTCCATGTGCGGTTCTGAGGTCATATGGTTATTGACCCTTTCCAGCGTATCACTACAGTCCGTCCTGACGCCTCTTGCGATTGGCATAGTGCCATTTTTAGAACTTTTCTTTGCCATCTCTTCATACTCCTGACATGTTGTGCATAGAATGTGAGCCCTTGTTCGGCCACATTTCTTTGCCGAATATGAGCGAAGCTCGGGGAATTTGTTGACAACATCTGCAATAGTTAAAGGAATTCCTGTGTACGTCGGTGTGCGGGAACTTGACGGTCTCTGGTGTGAAGTTGCGTTGTTGGTTTCCAAGTGTCTGGGTAAGGTGGTGATCTTTGTCGCCAGGAGTGTGGTTAGGTGTGATGGCAGTGGATGGATCATGGCTGCTTGATGAACTGGTTATCGGGCGAGAACACGACGAAGGCAGTACCTCTATGACTGGTGGTACACTTTATCTTTGGGAGTGTCATCAGATGTGATGGCAGCGGACGGATCATAGTTCCCTGGCGGCATTGTGGGTATGTCTGGCAATGAGTCATTCAGGCTGCGTCGAAAAATTGTGTCTAGGAGTTGACATTTTGCGGCAGATTTCTGTAGCTCTTCTTGTCTTCGTTTTGCATTTCTGTCTCTCTTAGGCATGACTGGCAGGATATCGACCTGGACAAATTAAATGGTTAAATGTAATAACTAACTCAGGAAAAGCATGTCTATTTAAAACACTTGTATAGTGGAATTACAATCCGAGCGGCGACATGCTCTAGACTCTAGACATAAATATACTGAAGATATAGGCTTAAGGCAAAAAAGAGAGTAATACAAAACATGTATACCATGTCTATCAATGAAATGGTTGGCTAAGTACATAACAAATCAAAATATAGAAAATACGTACTTCCAAAACTGACATGTGCAAATGTTGATTACATTTTATTTTAATATGTGCACCACCAACTTTTGAGTAACAATTTTCCAAAGTTGATGTCCCTGCTGACCGCCAACTTTTCATCTCACATGTAGAACACTATCAACTACATTTTAAAGTTTATTTGTTTAATATGTATACAATATGCTTATTTGAGTTACCATGCTTAAAATTTCGATTTCTCAAAGATGCGGAGTATGAATTGGCTAGGTTACTGCCTCAATCAAAATCTACCCTGACAGGTTTATGGCTGTTATGATGTTTGTATCATCTTACCTACAAGAGGGATCATATTTGTTAAACGTTTCCAATTGCTTTCGTTGGACACTACACACACTTTGCCAGGTTTATTTATTATTTGAACAAAAAAACAGCCGACTGACAGGTTGTTGATACATCGTTAATCCCCGCCCGCTCGCTCTCAACCAGTGGTAATAGCGAATGGGCGTGGTTTAGTCTCACCTGTGCTATACCGGTTACGTTTCGCAATTTCGCGGCCAGGACACCGGTTTATGTTAACAGCTATTTGAACATCACTGTAAAGAACTGGATTGCACACGGCTCAATCGTGTAAAATGTGATGGCACGTCTTGTTGAATTATGCACAATTGAAACAAACAGTAACATGCAGGTACACATATTTACATATACATAATCATTAGCTATTCTAGAACCGGAACACTGACGTCATAAGTAAACATTTCTATGGCTATGCCAAAGCACGTTTTCAGTTCTTCGCATGCACTGTATGAAGAAGCCATTCGGCAATACGTCACTGTTATTGCTATGATGCTATTACATTCCCATATCAATAAATTGGTCTTTTGTAGACATATTGCCCTTCTTTAACTTTGGAACTTTTTTGATTTTGCCACCAATGAAAATTAACTAAAACACACTAACAAAAAGAATACAAATTAAGACCTACATTAATACAAGGGGCTGGTTGAGGAGAATGGGGGCACGCATTTGGGGGGGGGCAAGTTGGTTTGACTGGGGGGGCAATTGAAAAGGCTGGGGGGCATTGCCCCCCCACTTTGTATGTTAAAAAACACCCTGAGATAGCCTGATATTCAAATATTTTACAACATTGTGTATGTTTGAGCTATTCCCTTTCTGAATGCAGTAAAGCCACACAAACTTGTCTTCCAGAGGAAGTATCTTTTCAAGTCAGAAGCCTTGAGTTAAAGTCCACCTGGGCTACAATTGTTTAATACTGTACCAGTTTGCAGTCTGGTTGGAGACCCTAGAGTACACAGAGCCCTGGTCAGGTGCTAATCCACCCTTTCAGCAAACAATAATTAGCACTGCTACAGCCTCAGACACACAGTATGCTTTCCTTTCCAAGACAGATTATGCAACTACAGGGGGTGAGGCCTTGTGGACATTGTCTAATGTCTTTATATAAGCAAAAATCATGTAAGACAAGTACCCAAATCGATTTGAATAGAACACGTTTGAAAGAGTTTATAAATATAAATGTATATATACCAGATTTCAAAGAAATAAAATAAATCCAATTTTTTTATTTTAAAAATCATGATTTTTTCAACCTGAGTCCAGGTGATTTATTATCATTCATTGCCTTTATTTTCTTAGCTACCATTTGTGGAGTTACAATTAACTGCACTAAATAGTCCTATTTAGCCTCCTGAAATTTAGCATCTGGAACTGGTGATGAACTAATATCCTCTCTGGTAAACACTGAACTGAAGTATCCATTTAGGTCTTCCGCCATTAAAAAACCTTGTGATTTTTAATTTCCAGCACTGTCTTCTAGTGGTACAACCTTGTCTTGTACATTTTGTTTACTCTGGTTATATGCATAAAAGCTCTTGCTGTCGTTTTTTATGTTAGGTGCTAATTTTTATTCATAACTTCTTTTGGATTGTCTAATTTCATTTGTAGCTGCATTAAGTGCAGTGTTGTCTTTATCCTTTCTGGTACGTCTGTAAACCCTCCACATAGTTTGCTTGTATGTTATTTTTAACAGCTTCTTTTAAAAAGTGTTTCTTTCTAGACCATTTTCCTTGTTTTTCAAGGGAACAAATTGATCAATGATACTCTCAATTACATATTTTAGAATGTTCCAACGTTTAGTTGCAGTCTTATTCCTCAGGATGTCAATCTAGCTTTGCTAAGTATTTTCTCATATCTTTATATATACCTTTGTGGAAGTTTCTCCTGCATTTCTTTATTTTTACTCTCTGATTTTACTTTGATGTCAAAATGTATTTGATTTCACTGTTACCCAATGGCTCATGTATTTTGACATTGTTCACTAATTAATTTTGTGAAGACAAAACGAAATCGAATATATTCTCTGCCATGCTTAGTTCTAGTACGTGTTGAGTAAGGAAGCTATCCTGAATTAAAAGAAGGAACTGTTGGTTCTCAACCCTTGTATTCCCAAGACATTTCCATTGTATGTGTCCGTGGTTAAAATTGCCCATTATGATAAAAATGAAAAAGGTACGTTCTTATATAGCGCGGTATCCAGTCCATAGGACTGCTCAAAGCATTTTACACTTCACCCCCTGGCAGACCTGTTCATTCCAAGGCCATCTTAATAATAATAATAATAATAATATTTTTTCTATAGCGCTAATTCCCGCATGGCGGATCGATGCGCTGTACAAATGTATATTAATAAATATAAATAGATAAAATGTACCTTATTAAAAATATATATATATATGAACACTGGTTTTAAGACGTACAATACTAAAAGAGGAATGTAAATTATATAAATAAAATTAAACTTTGGTTTTAAGACTTACAATGCTTTGTATGTAAATTATATAAATTAATTTTAAACAAATTAAACACTGGTTTAAAGACGTACATTAATATGGAAATTATGTAAACTAATATAAAAATAAATAAATAAATACTGTACAAAAATGTGTATGCAAATTATATAAACTAAACTAAACTAATACTGTACTAAAAATTTTTTTATGTAAACTATATAAATTAATATAAAAATCTAAGCACTAATTAAAATGTATATAACATTAAAAAAATTATAAAGCAATGTCCATCATTTCAAAACAATTTAAATTAATTAAAATGTCCAATAAAAAGATATGTCTTTAAACACTTTCTAAACACAGAAAGTGTCCCCGATGCACGAATGTTCACAGGTAATTTATTCCATAGTCGTGGTGCTGCTGCGCCAAATGCCGAATCGCCAATACACTTATTTGTTATGCCTTGGTGCAGTGTTGGCGTATAGTTCTGGCGTAGGCGTCCGTCACGTTTTCGTGGTTGAACAAGTTCTGCAAGATAAGACGGCGCCAAACCATTGATGCATTTATAAGTCATTACCAACATCTTGAAGGCGATTCGGCTCTCAACCGGCAGCCAATGCAGCTCCTTCAACGCTGGTGTGATGTGGTCGTGTTTACTGGTGCGTGTTATTAGCCTGGCTGCATTGTTCTGGACACGCTGCAACCGGGCTGTCTGTGATAACGGTATGTTATGCAAGAGGGAGTTACAGTAGTCCAGGCGAGAGGTGACGAGTGCATTGACAGCGCTTTTCGCGGCTTCAGTTGTTAAATAGTGCCGTATTGACGACAGTCTGTACAGATGGTAGTTACATGCGGCACACACAGCAGTCACATGATCTGTCATCGTCAGATGTTGATCCATGTGAACTCCCAAACTCCTTATGCGATCTGATGGTGAAACCGTATCATCTCCGATTCTCAAGGAGCAGCCTCCGTACATCCTGAGATGATGTTTTGATGTAAAGATCATCATCTTTGTTTTTTCGTCGTTTAGTTTCAGCATGCGCAGCGCCATCCATCGTCTAGCTTCCCCAATACAGTTTTCGAGTCGCCTCGCAGTTATCACTTGGTCGCCTGATGTAGCGGGATTGTACGACGCATATAGTTGAATGTCGTCGGCATACTTATGGTATTTTATGCCATGTCTTTTGAATATCCGCTGCAATGGGGTGGTGTATAGAGTGAACATAACTTCCACACACACCGTATTCGTCGTGCAGTAGTGTCAGCAAATGTTCATGGTCAATCGTGTCAAATGCACTTGATAAGTCCAGCATGACAAACAGCATTGCACGATTCTTGTCGAGTACACTAGCAATGTCATGCTGAACACGCAGTAGAGCTGTTTCTGTACTGTGAAGCATCTTATATGCCGATTGGTATTCTTCGTGCAGCCCATTCAATGTCAGATGGTCAAGCAAACGACGAACTGCCACTTTCTCCAAGACTTTGCCGACGAATGCTATATTTGACACTGGTCTGTAGTTCTTTAACATGTCTTTGTCGAGAGTGTCGGATTTCAGAAGTGGTTTTACTATTGCTGTTCTCAACGTGATCGGAAAGAGTCCTTGCTTAAAGCTGTTATTCACTATTGCCACCAGATAAGGAATGTGCACACCAACTGTTTTCTTCAACAGATCAGTGGGGCAAGAGTCCAGGCTGCATGTCTTTGATGGGCATAGGCTGATGATGTTCTTCATTTCCTCTTCACTAGTAGGTAGCAGTCGATTGAGTTCGTTCGACAAACGTTGGCTTTGGCTGCCAGAGTCGATAGCACAACAAGAATACTCTTCATCATTGGTAAGCTTTGTGTGTATCTGCATTCTAATTCTTTGTGTTTTCTCTGCAAAGTAGGTTGCGAAGTCATTGCACAGTGTTTCAGTGTTACTGGATTGTGGAAGAATTATTCCCGGTGGCTTTAGCAGAGTGTTAACCACACGAAAGCATGTTCGCTGGTCAAGTGATGACAACACTGACTCGTAGTGAGCACGCCGCCGCTTGATCATGTTGTTGACCGCTGTTCGATGCTCAACAAAAATCTGGCGATGCACCTCGAGTTTCGTTGTTCTCCATCTCTTCTCGTTTGCACGTCTTAATGCCCTGGCTTGATGGATGTCGTCATTGTACCACGGTTCGCTAAGCGTCGGCAAACTTTCATTCTCACAGTAACTGGGGCATGCAAGTCAATAGTGGATAAGACCGCATGCTCGTACTGGCCGACCATGGTATTCACATCTAGAGTAGTATCTATTGATGCAAGACGCGAAGAAAGGTCAGTTTCGAGGCGAACCAGATCAAGTCCGCGAAAATCACGCAGCTGTTTCACGGCACAAGCAGACACTGGGCTAGCAGACGACAGACGGAAAACGACACTGTAGTGATCTGATATACTACTGGGGTACGCTGTAGTTGACGCACACGATTGAACTGGATGAGCGTGTTATCACTAAGTCTAGCATGTGTCCCTTCATATGTGTGGGTTCTGTGACATGTTGTTTTAAGTTGTTTTCTGCTAAAATGTCATTCAATAACTTTACACCAGGCGCACTATTAAGTTCACAGTGAAGATTGAAATCACCGACAATGAGGATGTCTTGCCGTGTAACAACTATTTCGTTTACGTACTTTGTGAATTCGTCAAGGAACGACTGTACGGAGGTGGTAGGTGGTCGGTAAATAATGACAACACGCACAGGTCTCGACGCTTGTGTTGATTTAACGTCTAAATGTTCAAATGTGTCATATCGTTTGGTTGTAGTCTTGCGGAATTTATATGCCGACTTATATAACAATCCGACACCGCCTCCACGCTTCGACGAACGGCACTCGCCAATGAAGCTGTAACCTGGCGGGGTTAACTCGTTGAGAACGGCACTCTTGCTTGGCTTGCACCATGTTTCGGTCAGAAACATTAAATCGGCTTTTTGATCAATCATGTGTTCTTTAACTGTTACTGGTTTATTACAGACAGATCGGGTGTTGAGGAGCACACACGTCACAGCACTGGTAAGAGATCGATCAGAGCAGCTTCGCGCAGTGGTAGACCCATTACGCGATTCCATCGAAGTCAGTATAATCAAGTTAGCATTGTTTACACCAGTTTGTTTAATAACAGATTTCCTCGTCGTTGTCACAATAGGTGGAATTGGTTCTGGCGCTCGCAGACGACACTGACCGCCAGTGGTTCCTCTGTGTGTTGGTGTTGCGTAACAAATGCCCAGTTGCTTCAGGTCATCGTAGACTGCGCTGGAGACACGCATGAGCGATTTCGTGGAACGCTGACACAGTTGGCGTAGTCGGTGGCTTGTGTACACGATCACCATGGCGACGATTCTAGTTCATTGACGATAGGGCGGCAAATATGAAACTTGTGTCACATAAAATACTAAAATCCAGGCAACCAGACACCTCCAAGTTGTAACATCATAATCCACATACCTTTACTGTCACACACAATGTAAAATTAAAGTAGCGAACAGAGTATAAACGTACGGTAATATCAATAATAGGGTCAGACAATTACCCCGTGTGGCAGCCCAAGCGCGCACGAATACACGTAATCTTAACTTCTCTGGGAAACATTCAGCCATGCTGCAATTCACATTTCCACCACTGTCTGTATTGCCAGGTACTCATTTATACAGCTGAGTGAACTGTGGCAACGTGGGGTGATTGAGAGTCCGGTCTTCTAACCGGTATGCCATCATGCCCCACATGATACATTCCCCTTTTATTCACTTCCTTTATAGCATTTTGTATTTTTCTGTTATACTCTTCATTTATGTTTGGACTTCGGTAAACTAATCCAATAGTTATTGTTGAATTTCCTGTAACTATATTGCACCAAACTGCTTTGTCGCAATGTGTTTCCCTTTCTAACTTTATTTTTTAAAGCCTGTATAGGTTCTTTAATATATAAAATAACTCCCCCCTCCCCTTTGTCCTATTCGATCTCTCGTAAACATTACGTATCATGTCAGTCGTAATTCAGCATCTGATATGTCTTTGTTGGCCCATGATTTGGTTATACCAATTATGTGAGGGTTATTTAGTTTTTCTTATTTACTATGCTCCTTGCATTTAAGCACACGCATTTACAGCCAGCTTCAGAAATGTTTTCTGGACATTTTGTTGCTGGTTTGTGTGTACTAGTGGCCTCTTGTCCTGTTTGAGGCACCTCTAAGTAACCCCCATGCGCTTCTAGTTTAAACAATGTTTGCTACCAGAAATATATTTTATGCTTCCAATGCCACTGTTGATTGCTGCTGATAGTTCATCAGCAAACTCTGCGGTACCCTTTCCACTAAGATGAAGCCCATCCCTCGTACATATCAACCCTCCCCACAAATCGAACTCCCTCTTCCGACTTCCATGCATAACTGCTGAACTAGCATGTTAATTGCCATCCTCCGGCAATTTTGATATCCCTGTCCCCTGCTTCCCATTACTGGTAGAATCCCTGACAGAATTATCTACTCAACCCATGTCTGCTTAGCTCTTTTAACTAACTACCTGTATTTCCTAGTTATGGCAATTGTACCATCCCTCTCTGTGTTGGATCCCTTCTGTCTCATTTTGTCCCGCAGTCATGTCACCTGGCAGCAAGTTATCTATCTCCCTCTCGCCCATCAACATGTCGCCTTTCCCTCCCGTCTCCTGGCTATCTTGCGCTTGTTGCCTTCCCCCCGTCTCCTTCCCTCCTGTCTCCTTCGCTCCTGTCTACTTCCCTCCCAGATGACTGGTGGTCCAGATTATGCTGTCCTTATCAGGCCTGTGCTTTGCCTACAGTACAAAGACGCGATGGTAATAGTCATCTAAGTGTTGTGTTTGTGCTCTTGAGTACACGTAACGCTAAAATATCGCACATCAGGGCAGTAGTTCAAGTTACTGTCAGAAATATTTCACCGGCCTAGGCTAGGGCTACTCTTGAGTGCCGAATAAGAATCCCTATACGCGTATTTATTTGATGCAAAATGTCACCCTACATGCACCTTATTTGGCACTATACTATTATTAAAATTAAACTTTTGTGCCAGTCTATATTCTCCGATGATCATGGCAAATTATGCAGGGCATAATTTTTAGGAGAGCAATGCCTCTAGCGCTAAAATCACTTGCTCCCAACTAGATTTGTATGTGGCTCCCTCTGACGGCTTTCATCCTTTTGAACGACAGTCGTGAATTTAACGGGATCCCGTGCTTCTGAGGATCCTATATTAGACCGTTAGAATTCCATGATTAGATGAATCCGTCAGAATCCTTAGTTCTCGGGAGCACGACATGATTAATTTAAACGCCTTTAACATCGCGTAAACTGACCATAAATGGCCGCCGTGCACAGCGCCTCAAACCTGTCGTAACTGGCTGGCGGCGGTTACCCCTGAAACGGGCTTGTGTATTCAGTTCAATAAAACTTTAGTGTCCATTTAAAAATGGAAAATTCCCCGATTTTTCACAGATATAAAATGCGGTTACTGTATCTGCGGTGACACAAATATGCACAAAGTTTATACATATTCGGCAGAAAACAAAATACAGGCGATCCGCGTAGTTTACTAGGGACGCATTGGCATCGCCTCGAGTAATTGCTTCGGCGCTAAAAAAAACAAATATACTAGTGATTTTTTTGCACTGTACTATTTGTTTTGAACAATTTGCCCCCCTATACTGTTATTCTGCACTATACTATTATTAAATTTGAGCCATTTGCCATCCTATACTATTATTTGGTCTATACGTTTATTCGGCACTAAAGAGTAGGGTAGAATTAATTATCACAACCAAAGGGCATTGTAAAATCCCTAAACAACTTAGAGCAGTGTGACGCTGAAATCAAAAAATTTTCCAAAGTGTTCGACTGAGTCACCCACCAACAATTACTTCTAAAACTTCACCAAATGGAATTCGTGGGTGCCTGTGGTGGTAGTCATCTGCCTGGGTCCCTGTAATTAGGACTACCACAGGGAACAGTCCTGAGCCCATTGTTTTTCCTTTTATTCATAAAGAGTCTGCCAATAGGAATTGTCTCTTTGGAGACAACTGTCCTATTTATAGACCTATCTCCAGCACCTGCCACTGACTCCCTTCACTTGCTCTCCAGGGAGACCTGAACAGGCTCCCCCAATGGTCCATCTTGTGGCAAATGAAGTTTAACAGTGATAAATGCCACACAATACCATGAAAACCATACATCAAGGCGGTAACCAAAATTGAAAATATCCAAATAATCCATAATCAGCAGATTGCCATCAACGCTGATCACTGCCTATCCCTTCGCTCCCAAACTGTATACAATATTACCACCCATACAAATACCAAATAATCCCTAGTGACATCCAGGTATATGGCAACTCCTTCTTTCCACGTGCTGTCACTTGGTGTCATATTCCACTTTTTACTCTCACTTTTTCTTGGTTTTACTAGCACTTTCACATCTAGTACTGCACCAATTGGCATTAAATCCTGACATGGACTCTGCCAATTATGAAGTATTCTAAGTAGAACAGCCTAGACCCAATGGTAAGGTTCTAGTAAAAAAAACATCACCCACCTGTTTTAGAGACCAAACTCCAACCATTATTAGAGCTTGTAAGAATAAAGATAAAGAGGCCCTTGGATAGTGTGGATCGTGTGTGATGTATGAATTATAAACAAACTGAACAACTTATCCTGTCATATATTTTCTTAATTAGTTATCAAATTGTATTAACCATTTTAAATGTTCGTATCTAGGAAAGTTTATCTCATCTTTCCTGTCAATTGCAGTTATTCGACACGTCACTTTGGATGCTTCAAGGATCAAGCAATCCCAGGACCGCGTCCATGGCCTGTCATTGGAAACATGCACACATCAATCAGGATGGTTCGTCTCTCTCACACTTACTGAACCAAACTCATTCTTAACAAACCACTAGAGGAGTTGATGTGGCAACTGGACCAAAGTTCAGTTCTATGTTTGCACAGGAAGATCCACGAGGGTGATAACATTATCAACGCTGGTTCACAAGGATGTTTCGAGTCTGCTATTTATGATGGCTGAGACTGTTGTGTGCTGATTTTGGCATCGCTCCATCACATTACTCCATCAAATTGCAACACTCCATCACATCGCATCATGCATCACTCCATCACATCACTCCATCACATCACTCCATCGCATCGTGCATCACTCCATCACATCACTCCATCGCATCGTGCATCACTCCATCACTTTAGTCCATCGCATTTCTCCATTGCATCACTCCATCGCATTGCTTCACTCCATCGCATCGCATTGCTCCATCACATCACTCCGTCGCATTGCACCGTTCCATCACATCGCTCCATTACATCACTCCATCGCATCATGCATCGTTCCATCACACAACTCCATCACATCACTCCATCACATCGCCAAATTCAGCACACAACAGCGGCCATCATAGTTATTACTCATATCACCACATTTTCTAATGCAAACTTTCACATGGGGAAGGAAATTCATTAAATGCTGAAGCATCCGTATTATATATAGACTAAAGAGGTTTGTGGGGTGTCACGTCATTGGAATCAATGTAGACGTATTACGGAAATGTCAATAGTTACATACATCTGTTAGAACCGCTATATATGTTTCTGCCATTGTTACGTGATCTACATCAAACATCCACCGAACACTTCATGAAACTGTCAGTTGTACATGATTTGTGGGCCGTGAAGCTGCCATTGCCATTGGCATTGTCCTACCAGAACATGACTGGGTAGTGCAAGGAGTCATCAACATGACTGAGTAGTGCAAGGAGTCATAAACTCTTGCAGTGGCTGCCTTTTTGTTCAGTGCAATGCCAGACAACTTGGCTAGTTTTCTAATGCAAACTTTCACATAGAGAGAGAAATTAATTAAATGCTGAATCATTCATGTTATATACAGCCTAAAGACTCAATGTCTTTTTTCTGTGTTGGTAAATTTCATATTTGATTGATTTTAGGGGCGTATTGAAGCACATCAGTACTGGATTGAGAAATATGGAAAAAGAATTGGGTGAGTGACATATGGTCAGTCAATTGCATTTGTCGCCTGTGTTCTGATTGGTTTGTGGGACAGTGTTCAATGTATGTACACAGAATGCTGCCAACCAGTTATAGTTTAATACTGGATGGAAATTATTCCTATATATTGACAAGTTGCACTGGTTTAACAATTTATTTCTGTTGGAATTAGTAACCTCTAATTAAAATTGTGATGTTAAAATAATATCTAACATTTTATCAACTGGCCATTTTGTATCCTGTGTATCAGGTTTGGAAAAAACCAGCCGCATGACAGATTACTCTCCTAGATATACCAAACCTATTTAGACGAGCGATTTATTAGTTGTATTTCACCTGTCTTGTGGTGACACTGTTCAATTTTGTCAAGATACTTGGCACAGACCTTACACAACATGCACATGACCATATCATGCCCGCCAACTGTCTTGGTCATGAACCTGATATCACTGCTTAAATCTGCCTAATATTCATTTCACGATGGTGTTGCCATTGCTATCCGCATAATCCATGTCTTCCATGATAGGTGTAACTAATCAGTTAAAAAAAATTCTGGGTGCCCATGGTAATATACAGGACAAGCAATGACCTTCTTTAAAAAAAATAACAATTAGAAAAATCACAACAATATTTGTATATGTGAATCTAAATCACTACCTCTTCTCAGTGAGTCACTGTTCAAGGCATACACACACTGTCTTAGCTTCATGTAAACCTGTGCCAGAACCCAATCATGCAGGATGCTGTCGTGAACTGGAACAATCTTCCCACAGAAGTGGTTCAGGCCCGCACACTTGAGACATACAGGTCTCTCCAGGCCGGCCTTCCAGTCTCCGAGTGAAATGCATGCACATTTACGCGGTAGCTTTTATTTACATTTTTATTTTTTTTACAAATTTTATCTGTTTACATATGGTCTGACACATTGTACAGATTTCCTATATATATAATATGAATTTGAGGGATTGTTTTTCCCTCTGTTGCAGGGTGTTTCTGGGCAGTGTTCCCATTTTTCTGACCACTGATCCTGATATGGTGCGCAGCATTATGGTGAAAGACTTTGCACACTTCCACAACCGGCCTGTGAGTAACACTATAGAATAACACAGAAGTAATGTTCTGACTTAATATCTACAGAAAATTTAATATTTGTTGTGCTGCTACAGAAAATATGCAATAATAATGTATGGATAGTAAATTTTATTATAATCATTGTTTGTAATTCTTCAGGGCCTGGTCACAAGCAGTGAGACGTTCTCCCAGACATTAGTTGCCCTCAGAGACGGCCAGTGGAAACACGTCCGAGTGCAGCTTTCTCCAGCCTTCAGTTCAGCCAAACTAAAACAGGTACAAGGGAAGTAAACTGTCATCTCATGTCCCCATCTGTCCAGCTATCCCAGTTCTTCCTGGGCACCAGTGATAATCTTGTGAACTACATATATAGTGCTATCATATAATATAAGTCTTCCCATGACAGTTTCATTGACTTCATGTCGTCCCGGCCTACTCCACTCTGTGAATGAGTTCTTGGGTGGAATGTCGGAATGAATAGTCTTTATGCAGTAACTGCCGCTTGGTTGAATATTTCCAAGAGAAATTAAGTTGGTGTTTGAATGAACAGGTCTTCCAGCAGGAGACGTGTAAAGCACTTTATGAGTGAGTGATCCTGGATACTATGCTATATAAGATTTTTGGTAGGTATACGGCCATATCCAGTTTTTATGCAAATCGTAATAAAGGACATATTTTCATGTGTTCATCATGCAAGTATCGAATCAAATGACAAATTTATAGAGCGTTTGAATCATAAATACTTTTAATGCTAGGCAGATTTCCGACAAAACCTAGCAGATTTTGATTGATGTTGGTATACTTAGTTGCCTTGATGCTCAATCTCCCTGAGTTGTTTTGTAATGATGTCATTAGCCTCTACCACTTTTTGTAAGTAACTAAAATGTGTTGTTTAACAAAAAACATACTATTTCTGTTTACCAATCACATACCCAGTTTAGTAGTATAAAATAAAAAGTAATTGCACTGTTTTATGCCATATATATCTTTATATCGGTCTGAAAAAAGTCATTTTATTTTGTCAGAATCTGGTAATTGGTTTTGTTAAGATTTTTGTTCTAATAATGACCCAGTGTCACAGTTTTGATGTTTATAACTGTCAATCAAAAGTGATGCAACCATGATATAATGTCGTCTTGTGACATCGACACAAGGTTAGTTTAATTTTGTAGATGACATCAGACATGAATGCCTGTGCTGCACTGCTTATAAAGAATCTGCTGGGAGAAGTGGACAACAAGGCAGGGATTAGCATAGTCACGTAGGTCTTTCTTAGAAGGCTGGTATTGAATAATTTATTCTGGATGTTAAACATAATTACTGCAGTACAATCGTATGAACAACTGACAGATCAAAATAAGTTACAGTACCATTTCCTCCCAAATTCATACCACAGGCATTTGTAATCAATGGAGTCAAATTCTGATCTCGTATTAGAGACATCAGTAGTGGGACACATCAGTAGCTGTTCATGTAAACCACAAAGTACTTAATGTAAACATATTTTATATTTCACTTTATCAGAAGAAAACGTATGCAACTATTCATAATAATAATCACCACAGGAACATTTGCTATGATCCCTTGATGATTATACATTTTTCTACAAACTACCTCATTGGTGGGATTTTAATTCAAAATACCTGTATGGGCCCATGTGTTTATTGATATCAATTTATTACAAATTACATTTTGTTGATGTTTCAACAGTACCGTTTGGTACAATTGGCACCAAGTATTCTGTTAGTGTAGCTTTTAATTATCTCTATCCTCAGAAATGCATTGGTTGTCAGTTTACTTTCCATGTTTCTCTGTGCCATCTAGATTCATGGGCGCCTTCGCAATGGACGTGATAGCCCGCACCGTCTTTGGTCTCCAGATCAACTCACAGCTCGAACCAGACTCTCCATTTGTCCTCCATGCCAAACAAGCCTTTGGAAGTCTCAAGAGATTCAATCCCTCCTTACTTCTTGGCAGTAGGTCCATTCAATTCCTTAGCTCTACGATGGACACAGCAGTCTGCAGGACCTTCTGGAACCCTAGTTAACCCTAGGAGCGATGAATGATAAATTTCCATGGTGTACACAAGTTGGAATTATTCATAAGGGTGCTTTTAAAATATCATAAAATCGGTAATAATTATCGCACAAATGTAATTGAGGTATCATTTTGTTGCTAAAAAGACTCCTTATTATAATAAAATTAAAAAAACTACAGCACATAATCTTATCATGGGGATATTACTCTTTTGAATTTCATTAAAATAAGAAAGCAAAATGTTTTATATTCAACCTGCTACTAGATAATCACCGAGTGGATGTATGTCCCTATGTCCAATTAGAAAAATGTAGCCATACATATTAGCTACACAATAAAATAAAAATTAATCAAATATGTTGAGAACTTTTATTTTTATAATTTTTTTTCCAACACCGGACTATGCAGATTCAGACAGGCCCATCGTTCCCGCGTCATTTACCATGGTAGTGTGGGCTGTTGAAGCCGGCGGAAATTGTGATGGCAACTTGCTGATATTTAAATCAAAAAAGCCCACAGCATCGTTCTAACTGTCTGAACTAGTATAATAATGTGATTCACTAATGCTGTCATTCAATTTGCCTAAACATTGGCGCGGAAACTTGAAATAATCTGACCTAAAGTGATCTGACACAGAATGAAGTGAGAAAAAAATGCATATTCATAAATAAAAACCTCAGACGGCCCAGACAACACATGTTTGTAACGACGATTGCTCATTTGCAGCATATAGGCCTCTCGCTCATTTACATGTATTCGAATAGGCCAATCATAGAGCTTTCCAAAGGTGTAACGTGTTATATATTTAGATACTATGAATGGAAATGTAAATTTATTCTGCGGAGTGTAGTAAAAGCAGCCAAATATGGGCACCATCTATGTGATGTGTTTTGTAGGCTAGATTGTCATTAGCTATCATCGACTATGCTCATCAATAAATATGAATCAGAACGATGAGTTTTCCAATGACACCATTTGTTCCCGTATGAGGTACTAGTGATGGAAACGAAAATTGTTCCTACAGAGTGATACCAAAATCGGCCAGAATGCTTTTTGCACTGATCGTGTAGGCCAAATTCGGCCCAGTGGTCACTCCCAGGGTTAAGATGCACTTTGTGCCCTCCATGGCTACCTACCAGGACCCTTGTTAAGGTGCACTGTATTGTAGGCACGGCCAATGGATGTCGTCCGGTTCCTGTCAGCATCTGTGCGTGTTCATTCATAACTTGCTAGGATTTTTGCCACAAATTGCCTGAATATAGCTCACATTGTATGATTGGTAATGTTACTATCACAGAGATGCCAACCATTATGATTTGGGTGTAATCATTAATCATTTAGCCCTCCATTACGCTATTACGACATGTCAGTCAATAATTACTTTCCCCGTACCTTCCCTTGACAATATGACGATATTGTCAGCAGCCGTTGTTTTCCAGTCCTAACCGACCTCTCACAGGCAACTACTAGCCAATCAGCGATCACACACTTTCCAATTAGCATATTTCTACTACAAATTATGTCAGGTTTACTACGCATTCATTCATGCCAGCGCAGGAAATGGTCAGCAGGTTTCCAAAATGGCATTCGCGGCAGTGTTTTAGAAGTTGTTGTCATCGTCTTTATGCACGAATTATCGCAATACATTACGCTGATACACAACATCAGAGGTACATCAAGTTGATACTCTTATACAGTCAATACATGTTGTATCATTTATTTTAGATAACACTTCAGAAATACTAAGAAAACAAACTTTGAATCAAAATGTGATATGCGCGACAATTGTATCGTACTGACCGTTGTCATGATCACTCATCGAGTAGGGGAAGGCAGTGTTAGTTGAGCCAGTTTACCAACCCTGTTTGAATCAGCTATATATAATTATCTATGCATGCTAGATATATTATCTTGGTATAAAAATATCCACTAATAATCATAGTTTATGTGAGTAAAAAGAAGTTTGACTTATGAATATGATTGTGCCCTACATATCAAAAAGAATGAAAAATGGCTCAACTAACACTGCCTTCCGCTATACCAGCGAAAATGTAAATGTGTGATGTGGTTGGACATGTTGGTTAAAATGTATATTCTATATTCCACACTCAGTTCTTGATAATGATGATTTTTATGGACATTTTGCTATTCGAATGAAAGCCTGTCATCTAATAATGAAACCATTTGATAAGTCATTATGAAATATAGATGTTTAGTGAAAATGAATAATATTTTTCTTTAAAAATTTAATTTTGGACTACCCAAATTAGTGCTCAGATGATTCTTAAATGCATCACTTCCCTTACAACCTCCAATGGAAGTGGGAGAACCCCCATACACTCCCCAAATGGTAGTGGGAAAACCCCCATACACTCCCCCAATGGGAGTGGGGATACCCCCATACACTCCATCAATGGGAGTGGGGATACCCCCATACACTCCCTCAATGGGAGTGGGAAAACCCCCATACACTCCCCCAATGGGAGTGGGGATACCCCCATACACTCCTCCAATGGGAGTGGGGATAGCCCCATACACTCTCCCAATGGGAGAGGGGATACCCCCATACACTCCCCAAATGGGAGTGGGGATACCCCCATACACTCCCGCAATGAGAGAGGGGATACCCCCATACACTCCCTCATTGGGAGAGGGGATACCCCCATACACTCCCCCAATGGGAGAGGGGATACCCCTATACACTCCCCCAGTGGGAGAGGGGATACCCCCATACACTCCCCCCAATGGGAGAGGGGATGCCCCCATACACTCCTCCACAAATGCCTTCAAAGTTTGCCATGACTGCCTTCATCAGTCACCATAGGGGCTTAGCCGTGACATCATTACTCCAATTTATGGCTGAAAGATGGTATCTCTGCTATCAAGCAATAACTTTATTCCACTCCACTTTTGAAGCTAGTGAAACTGCATGTATCTACTTAATTAAATTGTGCTGTTTTCATTTGTAAATTATTATGTATTGTGTGAAGTAATGAGTTTCCATAGTATGAATACTTCAGTTGACAGGTGTTCTAATGCAATGTTGTTTCTGTCAACCAGTCATCTTCCCGTTCCTGAGGCCTGTGTTTCACAGGCTGAACTTGTCGACAGTCGACAGGTCTTCAGAGAAGTTCTTCTCCAAGGTCATAGAGGAAGCCATGCGGACACGGAAGGAAGGAAACAATGTAGGTGACCTGGCACTGTGTCAATGTGTCACTTGTGATATCATAGGTGACCTGGCACTATGTCACTGGCTCACTTAGTACCAGGTCACCTAAGACATCACATGTCACTGTGTCATTTGTTACGTCTTAGGTGACCTGGCATGGTGTCACTTGTGATGTCTTAGGTGACCTGGCACAGTGTCACTTGTGACGTCTTTGGTGACCTGGCACTGTGTCATTATATCACTTGATAAGGTAACTTGGCACTGTTTCACTTGTGACGTCTTGGGTAACCTGGCACTGTGTCACTTGTGATGTCTTAGGTGACCTGCCAGAATATCTTGCTTCTGTACAGCTTCACAAAGAGACAGGACGACTGCTGTTAATGACAAAGATAAAACTGAAAAGTTCATCGCAGAGATGAAACAGTGAGACAGTTTGACACTGTGTGGTGTTCTGTAGCACTGGGTGGTGTTCTGTAGGACCTGGGTGGTGTTCTGTAGGCGGTAAGTGTGTTCTGTAGGACCGGGTGTTTCTGTAACCTGTTCTGTAGGACCGGGTGGTGTTCTGTATGACCGGGTGGTGTTCTGTAGGACCGGGTGGTGTTCTGTAGGACCAGGTGGTGTTCTGTAGGACCGGGTGGTGTTCTGTATGACCGGGTGGTGTTCTGTATGACCAGGTGGTGTTCTGTAGGTCCGGGTGGTGTTCTGTAGGACCGGGTGGTGTTCTGTAGGACCAGGTAGTGTTCTGTAGGACCGGGTGGTGTTCTGTATGACCGGGTGGTGTTCTGTAGGACCGGGTGGTGTTCTGTATGACCGGGTGGTGTTCTGTAGGACCGAGTGGTGTTCTGTATGAACGGGTGGTGTTCTGTAGGACCGGGTGGACTTCCTGCAGCAGATGTTGAAGTGTAATGAAGCAGCGGAAGCAGCAGCCCAGGGAGACAAGGAGCATCTCGAGGCGAAGTCTGCAGAGGACGTCCCCAGGAAAGAACACATGAAAGGTCAATATATCAGTGACCATCAACACACTCGCTCCCTATCATCTAATTCCACAGGGTTATTGTGCCCACAACACTTGTTAAAACATTTTGAGACCGTGTCTTCTCTAAAGCAGAACTTGTGGTATGGAACAGTCTTCCTCACTGTCTCAGTCTGTTAATGTAACATCACTGTGTCCTTTAAGACAGTGCTGGGTAAAACCTGCGTACATCAATTAATTGTGGACATATATAGAGAAACAAAACTGTGTTGTAAAATGTTTTGAGCAGACCAAGGGTAAAGTATGACATTATTATTTTGGTGAAGGATCTTTTTAATGGAAAAACATGCTCAGGACCTGATAATTTCTATCATAAAATTATGTTATGTACAAACACTATCTATTCTAACACTTGACCTTCCTAATATGTCTTAATGATAGTTGACACATTCAAATTAAACAGATAATGATCAAATTATATGAAAAAAAAATTTTACATTGAAACACGTTTGGGCAATCATGTTAGAATATATATAGTTTATACCAGACTTGTTGAGTCGAGTCACACCAAATACAATAATTATTAAGTACTTATTACGATTGGCTAATCCTGTGGCGAGGCAGCATCTGCCTAATTTTCCCAATAAAAATTACCGCAGACAAACCACAACAATTTTAGTGATTGGTGAACCTTGGTGTTGTTGGACTTGGAATTCAAAGAGATGACTCAAGACTGGACTTAGAGGTCATTGACTTGCGACATGACTTCACTGTTGGTGACTTGCCAACAAGTCTGGTTTATGCTAGTTGTGCAAGCACCAGGCATTTCGTATGCGAGAGTTGTAGCAACTGGGTGGACTTCGTCAAGTCCTGGGCTGAGGTTCAGGTTTAGTTTTAGTTTTGAGTGTAGGGATGTTCAAAGATGAAGGGACTAGAGGTGGAGATGGAACGGCTGAAACAGCTTGTTTTGGAATTGGTGGGAAGGGAAGAGGTGGGTTGTGCCAGTTGTTCCCGTAGGGGGACAGTGGATGATAAAGTGGGGGGAAGGTGATGAGAAAGATGCTAGGGAGAGCTCACCTCAGCCTGGGAGGAGGCTGAGAGGAGGTAAGGTGACAGGAGGTAGGGTGACAGGACGTAACGAGACGAGATGGAAGGAAACGGGACGGACTGAGATGGGAGGCAAGGTGACAAGAGGAAAGGCAATGGGAGCGAAGGAGACAGAAAGGAGGGAGACAGGAGCAAAGACAATGGGAAGTAAGGCATCAGATAGCCAGGGAAAAGTGACATGTTGATAGGCGAGAGGGAGATGGACAACATGCTGCCAGGTGACACAACTGCAGGACAGAATGTGACGGAAGGGATCCGACGCAAGAGCTACTCTGAGGTATTTATAGAGAGGGTGAGGTGAGCAAGGATGTTTGTGGGGGACTCAATAGTTAGGAAGACTGATAGAGTGTTAAACAAGGGGGACAACATGGTGGTTTGCTTTCCAGGGGCAAAAATAGGATGAAAAAAATCATGGGTCCTGGCAAGGGAGGATCTATTTTAGTACACAGGGACCTATAACACAGAGAGGGAGGTACAACTACCATAGTTAGGACATACTGGCAATTAGTCAGAACACTTAAGCAGACATGGGTTAAGCAGACAATTCTCTCAGGGATTTTACCAGTAATGGGATGCAGGAGGCATGGTTATCGAAATTGCCGGAAGATGGCAATTAACATGCTAGTTCAGGCTCAGCAGCTATGTAGGGAAGAGGAAGTTGGATTTGTGGGAATGTTTTATTGGGAGGGCTGATATGTTTATAAGGGAAGGGCTTTATCTAAGTGAAAATGATGCAGCAGTGTTTGCAGATGAACTCTCAGCAGCAGTCAACAGGTGCATGGATAGTATCAACAATATTTTCGGTAGCAAACATTGTTTAAACTAGAAATGCAGCGGGTTACTTAGAGGTGCCTCAAACAGGACAAGAGGCCACTGGTACACACAAAGCAGTAACAAAATGTCAGGAAAACATTGATGAAGTTGGTTATAAATGTGTGTGTTTAAATGCAAGGAGCATAGTAAATAAAAACGAATTAAACATTATGTTAGAAGACATTGACCCTCACATAATTGGTATAATCAAATCATGGGCCGACGAAGACATATCAGGTGCTGAATTAGGACTGACAGGATACACAATGTTAAGGAGACTAGGAAGAATGGGAGGGGGAGTTATTTTATATTAAACATGATTACTTCTCAAGAAACGTTACGGATGTGTCATATGACATTGGTCATGTGACACAAGCTGGAGCAGGACTGGTGGGAGCTCCTGGCCAACATCTCGGTTCAATATAGGTTTCTCTCTGTGGATGTTAATCGCCTCTTTTATTTCCCTTCTGTGCCAGTTGTCATGATCTAGAATTTCTAGTTAAGTTTCAAACTGGAAATCACAAGGATCAGTATTAGGACTTTTACTATTTTTAATATATATATATCAATGACTTGGACGACAATATAACAAGTAACATACTGAAATTTGTGGATGACGCAAAAGTGTTTAGAAAAGTTAACACTGATGGCGATAAACAACATTTACAAAATGATCTAGACAGATTAGAGAAATGGTATGAGAAATGGCAGATGTTCAATTTTGGAAAATGTAAATGCCTACATGCAGGACACAGGAACTTGGATGCAAACTATAAAATGGGAGATACTGTTTTGGATACTACTATAAAAGAAAAGGCCTTAGGAGTAGCAATAAGCACTGATATGAAAGTTTCAGAGCAGTGTGGAATTGCAGCTTCAAAGGTAAACAAATTCTTGGGTTGATTAGGAGAAACAACATACAAGGGAAAAAAGCTAATTATACCTCTGTATAAGGCAATAGTTAGACCTCATTTAACAAGATTTGCCATCCAAGCCAAAGGCCCAGATGGCAAGTGGACAAGGAAGCCATTGGCTTATGGAGAGTCCAACAATTTTCATCTACTTACAACCCGCCCTCCTGAGATATGTGTCAACCTTGTTTTTAAACATATTCACGCTGCTAGCAGTTACACAATCTGTAGACAATTTGTTCCATTCATTTATTGTCCTCTGTGAGAACGAGTGCTTCCTGATGTCCAATCTACATTGATCCTTTACTAATTTTACCTCATGTCCTCTAGTTCTGCTATCCTTCTTGAGTGAGAAAAACATATTTCTATCAATATTTTCATACCCATTCAATATCTTAAAAACTTCAATCTGATCTCTTAACCTCCTTGTCTCTAGAGTTGTTAAACCACATTCTTTCAGGCGTTCTTCATAACTAAGGTCTCTAAGTTCTGGAATCATTTTAGTTGCTCTCCTTTGTATGCGTTCAAGCGTATCTATATCCTTCTTACGATATGGTCTCCATTCTTGTATACAGTATTCTAAATGAGGTCTAACTATTGCTTTATAAAGAGGTATAATTAACTTTTTTCCCTTGTATGTTATGTTTCTTCTAATCAATCCAAGAATTTGATTACCCTTTGAAGCTGCAATACCACACTGCTCTGAAACTTTCATATCAGCACTTATTGTAACTCCTAAGTCCTTTTCTTTTACAGTAGTACCAAGAACAGTATCTCTCATTTTATAGTTTACATTCAAGTTCCCATGTCCTGTATGTAGGCATTTACATTTCCCAAAATTGAACAGCATCTGCCATTTCTCCGACCATTTCACTAATCTGTCTAGATCGTTTTGTAAATGTTGTTTATCACCATCAGTATTAACCTTTCTAAACAGTTTTGTGTCATCCGCAAATTTCAGTACATTACTTGTTATACTATCGTCCAAGTCATTGATATATATTAAGAATAATATAGGTCCTAATACTGATCCTTGAGGTACCCCACTCAAAACCGATTTCCAATTTGAAACTTCTCCATCTACTACAACTCGTTGTCTTCTGTCAGTCAGCCATTGTTCTATCCAGTCAGTTATGCTATCCTCGATACCATGGGCTTTAATTTAAGTAGTAATCTTTGATGTGGCACTTTGTCAAAAGCTTTCTGAAAATCTAAGTAGATAATATCTACTGGCGATCCCACGTCTATCCACTTAGTGATTTCTTCCAAAAAATATAACATATTTGTTAAGCATGACCTCGCTTTAAGGAATCCATGTTGAGATGAATTTAATAATTTATGCTTAACGAGGAAGTCCACCATATGGTCTTTAATTAACCTTTCTAATAATTTACAAATCACTGACGTTAAACTCACTGGTCTGTAATTTTCTGACTTATTTCTCGAACCCTTTTTAAATAATGGTATAATGTAAACTTCGTCTGCTGAAGAAGACCGCGGGATGCGGTTGAAATATTCAGATCGAATACCAAGTTTCTTGAGAGGTAATCATGTTTAATATTGATAACTGAGAAACTGGATCATCTATCCATTCAAGGAGTTATTTTATATATTAAAGAATCTATTCAGACTTACAAAATAAAATTAGAAAGGGAAGTAGATTGCGACGAAGCTGTTTGGTGCAATATAGTTACAGGAAATTCAACATTAACTATTGGATTAGTTTACCAAAGTCCAAACATAAACGAAGAGGATAACACAAAAATACAAAACGCTATAAAGCTAGGAAGTGAGTAAAGGGGAATATATCATAATGGGACATTTTAATCATGGACACATACAATGGAAATACTTGTTAAAAGAAGCTATTAGAAAATAGCATACAAGCAAGCTATGTGGAGGGTTTATAGGATGAAGACTATGCAAATTACAAAGAGCCTATTGATGCAGCTACAACTGAAATTAGAAAATCTATAAGAAGCTATGAGCAAAAAATAGCATGTAACATGGATACTTCAGTTCAGTGTTTATCAGAGAGGATATTAGGTCATTACCAGTTCCAGATGCTAAATTTCAGGAGGCTAAATCTGACTATTTAGGGTCGTAATGTGTCGTAAAAGAAAAGGATTAGAAGTAACAATAAATGTAAATGCCTACATACAGGACATGGGAACTTGGATGTAAACTATAAAATGGGAGATACTGTATTGGGTGCTACCATACTAAAAGAAAAGGACATAGGAGTTACAATAAGTGCTGAAATGAAAGTTTCAGAGCAGTGTGGTATTGCAGCTTCAAAGGGTAATCAAATTGTTGGATTGATGAGGAGAAATGTAACATACAAGAAAAAAGCTAATTATATCTCTATATAAAGCAGTAGTTAGGCCTTGTTTAGAATACTCTGTATAAGCTTGGAGACCCTATTGTAAGAAGGATATAGATAATATTAGATATGCTTGAATGAATACAGAGGAGAGCAACTAAAATGATTCCAGAACTGAGAGACCTTAGTTATGAAGAACGCCTAAAAGAATGTGGTTTTACAACCCCAGAGACAAGGAGGTTTAGGGGGAGGTCAAATTGAAGTTTTTAAGTTTTTATTGAACGGGTATGAAAATATTGATAGAAATATTTTTTTTACTCAAGAAAGATAGCAGAACTAGAGGACATGAGATAACATTAGTAAAGGATCAATGTAGGTTGGACATCAGGAAGTACTCATTCTGGGCCTTTGCCTTGGATGGCAATCTTGTTAAATCTTGTTATATCTACTACCTAACATGATGTGACGATAAAAACTATCACACTTTATACCTTTAAAGATGTATTCTTAGTAAAGGTAAATTCTTATATAGCACGGTATCCAGTCTGTAGGAAAGCTCAAAATGCTTTACACTTCACCCCCTGTCAGACCGATTTATTCCATCACCAACTCGACTTCTCTGGGAAGCATTCTCAATGTATGGTTTGTCTTGTACGTGATGTAATGTATGGTTTGTCTTGAACCTGATGTAATGTATGGTTTGTCTTGTACGTGATGTAATGTATGGTTTGTCTTGTACGTTATGTAATGTATGGTTTGTCTTGAACGTGATGTAATGTATGGTTTGTCTTGTACATGATGTAATGTATGGTTTGTCTTGTACCTGATACTCACAGAGGACAATAAATGAACGGAACAAATTATCTACAGATTGTGTAACTGCTAGCAGCATGAATATGTTTAAAAACAAGTTTGACATATATCTCAGGAGGGCGGGTTACACATAGATGAAAATGTTTGACTCTAGATAAGCCAATGGCTTCCTTGTCCACTTCCTATCTGGGCCTTTGCCTTAGATAGCAATCTTGAAAAATCTTGTTAAATATACTACATAACATGATGTGATGATAAAAACTATCACACTTTATACCTTTAAAGGTGTGTCCTTAATAAAGGTAAGTTCTTATATAGCGCAGTGTCTAGTCTGTAGGACCGCTCAAAATGCCTTACACTTCACCCCCTGTCAGGACCGATTCATTCCAACACCACCTCAACTTCTCTGGGAAGTATTCATAATGTATGGTTTTGTCTTGTATCTGATACAATATGTTTCTTACCCAACGTTGCAAACTTTTGATGCGTTCTCTTGTAGGTTTGACCCACACTCAGATACTGGCCAACTCAACATTGTTCTTCAGCGCTGCCTACGATACGACCTCATCGACCTTGATGTATCTACTGTACAGCCTTGCTCTCAACCCTGACTGCCAGCAGATGGTGGCTGACGAGGTCAACAAGGTCATGGGGGATGAGGTATGGCGATGTTCTTGTCTTTCATAACAGCAGCAATAAGTTGTTTCTTTCAAAATGATGACCTTATCATGTTTATCATAAAATAAAACACACAGTTCAAAAACAATTAATTACAAGAAATGAAGAAATGCACACCTGAACTGGCTGCAGTCCTTGCTAAGTTATTCCAGATTTCATTTGACGCCAGGACTGTCCCATCTGAAAAAAAACTGCTCGTGTCATAGCTCTACCCAAGAAGCGGAGTAAGCATGATCCATTAAACTACAGACCAATATCATTGATCCATTAAACTACAGACCAATATGCTATCAATAATATCCAAAGTCATGGAGCACATCATATGTGATCAGAACCGTGGCCATCTTAGCAAGCGTCACCTTCTTTGTGACACCCAATGTGGGTTTCCAGAGAAGAGATCAACAGTTGACATGCTTTCCTACATCACGCAATGGTGGAACAATACATTGGACACCCAGCAAGAAATTAGAGTCATTGTCCTTGACATCAAGAGGGCATTCAACCGTGTGTGGCATAAGGGTCTCATGGAGAAATTCTCATCTTTAGGCATCCAAGGAGACTTGCATTGCTGGATTGCATCTTTCCTGTCAGATAGACAACGGTCTGTTGTACTTGATGGCATTACATCATTGGCAAAGCCTATATCTGCCGGAGTCCCCCAGGGGAGTTTTCTTTTGTCGATGACTTGGCTTCACACCTAGAGAACGACATCCACTTATTCTCTGATGATTCTACACTCCATATTGCCATTAAGAATAGAATCATATGCACAGAAAGCCTCCAATGTAATTTGAATAAAATTGAAATGTGGGCAGACAGCTGGTGTGTTACATTCAATGCCAGCAAAACAGAGGAGATGATCATCAGCGGGCAAAGGAACCAGAATCATCCCCCACTCCACTTTATGAACAAGGAATTACAGCCTACAGATAGTATAACGTCTTTGAAGTTGTTAGATAGGCTGCACAATAAAGCACTTCGCCTGCTTAAGATCGATGAACCTCTCAAGTTTGGCGAAGTTCCACTGAGTCACAGGAGAAACGTTGCATCACTTTGCATCTTCTACCATCATATCATAGGTTAACGCCTGGCTGGGAAATGAAATGGTGACCTGCAAATGAAAAGCCTATGCGGCCACCACCCCCCCCGTGTGCGTAGACAGCAGGCCTAGTCAGGTGATGTATCTGGTAGGGCCTAGCGTTATTTCCCGGTTACCATGACCACCAGATAAATCATGTTTTTGTTCTTTTTCTTTTGTTGTGTATATTTTTATTAATCCATTCTTGTTTTTATCTCGCTTTTAGTGCAGTGTTGCTAAGCTTATGCTTTGAGCCACTTTTTATCTGTTGATGGTATCACCAGGCCCCTGAATTTCAGTATAAAAAGTGGCCAAACCACTTCAGTGTATGTAAATGTGATCAATGACCAGTTCTGTCCCCCCATATCTGTTAGATGATCTTTTCTTATTTAGTCTCCTGGTCTTGTTCACAGTTTTCTTTAATTTACCATTCTAAAATGTCTGTTTATTAAGTCTAACAAATAGTTGTTATATACTTCATTCTTCAATTCTTTGTATATCAGTATATGTCATGTTGATGTTTGTATTTCATCTAGCTCTAAAAATTATTAATAAATTAATTATTTGTAAATATACTTGTAACCAACATGGCTATGCACGTAGTTTATTAAATCAAATGATTTATCAAATAGGTATTACATTTTCTATCAAACATTGTTATATTTATTTTGCAAGTGTTACCAAATGAAATGTAATGTAAGAAATTGGTATTAATGTGTGATTTGCAGGATGAAGTGAGATACGAGATGCTGAGAGAGATGACATATCTGGACAAGTGTCTCCAAGAAACACTGCGGATGTACCCTCCAGCCATCAGGTATCTACATTATCTAAACTAGAACAGTGCCGATGTATGAAATGAAATTTATTTATTTGACCAATATAATATTGTCAAGGCATTGAAACACTGATATCATGAGAACCACTGTGGGTAATATTGTAATATAAGCAAGAAAAAAATATTACTAATTTTTCAACGCTTGTAATTTACATACTTTAAGACCACTGACTATGTGATTTTATTAAAACTAAATTTCACCCAATGAAAAGAATTAATCTCTTCAATGCCAGAATTCAAACATTTCAAACAAAATGAACAATTGGCCAAACACCATCATTTGGACATTGATTTTCTTCTAAAGTTTTATTAATTAATGTTCCACATTTTCTGAAGTTTTAATGTGAATATCTTTGAAGTGTGACACGGGAAGCATACAAAGATGTCGTTGTGAACGGGGTTGTCATACGGAAGGACATGATGGTATTCATACCCATCTATGCCCTCCACCACGACCCAGAAGTGTACCCACAACCAGACAAGTTCGACCCAGAGAGGTGAGTTAGTCCATCTTTATCTGCTTCAAAGTGTTACGACTGAAGGCCTTATGGTATCAAACAGAATTAAACTATACCTTGAAAAAATGTACATGAAAAAGTTATATACATTTACTAGTTCTGGGGTTTATTAAATTCTTTCACTTTCCAAGAAGTTAGTCCAACAATACATGCAGAGGGACAATACCCCCCAATACATGCAGAGGGACAATACCCCCAATACATGCAGAAGGACAATACCCCCAATACATGCAGAGGGACAATACCCCCCAATACATGCAGAGGGACAATACCCCCCAATACATGCAGAGGAACAATACCCCCAATACATGCAGAAGGACAATACCCCCAATACATGCAGAGGGACAATGCCCCCCAATACACGCAGAGGGACAATACCCCCCAATACATGCAGAGGGACAATACCCGCCAATACATGCAGAGGGACAATACCCCCAATACATGCAGAGGGACAATACCCCCAATACATGCAGAGGGACAATACCCCTCGTATGGGCATGACAGTCTGTTGACCACTACCCCATTTAGTGGTCAGTCTAAAGATGAAACATCTTTTTCAGTATCATTGTGGAGGACCCGATTTCCAGGTAATATCCCAAAGATTTGGCTGCACATGCAATACGAGAACATTGTGCATCAATAAAATATATGAATCTGTGTTGGCTGCAACGTGACAAACATTTCATCACATTGATCAGATTCTCACCAGAAGCGAAGGCAGCCAGAAACCCGTTCTGTTACCTGCCGTTTGGTGTCGGACCACACAGCTGTATCGGGATGCGTCTGGCGCAGCAGGAAATAAAGATCGTGATGGCGGCAGTCCTGCGACGGTGCCGTTTTGTTCCCTGTCCACAGACTCAGGTCTGTATGTTTGCCTTGATAATGAATATGTCAGCATACTTCAGTTTGACTGAAGGTACATTTAAGGTGAAACTACAGTATATGCTGTATATGCTGTGCTTTCTGTCTTGTGAACGTGTGTAGTTTGGGGATCTTGTTTATATTTTCACTTAAAGGTTTGATCATAATAAAACTTATCATGAAATCACGAAAAATTTTATTTAGTGTAAACTATATATATTCTAACATATACTGACTGGTCATATCTAACTATAATCGAGCTAGCATATGTATGTTTGTATGTGGTTATTTTTATGTTTGCCTGCTTGCACCTCGGGCGCCTAACTTTCAGGGATTAATCTACGACCCTACAAATGAAACGTAACGCCTTAATTTTTTTTAAATACAGCCTATGTCAACGATTCTTAGTGGTTTTTATGGTAAATCAAATGTTCGCTATGTAAAAACCGTTAACTTCCAACAATCGCAGAAAGCACACGGCGAATAGTTCGGTACTTAAAGCGTTTGAGAGTACATAGCGCCATCTGGGCAGTTTATATTAATTATAGTAGAAAGCATGCACACACGTATTGGCCCGAGATCGCAGACCAAGGGCCAATACACAATAAAAAGATATTCTCATATTCTACAACCAACACAAGTATTAATAGGTCTAAATTCGCGCAACCTTCAACATTTTGAACATGCAATGAGTATTGCATCAGATGTGTGACGCAGTTGTTTCTGGTAATACGTTTGACGTTCACTTAAACAATCTTAAGCGTATTGATGGCATATTGGCCTGAGGCATTTGGAAAATATTGCCGTCATGACTGTCAACGTATAAACTATCAATTTAATCCCATTTTTACAAGTGTGTCTGAATGAAGACACAGTTTTAAAATCAGTGCTTCGACGTTTACAACACTTGACGTCGCTGGTCAATGCATTTCCTGAACAGCTTTCGGCTGGTTACGAGAAGGTCGTGACCTGAAAAGGCGGAGCTTGTCTTGTCTCAGCACCTATCACCAAGAAACAACATGGCTTCCGTGGAAATAGATGGTTCGTTGACAACAGAGTTGGAGGTACGTTATACCGCAAATTGTCGTAAATATTCTGTTTGTCATGGTGTTTGTGAAATTAACTTTGTTTAAGATTGTGTTGTTGCAATGAATCAACAAGTATCAACAAGTATGTTTTTGTCAACAACATTCTATATTATTCGTACATTTGATTTGTCCATCAATCATCGTTGTGTCGACTTGACCAACTCAGCCAGACAGAAGCCCCTGTACCACGGGCAACTGAATCAACTTGGGCCCATGTAGCTAATATATATAATTTTATTTATTAGTTACATTGGCCCAAGTTGATTCAGTTGCCCGTGGTCTCGACCAACTAAGGACAGAAGCCCCCGTACCGTAGACGTAGCGAGCGTTGACTTACAATTAGGCTGGCTGTGTTACATCACACGCATGTGGCTTGTGCATGTTGTGTGGATAAATTAATTACGTTACAAGTTTGGTTTACGTGATAATTGTCAGTAAACATTACTAGTAGTAGCACTGGGTGGAGCAGTATGACAGCAAACACTGGGTGGAGCAGTATGACAGCAAACACTGGGTGGAGCAGTATGACAGCAAACAATGGGTGGAGCAGTATGACAGCAAACACTGGGTGGAGCAGTATGATAGCAAACACTGGGTGGAGCAGTATGACAGCAAACACTGGGTGGAGCAGTATGACAGCAAACACTGGGTGGAGCAGTATGACAGCAAACACTGGGTAGAGCAGTATGACAGCAAACACTGGGTGGAGCAGTATGACAGCAAACACTGGGTGGAGCAGTATGACAGCAAACACTGGGTAGAGCAGTATGACAGCAACACTGGGTGGAGCAGTATAACAGCAAACACTGGGTGGAGCAGTATGACAGCAAACACGGACGCAGGACCTGTCTGCTCGCGACCTGGACAGTATGACAGCAAACACGGACTGGACCTGTCTGCTCGTAACCTGGACAGCAGTACTGTTATCAAAATACAGTACTACTTCTGAGCTCGGGTTTTGTGGAGATTTACACACAATAGAAGTTTTCTTATTATTATAAGTTGGAGGGGCCAGGGAAACACTTAACGAAGAATGATGCAATGTCATATTTGCCAGTAGCTCAGAAATTGCATAACGGCAACGGGTAATAATCTGATTTATGATAGGTATTTGCATTACTGAAGTTCGTAGTAAAAATTTATATTGTATTTAATACTATTTATAGGTGGGTGAATATACAGTACTGGGTTTTTGGACTGGTCTACAGGGATGGTTTAAATACACCACACCACAATAATTGTACGTGTAACTGAACAATAATCATAGATTTATATTTGCACTACAGAAAGAATATAGGGAACACAAGAGATAAGTAACAAAATATTTCATTGCATGTAGCAAACAATTATTTCTCAGTATTCAAACATTATAATTATACATATATTAGATGAATCAGAATTTACCAAACATTTGCACAAGTACTACCTATATGTACATTGAACATGTTTTGAACACACGTGCACACTCATGCATGTGTGTGTGGATATACACATTGATGTGTAGATACATACATTGAGACAGACAGACTGGCAGAGGGACAATACTGTGTACAACAATTTGAGTTTTTTTTTACAAGATTGCAATCCAAGGCAAAGGTCCAGATGCCAAGTGGACAAGGAAGCCATTGGTCCAATATTTTTACTCTATGTAATCTGACCTCTTATTGCTTTATACAGAGGTATAATTAGCCTTTTCTCCTTGGATGTTATATTTCTCCTGATCAACCCAAGAATTTGATTACCCTTTGAAGCTGCAATACCACACTGCTCTGAAACTTTCATTTCAGCACTTATTGTAACTCCTAAGTCCTTTTCTTTTAGTATGGTAGCACCCAATACAGTATCTCCCATTTTATAGTTTACATCCAAGTTCCATGTCCTGTATGTAGGCATTTACATTTCCCAAAATTTAACAACATCTGCTATTTCTCAGACCATTTCATTAATTTGTCTAGATCATTTTGTAAATGTTGTTTATCACTATCATTGTTAACCTTTCTAAACACTTGTGTCATCTGCAAATTTCAGTACGTTGCATGTTATATTATCGTCCAAGTCATTGATGTATATTAAGAATAAGAAAGGTCCTAATACTGATCCTTTTGGTACCCAACTCAAAACTGATTTCCAGTTTGAAACCTCCCCATCCACAGTACTAAAACATGCTGTCTTCTGTCAGTCAGACATTGTTCTATCCAGTCAATTATGCCATCCCCGATACCATGGGCCATTAATTTAATTAGTAATCTTAGATGTGGCACTTTGTCAAAAACTTTCTGAAAATCTAAGTATATAATATCTTCTGGTGATCCCTCGTCTAGCCACTTGGTAATTTCTTCCAAAAAACATTACATATTTGTTGAGCATGACCTCGCTTTTTTAGGAATCCATGTTGAGATAGATTTAATAATTTTTGCCTAACAAGGAAGTATGGTCTTTTATTAACCTTTCTAATAATTTGATTAACCTTTCTAATAATTTACAAATCACTGATGTTAAACTCACTGGTCTGTAATTCTCTGACTTATTTCTCGAACCGTTTTTAAATAATGGTATGATGTTTGCTTCTTTCCATTCAACAGGAACCACTCCCTCTTTTAATGACAAGTTGAACACTCTTGCAAGTGGTATACTAATTTGTTCTACTGTTTCCATTAGTGGTTTTGGAGGAATTCCATCCATTCCAGGTGATTTATTGTCCTTCATTGCCTTTATTTTCTTATCTACCATTTCTGGAGTTACTATCAACTGCCCCAAATAGTCCAAAGTCCGAAGTTACTTGACTTTTGTTTGCATTGTCATGGTTTCCTCTTCCAGACATGCTGGTGTGCTTGAAACGTTTCATAACTGCAGGATGTATGCAGCCAAGTGGTTTACCTTCAGGTATTAATACATTGTTTGTACCACAATAATAGAATATCTGTGTATCAGAAGCATTTGTAGACGATGTATATCTATCTTCTTAACAATGAGTCATTGTATTAATTTGATATCACCATTATTTGTGCAGTTTGTTAAAATTATTGCAATTTGATTGACTGCCTATTTCCACTTCTAGTAACAGTTGTAAACATTTATGCAAGTCTGTAGAGTATACAGTATGATGGAGTTAGCCATTGGATCATGCTTATGAAACATAACAATTAAAAATTAACTATTGCAGCTTCCCAGTATACCAGGCATGAAAATTCGTGGCAGCAATCGACTACCAGAAGCACAATGGTTTGCCCCTGAAGACAAACCTCAAAGGGCACTGTGCAAGTATAGCTTCTATATATTGTTATGATACACAATCATAGTGTATTCTGTGACATAGTTACATTCCATTATAGCACAAATAACACTTTTGTTTTACTTATTTAGTGGTTAATAAAGAAGACTAGGTAATGTTAAATTTCTTTGTGATTAAAGCAATTATGTTTGAGATGGCAGTTTACACTACAGAAAGAAACATTGTTTACAGATGAAACATATTTGAAATGTGAAGTTTATTGTGTTGCAATACACAACCATTAACACAATGCATAATAAAAACATTATGTGTACATTATGTTCTACGTATGCATTCATATCCAGTATTTTCACTAACTTTATATTCATGTCCAGTATTTTAGCTATTTACATTGAAACTGTGTATACAGTGCCAGCGTGTGTAATTGAAAATCAGTTTCTTGCAAATGCCATCATGCTTAACAAAAGCAGTTCAGGGTCTTACAGCACCTGTCTTCAAATTTGTTTATTACTTTACAGTTACTGCAACAGATTCAACAAGATACGGAAAATGGACAATTTCCCAGAGCGCTAACATTACAACTACATTGTCAAACTGCAAGAGACGCTAATCTATGCCTGCACAGATGACAAACTATCCAAGGCCTGAAGCATGGCTTTTCAAGCCTGCCGATCAGAAAAACATTGCCCCCACCATTGCAACAGACATTGCATTCAATTCTGGAAAATCAAATGTTACCCATATGGTTGACAGCAGGCCACAATATACACGAGAAGCAAGCTTAGAACAGGTAACAAATGTGTCATTTAACAGGTATATCTTTTTTGTAATACTAAAATAAATTCAAAAGAAAATTTTTTTTTTCATCTGAAAGCAATGTAGTTGGAACATTTTCAAGGGTACTTTATAAAGTGCGGATAATGTTAAGTTAATCTACAAATTTTGGATCAAGTGTACTGTCCATTTATATTAGGGAATGTCTAATTTGTCACACAACAGTTTGGTTGGTTACCTGTTCCCAGCTGCCCGTAACAAATATGTAATTTAAGAAAATTATGTTGTGTACAGTACACAATACTACACATATGAGGGGGTGTGGCAGGAAATGTGCAGGATTGGTGGGACATGGAACACCAAACACCGTCCCATATATATTATATAATTTTATATGTCTTACAGGTCGACAACTGATGGATTATGTCAGGCTGCATGCTGCAGCACAGTGGCTCAACGTCATTGCCCATTTCGCAATGATGGTTGCACGAGCACCAACACCAACTATTTGTCATGATGTGAAACACAAGGCCTGGCTCCTTTTCTGCCATCTGTAGAAGCAGCCCCTTTGCCTGTGATTCAGTCTTGTCTTTAGTGGCACCCTGGAAGGATAAAAAAGGCACCTTAGAATTATTATGTTATATATTTATTTGAAAATTATTTAATAAGAAAGTTTTGGTGTACATTTCATGTGTTATTAAAATGATATTTACCTGTATGAGCATTTCTGTTTTTTAAGCCAAATGTTGTACCTGCCTATTTCTAAACATTTGTGCAATGTGGCATGTTTACGATGATATTATGCAAATTTGTCACTGCAAATTATATTACCTACAGTTCATAATTACTTAAATTTAACACAAAAATTGCATGTTTGGGGTGAATGATTACTTGGTTTCTGTCTGTGTACTGTTAGCATGTATGTCTGCCTCCAACCTATTCAGAGGTACCAAGTAACATTGCACCACAAAAATCTACTACTTGTCATGAAAAACTTGTGATGTGAGGGTGGTATATGAAGACTTGGTGCTGCAGGCCTCGTGCTATGGTTCTGACAGAAGAATGTTTCTATTTTACAGAAGATTTACATAATTCTGACACATGTTCTACATGAAATGGTGGTTTCTGTACATTTGGATTCAAAATGAGACACAATGAGTAAATTTTTGTGGTACATTTTGATGCAAAAGCATAGTGAGATTCTGGAGAAAATTGACGAAAAAGTGATAGATCCACTGCCAAAGTGGTAGACTCTGCATGTTCTGTCACCTACACGACACAGAGGTAGAAGAATTGTTATATTTTACAGTAGATTAACTTAATTCTGATGCATTTTATACTTTAAATGATTGTTTCTGTACATTTGGATTCAAAATGAGGCTTAATGAGTAAATTTTTGCGGTTTTATGGTACATTTTTATTCTAAAACGGGGGATAGTGAGATTCTGGAGAGAATGAAGAAAAGGCAAAAGTTCCACTGCCAAAGTGGTAGACTCAGAGGTAGTGTCACCTACACGACACAGAGGTAGTGTCACCTACACGACACAGAGATAGTGTCGCCTACATGACACAGAGGTAGTGTCACCTACACGACAGAGGTAGTGTCACCTACATGACACAGGTATTGTGCCTGTGTCAAAGGGCTGCATGGATACTATGTGCACTTATTACTGTCTGTAATATTTGGCTCACAACTTAAAATGTTGATCAATAGATACAATTTTCACCATCCATTTGTTGAGTTGTATACCTTTAATGTTGTATATATATAATGATAAAATATGTTTTCATTGTTTGTTCAATAAGTTTTCTACAGATTGTTTTCTGTAATGAAATATGGTGCTTATGCAGATATGTGCTTGTCGGTGATAGGTAGCGTGGGAACTGCATGACATGCTAAATGATGAAATCCTTAATAAACTGAAATTAAATAAAAAAATAATTATAGGTCCATTGCCATTGCTAATGAACTGTCTAAGAGTTTATAATTCTAGATAGAATAGAATCTTACATACAAACATATACATTGTATGTGATAATCAATTTAGATATAAGAAGAGGCATGTTACTGACGCGTGTATATACATAATGAAAAAGGTTATTAACAGGTGCCAGGTGTTAGATAGTACTGTGTATCTTTAATTCTTAGATGCCTCCAAACCATTCGATCGTGTAAACCATTTTATGTTAATTAAGAAACTTGTGACTAGAAAGGTTCCTGGTTATATTACCGGACTGTAAGCCTTTTGTTATAGTCATCAGAACATGTTTGTAAAGTGGGGAAATGTTCTATCTGATGGTTTTACTGTGATTATGTAATGGTGTTCGTCAAGGCGGAGTGTTATCTCCATACCTATTTAATGTGTATATGGACGATCTTAGTGCGTTGTTAAATAGCTGTACAACTGGTTGTTACACAGGCAAAACAAAAGTGAACCATCTGATGTATGCGGATGACTTAGTATTAATACCTCTGTCCATGAAAGGGCTTAATGGGTTGATAAAAACTTGTAGTGAATATGGAACTATGCATGACATTAGATATAATGGTGATTAAAGAGCAGTGTAATGTATTGTGCTCAAATTGATTGTAGCCAACAACAATTCACTTAGAATGCTTTTAGGAATTCCAAAATATTGTAGTTAGGGTTGTTTGATTTAAATCATTGATTTAAATCACTCCAAAAAAAAAATTATTAATTTATAAACAAATTTATTTCTGATTTTTTAAATTGCTGATTTATATGAATTTAACACGAATAATTGTTTACAAGCATCGATATCAACAAAGTTTTGTATGTTTTTAATACAAAAGCACAATGTGCGCACACTTGTGTAGTTGTATTGTAACCAGATAGCCTGATAGTCAAATATTTTATGACATTGTGTATGTTTGAGCTATTCCCTTTCTGAATGCAGTGAAGCCACACAAACTTGTCTTCAAGAGGAAATATTTTTTTAAAGTCAGAAGCCCTGAGTTAAAGTCCACTTAGAGCTTCTTCTAGTTGTTACCAATTCAGTATGTTGACTCAAGTGAGACAGTCATGGTGACAATTGTTTAATACTGTACCAGTTTGCAGTCTGTTTGGAGACCTATAGAGTATACAGAGCCCTGGACAGGTGCTAATCCACCCTCTCAGCACACAATAATTACCACTGCTACAGCCTCAGACACACAGCATGCTTTCCTTTCCAAGACAGATTATGCAACTACAGGGGGTGAGGCCTTGTGGACATTGTCTAATGTATTTATATAAGCAAAAATCATGTAAGACAAGTACCCAAATCGATAAAAAAATAAAAAAATACGATTTAAATAAAAAATCCTATTTTATCATTATTTTTTTCAACCATGATTGTAGTGCAAGTGAAATATTTGCTTATACTAATATGGCAAGTTGATGTGTTATAATAAGGAATATATATAATTTTATTAAACGTATGGAGAATATGAGCAATTATATTATTCACAGTATTATAAAAAGTGACATAATGTATTTGTCTCTGCTGTGGAAAAAATGGATAAATCAGTTATATTGTTTACACTAATTTCCTCGGAACTTTATACTAATTACTCTTGAAATAACCATTTCTATTTTTAATTAAGGATAGCTTCCTTACTCAGCACGTGCTAGAACCAACCAGGGGAGAGAATGTATTAGGTATTGTTTTGTCAGATCACAAAAAGAATTAGTGGACAATGTAAAAATACACCAACTATTGGGTAACAGTGATCATAATCAAATACATTTTGAAATCAAAGTAAAATCAGAAAGTACAAATAAAAAACGTACAGAAGAAACTTCCACAAAGGTAACTATAAAGATATGAGAAAATACTTATTGGAATAACATGCGTAGGAATAAGACCACAATTGAATGTTGGAACATTCTAAAATATGAAATTGAGAGCATCATTGATCAATTTGTTCCGTTGAAAAAACAAGGAAAATGGTCTAGGAAGAAACACTTGTCAAAAGAAGCTATTACAAAAATAGTGTTCAAGCCAACTATGTGAAGGGTTTATAGGCATACCAGAAAGGATGAAGACTGCAAATTACAAAGAGGCATTTAATGCAGCAAACAACTGAAATTAGACAGTCAATAAGAAGCTATGGGCAAAACTAGCATGTAATGTAACATAAAAATTACAGGAAGAGTTTTTAATGCATATGTCAGGAGTAAACAAAATGTACAAGACAAGGTCGGACCTCTAGAAGACAGTGTTGGAAATATAATATCACAAGGATTTTAAATGGCGGAAGACCTAAATGGTTACCTCAGCTCAGTGTTTACCAGAGAGGATATTAGTTCATTACCAGTTCCAGATGCTAAATTTCAGGAGGCTAAATCTGACTATTTAGGGCCGTTAATTGTAACTCCAGAAATGGTAGCTAAGAAAATAAAGGCAATGAATCACCTGGAGAGGATGGAATTCCTCCAAAACTACTAATGGAAACAGTAGAACAAATCAGTATACTACTTGCAAGAGTCCAACTTGTCATTAAAAGAGGGAGTTGTTCCTTTTGAATGGAAAGAAGCAAACATCATACCATTATTTAAAAAAGGGTTCGAGAAATAAGTCAGAGAATTACAGACCATCAAATTCTTGGGTTGATTAGGAGAAACATAACATTCAAGGAAAAAGCGCCTATATCCTCAGGAACCTGAGCTCAGAGGCGCGACTATATAGCAATAGTTAGACCTCATTTAGAATACTGTATACAAGCATGGAGACCATATCGTAAGAAGGATGTTAATATGCTTGAGCGAATACAGAGGAGAGCAACTAAAATTATTCTAGAACTGAGAGACCTTAGTTATGAAGAACGCCCAAAAGAATGTGGTTTAACAACCCTAGAGACAAGGAGGTTAAGAGGCGATCAGATTGAAGTTTTTAAGATATTGAATGGGTATGAAAATATTTATAGAAATATGTTTTTCTCAATCTAGAAAGATGGTAGTACTAGAGGATATGTGGTAAAATTAGTAAGGGATCAGTGTAGATTGGATATCAGGAAGTACTCGTTCTCACAGAGGACAATAAATGAATGGAACAAATTATCTATGGAATGTGTAACTGCTAGCAGCGTGAATATGTTTAAAAACAAGGTTGACACATATCTCAGGTTACACGTAGATGAACTGTTGGACTCTTGATAAGCCAATGGCTTCCTTGGCCCTTTGCCACCTGGGCTTTTGGCTTGGATGGCAAATCTTGTTAAATAATGTTTATACTGTTTACATTCTATACTTTAGTTCAAGTTTATATAGTATATAAAATATTATTCACTCTGATCACCAGCTGCTTTTTGTATATTTGTTGTCAAATGCTGAGTTTCTGTCTGACATAGGAGTATTTGTCCACAGGCACAATTCACATCTGGTATATTACTGCCAGTCCAGGAGGGTTTTACATTACAGCCCACTTGGAGGCATTCTGTTTAACAATGAGACAATTGATGTGTCAATGAGGCAGGGCAGTACCCAACAGGTACAGGGTTAATAGATCTTATATCTGCCATCAGACCATAGTACCTGATAACACATTAAATTGGACTGATGCTTATATGTGTGCACTGATGGGACAATAGTGACTCACTGAGCTTCCAGTGCCATTACAACAATAATTGCAGTTTATCTTAAAACAACCATTCTTCCATAACAGTTCTTCCATCCACATCTTTCGTAATAATAAACTTTTTCATTTTGCTACAATTCAGTCGGCCAGTTCTTTCATCACCATAATTTATCCAAGCATGAACACTGTCACCATGTTTACCAAATTTCATCAAAATCAGTGTAATCAAGAATATCGCCAGTTGGCTGATTTCATATGGAACCACAAAGCAAAATTAGCAAATACACATACTGTGTATATTTTTTTATTAATCTTAAGAATTGTTAATGTTACATGCTACATGTCATTAGCTCCTTTAGTACAGCTTTAAGTAGCATTTGATAAAAAATTCAAAACTGACATTATTAGGGGCACATTTGTAAGTAAAAGCTTTTATATATTTTGTCATTCCGCTTACATACTCATACATACAGATGTTTATGAACTAATTACGCATAAAAACCCACATTCTGGAAGCAATTGAACTGGTGTTAAAACTGAACTGTGTGAAGGCACCACCTGGTGCATAGCCATAGCATAGCGCCGGGCTCCAGGTATTGGTGTGATGCCGATATGATAGGGCCTAATAATAAAAATTTACATGTGGCCAATCTCACCATATCCAACTCCCTTTTCCTCTTTTTCACTGTGGAACACAACAGTATACATACAGCTCGCCTGTAACTGTCAGCCATGTTGTCCAAATGTCAACAAACTTTGAGCAAGTCACGAGTCTGTGCGCATCGATCCTGTGGTCATGTGATACGCATGTCATTAACGTTCGGAAAAGCAAGCTTCGCCTAGCTCCACCCGTGTGGTTTCTCGCCATAAATACAAATCGGGCTGATACAGTAAAATTACAAACATGTTTCTGTCTTATTAAATGCAATTTGGCTGGTAGTGGAATTGTTTAAATTTGTATTTTAGTACCAAGAACATTATATTATTACATGAGCAAAAGATGCATTACCTTTAAATTAAATTGAAATTCACCATTGCTAATTACAGGATGGGCTTTTGTGGCTTTATAAAAGGTGATATTGTTTTTATATCCATTTATATGCATACGTAGTATCACATATGCACGTGTGTGCATGCTTGCGTTCATGCGTGCGTGCGTATCTTATATGAAGACGTTGACACCACTGTGTCTGTTTCAGTGCCCACTGACATTCAAAAGCAGCATGATCCTGACTCCAAAGAAGGACATCATGCTGGCCGTGGAGAAACGGTAGAGTGCTATAGGAAGTCAACATACCATGATGGTAGTGATTGGGTGTCAACACTGTCAAGAGAAGACGTGGGGTAGTGCAACATGGAAAGATGCTTCTTTGGATTAATGAATGCCAGTGTGCAAAAGTAGTTGTAAATACACCTTTAAGGTTGCTTTTTATTCAGCTTTATCCATATGTTCGCAGTTGGTAAGTTCAGAAAGTCTGAAAGAGCATGCCCTGAGACAACTGGTGTGAACTGTGATGTCACATTTATGGCTCCACTCTCCCAGTGCTATTTAGTATGTGTAATTGTGTATACTTGTTAGTGCCCTGCGCGGGCCTAGAATTTGATCCCAAACCCGGCCCGCAATTAGCAGTTAGAGCCCAGGCCCGGCCCAGGCCCGCAATAATTTTTTAAGCCCGGCCCGGCCCAGGCCCGCAAACTAGAATTTGGCTTATGGTTAGGGTACGAGATTTGTTTATCTATCCCTGACTTAACCCTTATGCAAGCCATAACCCCAATTTATATTGTTAATTGAATTAGGTCAACTTAGTTAACATAATTTAATATGATATTTCAATTAAATGTCACCCACTGGCACCGACACCCAGTGGCATTTCCAGCAGTAGAAGCACCTGCTTCTCATGTGATATTCCAGGTATTGATGACACTACCATTCTATGCTGCTGCGATCTGTCTTTCAGAACAGAAACTACATTATAGACTAGAATGCAAAGGAAGCCTTAGTTTATTTTAGTAAATATAAGACCTGACCACTTAATCCAGTCACTTTCAAGTTTCAGTATATAGTACTATGACAAACCTACTAAAGCTATTTTGCATTGTAGCACAGTATATATAATTTACACAGGGATTGTGATATTTGGAATGTCTATGAAGGATCTTAAATCTCATACATTGTGTAGTATGTAGGTTAGTTTCCCTTATTTCTATTGTTTCCGTTTTATGTGTCGTTCTCCTGATATGGCTCTTTCCCCCATTTCTATTCTTCTAAGTTTCCATGTCCCTGAAATTACAAAACAAATTAGTTCTTAGTTTAATTCTTTTAATGCAAATTGTAGATGGTAAATGTTTTCAGGTAATTGGAAGAAGGGGAATGTATTCAGGTAAATCAAAGAAAGGGAATGTATTCAGGTAAATCAAAGAAAGAGAATGTGTTCAGGTAAATGGAAGAAACGGAATGTATTCAGGTAGAAGGTAATTTGTTCAGGTAAATGGAAGAAGGGGAATGTATTCAGGTAAATGGAAGAAGGGGAATGTATTCAGATAGATGGAAGATGGGGAATGTATTCAGGTAGATGGAAGATGAGGAACATATTCAGGTAAACGGAAAAAGGGGAATGTATTCAGGTATATGGACGAAGGGGAATGTATTCAGGTAAATGGAATAAGGGGAATGTATTCAGGTAAATCGAAGAAATGGAGTGTATTCAGGTAGATGGAAGATGGGGAATGTATTCAAGTAGATGGAAGAAAGGGATTGTATTCAGGTAGATGGAAGAAAGGGATTGTATTCAGGTAGATGGAAGATGGGGAATGCATTCAGGTAGATGGAGGATGTGGAATGTATTCAGATAGATAGTCGAAAGGTAACCTTGAGGTATTTAGAAGAACCTGGACAGTTTGCTTCCTTCCACAAAGTTATTGTTATATTTATATTAGAATACAGCCATATTGTTAACACTATAACTATGGCATTATGCTGCTTTTGTATCAATGTGAGTCTGTAAATATGTGTAATTAACGTCTATAATATTTATATGGAGCATTGTTACACATTTCTACTTGCACTAACATTAAAGCAATATTCCCTACTGATGGTTTATCAGATCACCTTTGTGTCATTATCGATTTGTGGTTGCAAGTTGGTTCAAGATCTAGAAAAAAAATGATCACATTTCGACCAATAAATAAAATTAACATAAATACCCTTCATGAGGATCTAGCAAATTCTGATCTTTTGATCAAACCTAAATCTATACTATGCGAGCTTTTTAATCAGTACAATGAAACATTAAGTAAACTTCTGGATAAACATGCTCCGAAACAAACCAAAAGTGTACAAGTTCGCCCTCCATCACCATGGATGTCTAATGATATAATTGTAGCAAAACGTCGTCGTCGATATCTTGAAAGAATTTGGCGACGAACTCGTTCTCCAATTGATCGATCCCGTTATACTAAACAGCTACATATATGTAATCACATGATGTCAAAAGCAAAGTCTGATTACTATACACATTTTATCACAACAAATTCTGAAAACCCTCGGCAGATGTGGAAATCTGTTAACAAAATTCTACATCGGCAGAAATTAAAAGCACTGCCTGAACATTCTTCATTGGATACATTGTGTAGTTCTTTTTCAAAATACTTTACAGATAAGATTGCTCGTATTCGATCAAATTTTGTCATTAATAATAATGACTATGATTTCCCTGAACCGCCACTTTCTGAAAAAACACTACAGAGTTTCACACCTGCAACTACTAATGAAGTTCTCATCATTATTAAAAAATATCCTAACAAATCGTGTGATCTTGACCCATTTCCAACACTTCTACTAAAAAGCTGTATCGATCAACTCATCTTTCCCATTACTACTATCATAAACCTTTCAATGCAGAGTAGAATTGTTCCACAGGATTTCAAACAAGCTCTTGTAAATCCTCTTATTAAAAAACAAACTTTGTGCAAAGATGACCTAAGGAATTATCGCCCTATCTCTAATCTCAGTTTTCTGTCAAAATATTGGAAAAAGTAGTTGCTAATCGCCTTCATGAACATATTTACAACCATCACTTATCAAATGATCTACAGTCTGCATATAAACGATTCCATTCTACTGAAACAGCTCTTCCCAAGATACACAATGATATAGTTGATAACATGGACAATGGCAAAGTCACAGCACTCACTTTACTTGATCTCTCAGCTGCTTTCGATACAATTGATCATTCAATCCTTTTACAACGCCTCCATAGATATTTTGGAATTTCTGGCCCAGCTCTTCGGTGGTTCAAATCATTTTTATCACACAGATATCAAAGTATTAACATATCTGGCACATTATCTAGCCCACAACATCTACCATTTGGAGTGCCACAAGGATCCGTCCTTGGCCCTGTTCTGTTCAGCTTATATACTACATCGCTCAGCCAAGTTATTGCTAATCGTAATCTCAGTCATCACCTTTATGCTGATGACACACAGGTTTACATATCACTTTCACAATCAAATGTACAAGAATCTCTTTCGACTTTTAGTGATTGCCTTACTGATATCTTGTCGTGGATGGAATCAAGTAAGCTAAAGCTTAATCCAGATAAAACAGACCTTATTATTATTGGCACTAAACAACAACGAAATAAAGTCATCAACCATTTTCCTGTTAAACTGCTTGGCAGTGATACATTCCCATCAGATACTGTTCGTAATCTAGGTGTCATCTTTGACATTGATTTCAACTTTCGCCAGCATATCTCTCAAGTATGTAAATCCTGTTTCTATCATATTCGTGATCTTCGTCGAATTCGGCGTCACATATCTATATCTACTGCTAAAACAATATCAACGGCACTAATTAGCAGCCGTCTTGACTATTGCAATTCACTACTAAACAACATTGTTAAAAGAGACTTGGCTAAACTCCAACGAGTACAAAATTGTCTGGCACGTGTGGTTCTCAGGGCGCCTCGGTTTTCACCGTCACTACCACTACTTAAACAGTTACACTGGCTTCCAGTTTCTTATCGAATTAATTTTAAGCTGTCCACTCTTGCATATCATGCTCTATCTACACAACAACCATTCTACTTGGCTAGTCTCCTGCATCTTTCAAATATCCCTAGGCAGCTAAGATCACCAGTTTCACAACAACTTATTGTACCTAAAACAAAACTTAACTTGGGTAAACGTGCTTTCTCTGTCGCTGCGCCTAGGGTCTGGAATGAACTCCCTATCGCTTTGAAAACATCCGAAACTATTGCTATTTTCCGAAAAAAACTCAAGACATATCTATTCCAAATTGCATTCCCACCATAAATGTTCGGTTGTCCCTCGTTTCTGATACTGACTTTTGCGCGTCCTTGTTTACGATTACGCCTACTGATTCTGTTTTGTTGCGCCTCTGAGCTCAGGTTCCTGAGGATATAGGCGCCATAGAAGTCAATTATTATTATTATTATTATTATAAAGCATTGTCAGAGAAACCTTGAAGATGGCAGTGGTCTGCTGTGTATAAACTTCACAAGCTTTATTATATCTAAGGTGTTAAGGCATTAGTTACGAAAATGTAGAACTGTATTTAGTTTATTGGTACAGCGTATATTCTAGTACTATCTTTCTTGGACATAACATGTAATACATGTTTTGACACAACAAGACAAATGGTGTCCCTGTAGTTTAACGTGCACAATTGTAGCAGCATACCAGTCACAGCTAATAACATTTTGAATTGCTACATTAAATAAAATGATTTAATTTAATAGATATTTCAGCACAAAGAACCAAATTGTTTGAGTCACATTTAAATATAAGATTTAAACATTTGTAAGTTCTCATATAATAAATGCATTTTGACATACATTGCCTTGTGTCTACCGTATGCAACCTAGCACATCAACATCGTGGCACCGTTACCGAACTCTAGACACCTAACATAAATGGGTATGAAAAGTGAGTGTTTGAACCGATACTTATTTGGTAGCGCACTAGACTACCCGGGCCATAGAAAGTAGTGCTAAGTGACAGATCAGTTGGCAAAATGGGGGAAAATCATTTCAACCGCCGCCAATACTTGACATTCATGGCCCGAATTTGGTGGAATCGTTCAAGAGATGGAAGAGAGAATTTTAAGTGTACATGGCTGCGGAAAAGACAAAAAGCCAGCAAACACCCAGACGGCAGTAGTCCGCAACTGTGCAGGAGCACCGTTTATTAGAATACATGATTAGTTCACCTGGGAAAACGACGGAGACAAGTTACTGGCAATACTGCCTACTAATTACGGTTATGGAAAAATTAGAGGGATATTATTCCCCAAAGGAAATGTGAATTCTTTCCGATTTTGGAATGCAGAGTGGAGGGAGCCATTTCATATTTTCTTAACAGAATTGCGTGCCATGGCAGAATTATGAGGATGAGAGATACAGTTGTTTTTTTGACACGAGGTATACTGCAATAATTGCTCCTTTGTGAAAGCAAACTGTCTCTTGTTTGAAACGACACAAAAGCAAGTCGATGAAATGAATCTGGAACGACAGATCGAGAAAGTTCGCAGCAGCAAACCGCCCAAAACAACATCGCCTCAAGACGGGAATACAAGCATTGCAGTTATTCGCATGAATCGAGCAGACTATGATACCCAAACTGGCAGAAAACATGCTCGTATTGTCATGATGTCAATCATTTCAAATCAAAATGCCGAAAGCGAGTGAGTTGCATGAATAGTAAAGACGACATGAAAGGCGACGACGATTGGTTGCAAGGGTTAACATTTGGAGCAAATGGTCACACAGTTCAACAGCGAATCACAGCGATGATGCAGGTCAATAACTGCGACGTTCGTTTCCAGCTGGATACCGGAGCAGACATAAACACAATCAACCAAAGATTTGTATACAAAGAACAAGTGCGAAAAACAAACGAGAAGTTAGTGATGTGGAACAGCACAAAAATGACCCCGAAAGGCATCACTAGACTGCCGACTACGAATCTGAAAACTGGTAACCCAGAAGATGTTGATTTCGTCGTTGCGGAAAACGGTCTCACGTGTCTCATCGGATCAGCTACGACATAAGCCATGGGGTTGATGAGCCGAACTAGACATTCTAGCAAAACGAAGTGCTCTGATCCCTGTCGAAGAACCAACGCAATGGATGAGGAGCCAAATGGCGGTTGTACGTGAGCAGAACGACAAGTTGAGACTAAGCATCGATCCACAGCCACTGGATGAAGCACTCATGAGAGAACATTACAAGTTGACAACATTTGATGACGTGTTACCAACCATGAACAATGCCAAGATGTTCAGCAAGCTGGGTGTGCAGGAAGCATTCAGGCATGTGGAACTTGATGCAGCTTCTAGCCTGCTAACGACGATGATCAGATACTGATTGGCCAGATTACCTTTCGGCCTCAACATGAGCAGCGAGGCATTTCAGAAGAAGCTAAACGTGTCACTTGAAGGCATAGCTGGTGTGATCTGCGTCGCCAATGACACCATTGTGACTGGATGCGGAGCCACACAGATATTGGCTGAGAGTGACCGTGATGACAACAGGAGCGATGCACAGAGAGGAACATTAAACTAAACACTGCGAAGTCAGAGTACAAGCGAGACAATGTGATATTCATGGGTCACAAGATAACCACAGAAGGAATTCAAGCAGATGACAACAAAATCAAGGCCATTTTGGAAATGCCACCGCCCACAGACATTCACTGGGTAGAGCGATTTTGTGGCATAATCCAATATCTTGCGAGGTTCATGCCCGACCTAGCGACCGATTTGGAACCCATACGAGGTTTGACAAGGTAGGGTGTGGTATAGAACTGGTCCAAGCAATGCACAGAGGTATTCAAGACAATGAAAAGGAAGATAACCACCATGCCAATGTTGGCCTACTTCGACCCCGACAAGGAACTTGTGCAACAAATTGACAGTGGCCAAGACAGACTGCTTGCAGACCTGATGCAGGATGGGAAGCCAATAGAGTTTACCTCCAGGTCCGTCATGCCAACACATCGGAGATGAGCACAAATCGAGAAAGAGCTGCTATCTGTCGTATTTGGGCTAGAACCATTTGACCAGTATACGTTCGGTCGCAAAGTCGTGATACATAATGACCACAAACCACTCGCAGCCATTCCGAAGAAGCCCCTAAGTCAGGCAACAAGACGACTGCAGGTACTTATCTTAAGGTTGTACCGATACGACGTCGAGTTCAAATAGCTGGTACGCTGAGCCGTGCCCACCTGGAGGTGCCAGAAACTCAAGGTCTGTGTGTATCAATGTCCTTCGAGACATACCTGACACGACGATCCAGGAGGTAGTCGAAGCTACACAGAAACATGACGGACGGAATGCAGAAAGTCCTCAATCTGATCAGAAATGGATGGCCGGACAGAAAAGAAAAGGAACCATATGAACCAACGCCGTATTTCGACGTACACAACACATTGAGTTGTGAAGGCGGTTGTCATCCTTAAAGGCGAGAGAATTGTTATACCAATGGCGCTTAGGTCTGAGATAAAGCATAGACTACACGCAGCGCATGTGGGCTATGACAGCATGATGGCTCGAGCACGATATACAATATTCTGGCCCAGAATGTCAACTGAGTTGAAACAACTGGCAGGTGGCTGCGAGATGTGCCAACATACGAAGTCCAAGCAACAGAATGAACCGTTAACGAGTCACGATGATGGAAATGGACCATGGCGAAAAGTTGGCGTGGGTCTGTTTGAGCTAGATGGAGTGGATTACTTGTTGACGGTGGACTATTTCTCCGGGTTCTTCGACAAGATGACAACAACCACTGCCAGTCGAGTCATCAACAAGTTGAAGCCACATTTCGCACGATACAGCATTCCCCGGCAGCTTGTAAGTGACAATGGACCACAATTTTCATCATGAGAGTTTGATAAATTTGCACATCAGTGGAAATTCGACCACAATACATCATCGCCGATGTACCCAAGATCCAACAGAAAGGCAGAAGCGATTGTGAAGTTGACAAAGAATACACTGCACAAGACGATGGGGGTGTGGAGGTGATGTGCAGTTGGCGCTACTCGAGTTGCAAAGCACACCAAAGCAAGATGCTGGTGTATCTCCAGCCCAAATTATGTTCGGGAGACTCGATCGCTGCTACCAACCGGTCAAGTGGCAGAATCGAATGAAGCCGTCAAATCGAAGAAGAAGAAAATGAGACAAAGTGTGAAGAAGGACCACGACAAGACAGCGCGACGTTTAGATGAACTGAAAGAAGGGCAACCCATTTATTATAAACCGTTTCCTGAAGCCAGATGGAAGCATGGAGTGATAGAGGAGAGACCAGGTGGAAGCATGGAGTGATCGAGGAGAGACTAGATGGAAGCATGGAGTGATCGAGGAGAGACCAGATGGAAGCATGGAGTGATCGAGGAGAGACCAGATGGAAGCATGGAGTGATCGAGGAGAGACTAGATGAAAGCATGGAGTGATCGAGGAGAGACCAGATGGAAGCATGGACTGATCGAGGAGAGACTATATGGAAGCATGGATTGATCGAGGAGAGACCAGATGAAAGCACGGAGTGATCGGGGAGAGACCAGATGGAAACATGGAGTGATCGAGGAGAGACCAGATGGAAGCATGGAGTGATCGAGGAGAGACCAGATGGAAGCATGGAGTGATCGAGGAGAGACCAGAGGGAAGCATGGAGTGATCGAGGAGAGACCAGATGGAAACATGGAGTGATCGAGGAGAGACGAGATGGAAGCATGGAGTGATCGAGGAGAGACGAGATGGAAGCATGGAGTGATTGAGGAGAGACCAGATGGAAGCATGGAGTGATCGGGGAGAGACCAGATGGAAACATGGAGTGATCAGGGAGAGACCAGATGGAAGCATGGAGTGATCGAGGAGACACCAGATGGAAGCATGGAGTGATCGAGGAGAGACGAGATGGAAGCATGGAGTGATCGAGGAGAGACCAGATGGAAGCATGGAGTGATCGAGGAGAGACCAGATGGAAGCATGGAGTGATCGAGGAGAGACGAGATGGAAGCATGGAGTGATCGGGGAGAGACCAGATGGAAGCATGGAGTGATCGAGGAGAGACCAGATGGAAGCATGGAGTGATCGAGGAGAGACCAGATGGAAGCATGGAGTGATCGAGGAGAGACCAGATGACAGATCATACACAGTGAAAGACAGAAAGAAAGGTGGCCATATATATCGTCGAAATACGGTACACCATAGAAAACGCACAACCCCTGGGGCAGGAAGTGTAATTTCAGCAGATCCAAGCTGGGTACCTGAATCCGAAAATGACGAGACATGCGACAACCAGCCGGTGGCCAGATACGATGGCGACATCCCGGTAGAACAAGAGCTGGAAGAACCGCTATCCGCAGTGACGTCACCAGTGGGTGGCGCCAGGCCGAGCAAGACCAGAGACCCTCCCAAATGGACGTAGGTGTCAAATAAGTATTACGTTCTGATGTAATAAAATTAATATATTTTGACATATATTGCCTTGTGTGGATGCAACATAGCACAGCTAATATCAAAATTCATATATTTTTAATTGCTAAGTTTTGGTTTTAATATTTAAAAAACAAATCAACTAGTCTACCCCCCACCCCATCATTTGTCGCCCAAACCGACCGGTTCCTGTTTTCGTACACGGGAGATCCTTCCATCACTGATCCGTGCATATAGTTATGATATGATAAAAGTTATGATAAAAGGGAGTTTGTTTGCAGGTCATTCAACCAGTGCATCGAGCTATCGTTTACATTGGCTAATATATATATATATATATATATATATATATATATATATATATATATATATATATATATATATATATATATATATATATATATATATATAAGATAAAGTGATTTATTTACTTAAATTACATACATAATGTAATATCTGACATAGTGGTAGTAAACGTTTTCGGTAAAAAGGAATTAACAGCAGGATTTTAGCGTAAATTAGTACACAATGACTTCGTTGTTTTGTTACGCAGTGTTCTCCGTATTCGCTAGGTGGCAGGGTTTTTTTTCTCATGCGAGGTTAACAGAAGACACAGTTAACTAGTATATTAGCCTAAAGTGTTCTTTTGATCACAAAAACAGCCTTATTCAAGGCTAACGTAGCAAACTAATTAAAACTAAATTGTATGATGGCGCCGTGCAAACGGCAGTTAAAGGCCACAAGGCACTTAATTTGTGGCAGTTGCAGTAACTGGGTGGACTTCGTCAAGTCTGAGTGCGAGAAGTCCTGGGCTGAGGTCCAGGCAGATAGTTTTAGCTTTGAGTGTAGGGGATGCGCGAAGATGAAGGAACTAGAGGTGGAGTTGGAAGAGCTGAGGCTGCTCGTTGTGGCAATGGTCGGAAGGGAACAGGGGGGTTGTGCCAGTAGTTCCGGTGGGGGAACAGTAGACGATAAAGTGGGGAAAGACACAAGAGATGCTAGGGAGAACTCACCTCAGCCTGGGAGGAAGCTGAGAGGAGGGAAGGTGACAGGTCATAGGGAGACAGGACGTAAGGAGACGGGAAGGAAAGGAACGGGAGTGAAGACAACCGGAGTGAAGGAGAGGGGAGTAGGGGAGACAGGAGGGAAGGAGAAGGGAGTGGGGGAGACGGGAGGGAAGACAACCGGAGTGAAGGAGAGGGGAGTAGGGGAGACAGGAGGGAAGGAGAAGGGAGTGGGGGAGACGGAAGGGAAAACAACCGGAGTGAAGGAGAGGGGAGTGGGAGAGACAAGAGCAAAGGAGTGGGAAGTGGGGGAGACAGGAGGGAAGGGGTCAGGACAGAATGTGATGGAGGGGATCGAAAGGAAGAGTTATTCTGCAGCAGTGATAGAGGGGGTGAGGAAGAGAGCGAGGGTGTTTGAGGGGGATTCGATAGTTAGGAAGACCGACAGAGTCTTAAACAAAGGAGATGATGTGGCAGTTGGTCAGAACACTAAAACAGACGCGGGTTGAGCAGGTAATACTGTCAGTGATTTTACCTGTAATGGGCAGGAGGGGTCACAAATATCGAAATTGTCGGGGGATGGCAATCAACATGTTAGTCCAGAGGCTGTGTAGGGAAGAGGAAGTTGGATTTGTGGATTTATGGGGAAGTTTTGTTGGGAGGGCTGATATGTACATGAAGGATGGGCTTCATTTAAGTGGAAAGGGGGCGGCAGTATTCGCGGACAAACTTTCAGCAGCAGTAGATAGCGACTTGGGTACAATGACAAATATTTTTGGAAGTAAACATTCTTTAAACTAGAAGTGCAGGGGGGTTACCTAGAGGTGTCTCAAGCAGAACAAGAGGCCACTAGCACAGATAAACCAATATCAAATCATCCGAAAAACATCTCTGAAAAAGGTTGTAGATGCGTATGTTTAAATGCAAGGAGCATAGTAAATAAGAAAAACGAATTAAACATTATGGTAGAAGATATTGACCCTCACATAATTGGTATAACTGAATCATGGGCCAACATAGATATAACTGATGCTGAATTAGGACTGACAGGATACGTAATGTTTAGGAAAGATCGAATAGGAAGAAGGGGCGGGGGAGTTATTTTATATGTTAAAGAATCTTTTCAGGCTTATGAAATAAAACTAGAAAGGGAAGCAGATTGCGATGAAGCTGTTTGGTGCAAAATTGTTTCAGGAAATTCAAAATTAACTAGTGGATTAGTTTACCGAAGTCCAAACATAAACGAAGAGAACAACACAAAAATAAAAAATGCTATAAAGGAAGTTAGTAAAGGGGAATGTATCATAATGGGAGATTTTAACCATGGACACATACAATTGAATTCTCTAGAGAGCACAGGGATTGAGGATCAACAATTTCTATGTTTAATCCAGGATAGCTTTCTTACTCAGCACGTACTAGAACCAACCAGGGGAGAAAATGTATTAGATATAGTTTTGTCATCACAAAAAGAATTAGTGGACAATGTAAAAATATTTGAACCATTGGGTAATAGTGACCATAATCAAATACATTTTGACATCAATGTAAAATCAGAAAGTAAAAATAAGAAAACGTACAAGAGAAACTTCCACAAAGGTAACTACAAAGATATGAGAAAATACTTAGCAAAGCTAGATTGGAATAACATGCTGATGAATAAGACCGCAATTGAATGTTGGAATATTCTAAAATATGAAATTGAGAGTATCATCGATAAATTTGTTCCCTTCCAAAAACAAGGAAAACGGCGTAGAAAGAAACACTTGTCAAAAGAGGCAATTAGAAAAATAATGCTAAAACAAACTATGTGGAGGGTTTATAGGGGTACCCGAAAGGAAGAAGACTTTGCAAAATACAAAGAGGCACTTAATGCAGCTACAACTGAAATCAGACAATCTAAAAGAAGCTATGAGCAAAAAAGGCATGTAACATAAAAAATGACAGCAAGAGTTTTTATGCATATGTCAGGAGTAAACAAAACGTACAAGACAAGGTTGGACCTCTAGAAGACAGTGCTGGAAATATCATATCACAGGGGTTTTTAATGGCGGAAGACCTAAATGGTTACTTCAGTTCAGTGTTTACCAAAGAAGATATTAGTTCATTACCAGTTGCTGGTGTTAAATTTCAGGGGGCTAAATCTGACTATTTAGGTCCGTTAGTTGTAACTCCAGAATTGGTAGCTAAGAAAATAAAGGCAATGAAGGATAACAAATCACCGGGAGTGGATGGGATTCCTCCAAAATTACTAATGGAAACAGTAGATCAAATCAGTATACCACTTGCAAGAGTATTCAACTTGTCATTAAAAGAGGGAGTTGTTCCGTTTGAATGGAAAGAAGCAAACATCATACCATTATTTAAAAAGGGTTCGAGAAATAAGTCGGAGAATTACAGACCAGTGAGTTTAACGTCAGTGATTTGTAAATTATTAGAAAGGTTAATTAAAGATCATATGGTGGACTTCCTCGTTAAGCATAAATTATTAAATTCATCTCAACATGGATTCCTTAATTAAAGCGAGGTCATGCTTAACAAATATGTTATGTTTTTTGGAAGAAATCACTAAGTGGATAGACGTGGGATCGCCTGTAGATATTATCTACTTAGATTTTCAGAAAGCTTTTGACAAAGTGTCACATCAAAGATTACTACTTAAATTAAAAGCCCATGGTATCGGGGATAGCATAACTGACAGGATAGAACAACGGCTGACTGACAGAACGAGTTGTAGTAGATGGATAAGTTTCAAATTGGAAATCGGTTTTGAGTGGGGTACCTCAAGGATCAGTATTAGGACCTATATTATTCTTAATTTATATCAATGACTTGGACGACAGTATAACAAGTAACGTACTGAAATTTGCGGATGACACAAAACTGTTTAGAAAGGTTAATACTGATGGTGATAAACAACATTTACAAAACGATCTAGACAGATTAGTGAAATGGTCTGAGAAATGGCAGATGCTGTTCAATTTTGGGAAATGTAAATGCCTACATACAGGACATGGGAACTTGAATGTAAACTATAAAATGAGAGATACTGTTCTGGGTACTACTGTAAAAGAAAAGGACTTAGGAGTTACAATAAGCGCTGATATGAAAGTTTCAGAGCAGTGTGGTATTGCAGCTTCAAAGGGTAATCAAATTCTTGGATTGATTAGAAGAAACATAACATACAAGGAAAAAAAGTTAATTATACCTCTTTATAAAGCAATAGTTAGACTTCATTTAGAATACTGTATACAAGAATGGAGACCATATCGTAAGAAGGATATAGATACGCTTGAACGCATACAAAGGAGAGCAACTAAAATGATTCCAGAACTTAGAGACCTTAGTTATGAAGAACGCCTGAAAGAATGTGGTTTAACAACTCTAGAGACAAGGAGGTTAAGAGGAGATCAGATTGAAGTTTTTAAGATATTGAATGGGTATGAAAATATTGATAGAAATATGTTTTTCTCACTCAAGAAGGATAGCAGAACTAGAGGACATGAGGTGAAATTAGTAAAGGATCAATGTAGATTGGACATCAGGAAGCACTCGTTCACACAGAGGACAATAAATGAATGGAACAAATTGTCTACAGATTGTGTAACTGCTAGCAGCGTGAATATGTTTAAAAACAAGGTTGACACATATCTCAGGAGGGCGGGTTATAAGTAGGTGAACATTGTTGGACTCTCGATAAGCCAATGGCTTCCTTGTCCACTTGCCATCTGGGCCTTTGGCTTGGATGGCAAATCTTGTTAAATCTTGTTATGTTGCAAACCAGCGATGCTGGTATATATGTTGAGCTGGCGATCTTTTACTTTCCGACCACCTAGAGCACCAGCACACTTCTCCTCATATATCTATATACATACTATACACATACACAGTCACGTGCTCAAAAAAAGTTACTCTCAAAACGAACAAAATTTACAAAAGAATTAAACAAAAAACATCGCGGCGGCGCTGCTATGATTGAAATCAAATATCGTACGATTATGTATTTCTGTGTTTTCATTGTGCGTACGTGCTTCATTGCGTGTAATTATGTCTATATCTCAGTATTACCTGTATTTTTTGTGTGTGCTATATATGACGTCATATTCTTAGATACTTAGTTTTATTCATATTATCATCAGATTGTGTAATATATGTATTTTAAGTATCTCTGAATGGACTTTGTCCAGATTTATGGCGCTATTTTAACACCAGTTGCATGTTTAAATGCAGTAATTACGTTGGCACCATTATTAACCCATAAATTTAAAGCGTACTTTCAAATCTAATACAAATTACCTTATTAAAAATATTATTATTACTTTGTCGCAAAATTAGTTACTAGTATGTATCTGTTGATACCACTTATTTCTGTAGAGATCTGCGGTTGCCAACTTCCATAATCAGTATGATGTTAAACATAAATTAGACACATACGCGTAGATTGCAGCATATAACGCATTCTTCAGGAAAAGTAACGTATTTTTATTCAGCATGTAGATGTTACTTGCCAGGATTGCACAGACAACAGCAGCACCCTTATGGAACGACAGAAACATCACGGTCAGTTCGAAAATAAAGCTGATGCGCTCCCTTGTCATGTCCATCTTTCTGTATGCTTGTGAAACATGGACCCTTTCAGCAGATCTACAGAAGAGGATACAAGCCATGGAAATGAGATGCTTCCGGAAGATCTTGCACAAGCCATCGGACCATATGACGACCTTCTTACAACAGTTAAGAAGCGTAAACTGAAGTGGTACGGTCATGTATCACGATCATCTGGCCTTGCAAAGACTATCTTGCAAGGTACCGTAAGAGGGGGGAGACGAAGAGGTAGACAGAAGAAGAGGTGGGAAGACAACATCAAAGAGTGGACAGGAATGGAGTTCGCTGACTCCCAGAGGGCTGTAGAGAACAGGGAAACGTGGAGAGAGCTGGTTAGAAAGTCATCAACGGTGCCCCAACGATCCTTACGGGTTATGGGAAAGTGAAGTGAAGATGTAGATGTTTCATACATCAAAAAATAGATTGTTAAAACAGAATCACACCCAGACATCACATAATATTAATACGTGTGTGTGCGTGCGTGCGTGCGTGCGAGCGTGCGTGCGTGTGTGTGTGTGTAAATGATGAAGACTACTTATATCTACACAGAAACAGAAACACACAGAAAAATACAAGTAATACTGAAACATATTCACAATTACACGCAATGAGGCACGCACGCACGCACGCACAATTAAAATACAGAAATACATTATTGTAATAGCAGCGCTGCCCGCACGGAGTTTCGGTGAAACTGAACGACGCCTTAATTGTTATATGCATCGATTTTACGGTAGTCTTGGCGCTATGCGTAGGCGCCGTTGAAGATGGCGATGTTTTGGTTAAATTCTTTTGTAAATTTTGGTCGTTTTGAGAAAGAAAGTAAATGTACTTTTTTTGACCACGTGACATGTGTATATGTACAGTAGATATTTGAGGAGAAGTTTGGGTGCTCTAGGTGGTTGTTTTCAATCTGGATGTTGTCACAAACTGTGGCGCCACGTCACGGAGTCTAGTTAATCTTGGCTAATTATTCGCTCGAACTCCTCGCCAATGGCGCCACTAACCGTTTCACAATACGTTGAGTGGCGCAACTATTTGGGAGTGTGTGGTGCCACCTAGCGGATCTAGCAAAGTTAATCAGTAACGCAACTCTTTGAGACTTGGACGTTATGTTGGGTTTATAATACTTCGGCGGAAGTGAAAACCTCGACAAATGGACCTGTTGGCGAAGTTGTCGCCGCTAACAGCAGCTGACGTCGGTTTGTTGTTACTTGCTACGGTCGTTGTGTATGTCATGTGAGTACAAAGCTTGGTCAGTTATGTTTTGGGCTCCCGAAAAATGGGCACGGACCACAGTCAGTTTTCCCATAGTGACGACTATTATAACGTTCTTACGCCTACGTTGAAAATTTATCCTACAATTTTTTTTTTAATTCACAGCAAATGACAGGCCCACTAAGACACCTGGTGTGTGAAATACGTGAAAATGACGTACCTCATTTTCGTACAAACGCATGACACCCATGCATTTCTGGCTTCTGCAATGAAATTCACCGGTTTCCAAAATACGAGTACATCCTGTCTGATGGCGGCCATTTTTTGGCTGTTCTGTCTATTGAACATCACCTAGTGTAAGCAAAGTCAATTGCCCTACAATGTTTTTCAATCTGGCTGTTGCTACTAGTACGGCGAAGATCTCGCTCGGCCGAAACGTAAGTATTTTCATGAAACGTGAAACCTTACAAAAACGCCATAAACAGAGCAATAAACACGTCTTTCATGTCTGTATGCATTCTTATATGTATATCACTAAAGTTACCTGACAATAACCATGTAAAAGTGTGAAATTATTACCTTTTTGTCAAAACGCATGTGCTTGTCAAGGTTTGTATATAACTGGATGTTGTTGTGAGCGAGAATAGCACGCGGGATTTCCATAGATCTATATAAGGTCACGGTAAGAATTGCCGTCTGCTGGCCATAGAGTTACATCATTAATAATGCCCCTATAAACTACTAACTTACTAACGGGTGTTTTATTTATGCCTGTGCTGCTGGCCCATTCTGGCCTCATTCTACACGAAATCGCGTTTGATCATGTGACCCAAAGGCAACATCACGTGCACGGTATGGCGGCTAATTGTGAAATGTTTTCTATGTCACCGATAAAAGTACTCATAAGTAATTATTTGGAGCACATTTCTTCAGTTTCTTGACGCCCAATTATCGTTTGTATGTCACAGAATACACATGTGAAACGGTTAGTGTGTATTGGTTTTAAAACTTAAGTTATTAGTTCCGTAGTCAAATGGCTACGGAACTGCCAAAATGGCGCTTTAGCAAATGCACGTCAGGCCTTTCGCCCCAGAGACGAAGAGCGGGCGAAAATTTTTGCCTACACCTAGGTAGAATCGTCCGCCCCACTCTTGAGCTTTGGGGCGGAGGTCCAGGTCGTGAGAATTGTACACACGGATTTGGTTTTCCGTAGCCAAATGGCTACAGAACTAATAACTTCAGTTTTAAAACCGATACACACTAACCTTTTCACATGTGTATTCAGTGACATACAACCGACACTTGGGCATCAAGAAACTGAAGAAATGTGCTCCAGATAATTATTTATGAGTACATTTAATGATTTATCGGTCACATAAAAATATTTCATAAATAGCTGCCATACTGTGCCTTTGGGTCACATTGTCTAACATGATTTCGTGTTAAATGAGGCCAGTGTGGGCCGGCAGCACAGACATAAATAAAACACCCGTTAGTAGTTTATAGGGGGATGAATAATGATGTAACTCTATGGCCAGCAGACGGCAATTGACCCAGAAATTCCCATTTTGTATTCGTGTTCACAAAACATCCGGTTTTCTGTGAGATGTCAGAAACACATGCATTCTGACAAAAAGGTAATAATTTCACACTTTTACATGTTTATTGTCAGGTAACTTTAGTGATATACATATAAGAATGCATTCAGACATGAAATATGTGTTTATTGCTCTGTTACTGGCATTTTTGTAAGGTTTCACATTTCATGAAAATGCGTACGTTTTTGACGAGCGGGTGCTTCACCTATACAACAGCAACAGCCAGATAGAAAAATTGTATGGCGATTGACTTTTCTTAGCCCTACATTAGTGGGTTACTAATGGTGATCTCAGCCTGTAGAGATCTCGGCCTCAGTTAACCTATAAACCCGTCCCTCTTTATGAGATGTAATGGTTGCTCCCTTGGAAGGTTGATTCATAGTATGGGTGTTTGCTAAATACTAAATGTGATAGTAAAGAAGTAAAAGAAATCGTTAGGCAGGAAATTGATGCAATACATACATGTAGTAAGACAAGAAAGATCATCTAACCAGAAAAACACTGTAAATACAAATTATACACATAAACAGTTAAAAATTAAAATGTTTCTACACCAACGCTGATAGTCTAATCAATAAATTTACTGAGTTCAAAGGTTGAGTCGTATCACATAAGTGTATGGTGATTGGGATCACTGAGGTTAAACCGAAAAACCAGAAATGTCTATTAAACACAGCTGAACAGGGTTTGAGTGACTATGATTTATTTCATAACATTGATAAGCAAGGAAGAGGTGTTTGTACCTACAAAACCCTTCCTGTCTTTCAAGTCAATCTTTCAAGAATCGATATCGGTTGACATAAAACTAAACAAAAAAGACACTCTTCTGATAGGATGTTTATATAAAAACCCGGGGAGCTCTGGCACCAACAATGAACATTTAAATGAACTGATTAGTGAGGTAATGCACAATAAACACATCTTCTCTTGCTGGTAGATTTTAACTACCCCAACATAGACTGGCAAAACTGGTACACACTCTTAGAGAATACTAATAGCCCAGACACTAAATTTAAAGAAGGAATAAGAGATAATTTCCTCTACCAACATGTCACACTCCCCACAAGGGGGTGATTAGGAAATAAAACACTCTTAATTTAGTTTTCACCAATGAAAAAGGTATGGTAGATGACATAGTGTATGAAAGCCCACTTGGCAAGAGTGATCAGTGATCACTCTGTCTATATCATTATATTATGCATGGTGATGTTTTTGTGTCCATTAGCAATGGTTTATGTGTTTACAGCCCAGGGACAGTGTCACTGCCAGTGAGCACACTGCTGACACTGCAGTACCAGGAACAATGAGTCACAGTGCCACCGTCACTGTCACTGAGGACTGGTGGTCTGGGTTAGGTGACCCTATCAGGTCTATGCTTTGCCTACGCTATGGTGCAAAGTCAAAGACGCAGTTGTCATAGTCAGGTAACTGCTGACGCTGTAGTCTCAAGTCTCGCATAATTATTCTCCAAACAGCCCAATCTTGGGCTAACGGAGGAGTTTGGACCAACGTCGTTTTAATGTCTCTTCCAAAAGACACAGGCACAGTGGGGTGAACGAAATTGCCCAAGATTCGAAACGGAAAAGGTGGATTCGAACCACCATCCTCTCGATCGTCAGGCTGGTGCTCTAAACATTAGACTCTAATCATTTGACCACCGCTCCCCACATATTGCTGTATGTGCAATATGGGCTCATAACTACGTAAGTCCACACAACCCAGACATATTACGCATCAGGATTAGTTCAAGTTACTGTCAGAATTATGTCACCTAGGCTATGGCTAGGCTAGAATTAATTAACACAACCCAGACCTTTGTAAAATCCCTAAATAACAGATAGCAAGGCGACGCTGTGATCCTCGATTTTTCCAAAGCGTTCGACTGAGTCATCCACCAACGATTACTTCCAAAACTTAACCAAATTCGATGATGCCGCCCTGTGCCCGGTGGTAGATGGAATGTCATCTGCCTGGGTCCCTGTCACTAGGAGTACCACAGGGAACTGTCCTGGGCCCATTGTATTTCCTTTCATTCATGAACAGTCTGCGAATCGGAATTACATAAGCTCTGTCTCTTTTCAGACAACAGTTTCATTTATGATGAACCTACACTTTCCGAACTGTTTAGGGGCCAACCTCCTACCATTAACAGAGCTTGTAAGAATAAAGAAGCCCATTGATTGTGTGTGATGTGTAAATTGTAAACAAACTGAATGACATATACGCTGAAACATATTTTCTTAATTATTTAAATTTATCAAATTGTATTAATAATTTTAACTGTTGTTCGTGTCTAAGCGAGTTTATGTTATCTCATCTTTCCTGTCAATTGCAGTTATTCGACACGTCACTTTGGATGCTTCAAGGATCAAGGAATCCCAGGACCGCAGCCATGGCCTGTCATTGGAAACATACACACATCAGCCAGGATGGTCTGTCTCTCTCACACTTCCTGAACGAAATAAATTTTTAGCAAACCACTAGATTAGTTGATGTGGCAACTGGACCAAAGTTCAGTTCCATGTTTGTACAGGATGATCAACAATATCAAATCAGGTTCCAAGTCTGTTATTTATGATGGCCGAGAAAGGCCATCGCTGTTGTGCGCTGAATTTGGCAATGCCATGGAGTGATGGGCATCACTCCATCACAACACTCCATTGCATCGCTCTATTGCATTGCCAAATTCAGCTAACAACAGCGATGGCCCTTCTCATCCATCATAGTTAATACTCATATCCCCACATGTTTAATATAAAGTAGTTTGTGACTCTGTCTGTCTGTCTGTCTGCTATCTGTCTGTATGTCTGGTATCTGTCTGTTCCCTCATATCTCCGTCAGTTTCGCATGTATGGGGCTGACATTTTGTAATTGTGCCTGGGGACCCATGTTGGTGGTTCATACATTAAAAAATATTCAAAATTCCACCGGGGGGTGGGGTGTTACATCATTGGAATCAATGTAAACTTATTATGTAAATTACATAAATCAGAACAATAGTTACATACAAATGTTAGAACCGTTATGTATGTTTCTACCATTTTTATATGATCTATGTCCACCAAACACTTCGTGAAACTGGCAGTTGTACATGATTTATGAGCCGTGAAGTTGCCATTGGCATTGCCCTACCAAAACATGACTGGGTCGTGCAAGGAGTCATAAACTTTTGCAGTGGTTGCCTTTTTGTCCCGTGCAACGCCAGACAACTCGGCTAGTTTTCTAATAAAAACTTTCACATGAAAAAAAAAATTAATTGCTGAAGCATCCACATTATATGTAGCCTAAAGACTCAATGTCTTTTTTCCGTTTTGGTAAGTTTCATATTTGATTGATTTTAGGGTCATATTGAAGCACAAAAGTACTGGATTGAGAAATATGGAAAAAGAGTTGGGTGAGTGATGTACAGTCAGTCAAATAGCATTTGTCGCCTGTCTTCTGGGTGGTTTGTGGGACAGTATTCAATATCTTTTTACACAGAATGCTGCCAACCAGTTATACTTTAACACTATGGAAATTAATCCTAAATATTGACCAGATGCACTGGTTTAGCAAATAATTTCTTATTAATTAATTAACATTGTGATGTTAACATATCTACAGCATCAGCTGGCCATTATGTATCCTGTGTCAGTATCATGTTTGAAAAAGCCAGGCGATCGACAAATCAGTCTCCTAGATTTACCAAACCTATTTAGACGAGAGATTTGTTAATTTTATTTTATCCGTCTGGTGGTGCCACTGTTAAATTTTGTGAAGACACTTGATAAAGACCTTACACAATATGCATGTAACCATGTCTTGGTCGTGAACCTGATATCACAATTACTGGACACTTGCCCTTTCTATTGGCACCATCCATGCCTTCCATGATAGACTTAACTAAACAGCTCAACAAAATTCTGGGCACCCATAATGATTTACGGGACAAGTAGTGAGCCAGTGACCTTCTATATAACCAGATCTTTGTCATTTTCATTAGTAATTGTTCATGTCCCCCCTCCCCCCGGCTATTTTAATGTATTGCTTTATCATATCACCACTAATGTTGCTTTCGCTGGCTTGCTTGTTTCTTGATAATTTACTGTTATGTATGTGAAACTGACGACATCATAAGTCAGGACATGACACATGTTTATATATGTATACCTACATGGGTATACTTGTATATAATATCTACTTATCTCCCTTTATGGCCATGATCCAAAGTGCAGCCACTAATTTTTTTTTTGTCTAGTTTTTGTTTTGTTATATTTACTTTGTCAACATCTTTCAATCTCAGTTCACTCGTTTATTTGCTCGAAGTGTACCTCAGTGTTGATGTACGCATGGAACAACAACATATAGATTTACTCATTCGCAATACTCATAAATGTCTTATATAAACACTTATATTAATATCATTAAATAGATTTATGACCAATTCCACAAATGCAGACACAGTAATGTTCGGTGAAGCTTTCCTGTCCTACTTATGAGGAGGTCAAAACAACCCAAGTAATGCTTTAGGTACAAATGAAAATAATTATAAGAATAACGAGCCTTAAGTAATACCCTGCTCTTCCTATTATGACATTGATAAGTTCACCAATTTAGCAAATAGTAACACTAACAGTTTTAATATTCTAAGCTCAAACATGCAGTCTATAAATGTAAAGTTTAATGAACTTGAACTATTCCTAGAGGACCTACGTAGTACCATTTTTAAATTTACCGTAATATGTTTACAAGAGACGTGGAAAGCTGATAATGATGATTTCTCTCAATTTTGTTTAGATGGATATGATTGTATAACACAGGGGGAATGCAGAAACAAAGGAGAGTTACTAATATATGTGGACAATAAATATAAATCTGAAGTAAAAATATATCTAAATATGTACGAACACTGGGAAGGACCAATAATTAAAGTAACTGGAAATAGTTTATCAAAGACTATGACCATTGGAAATATATAGACCTCCAAGATCATGCAACAAAAATATAAAAAAATTTATTCATGAATTTTCATCAGTTATATTATCTCTGAAGAATAGCAATAATAATCTCATTATGGCAGGGGACTTCAGTATAAATTTACTCAAAATAAATGAGAACAGAATCTACAGCAATTTTTTTATACTTTAATATCACATAGTTTTTACCCTCAAATTACTTTCCTTAGATAACTTTTTTTGCAAGCTAAATAAATTCATATTAGAAAGTATTGCTGGGATTTTCACAACAACTTTCTCAGACCATCAACCTTATTTTTTAATTATAGGTATTATTTTAAAAACTTCCAAATTTATAAAAAAAAATTATACACAGAATGAAGAAGCCATGCAGAAAGTCAAAGTTTAAATTGATTCTTATAACTTTCACAACAAACTACATAAACATCAAAATGAGGATCCCAATCTAAATTATAGCATGACGCATGAAGAAATTATGCATCCTAAAAGTAAGTACATGCCAATTAAAATAATGAAATTTATTAAATACAAACATAAAATTTGGTTTGGAACACACTTTATAAACAATTAAAAATGTCTGACCCTACCAGGTAATTCACCTGATTACGAGACCACTAAAACTATTCTCAAAACATACAACTCCATATTAAAAAGAAATATTCGTGCAGCTAAACAAATCTATTTTGAATCACGATTTAACCAATTAAAAAATGACATAAGAAAAACCATCAATGAAATTCTTGAAAAAATAAAAAAAGAAAACATCCTCGAATTTTTGTAAGTAAATGGTACTAGTAAAACTGATAAATCATATATAGCAAACAAATTCTATAACTATTTTACAAACATAGGTCAGACTATTGCAGAAAGTATTCTATATAAAGGAAACAAGGACTATGGCTTATATTAAATACATGTTAAATCTATTCTCAAATTTAAGAATATAAATATTCTACCAACAAAAAAACTATAGTGGATTCGACGGCATTTCTTCAAAAAACTTTTAAATAATTAAACCCGCAATCATTAAATCATTAAACTTTGTAATTAACCAAGTCATAAATACAGGCATATTTTCTTATAAATTTAAAATTCCAATTTTCAAGAACGATGAGCCAACATTATTCAAACATTATTTGGCTATTTCTCTCCTTCCAACTATCTCTAAAGTCCTAGAGAAAATCATCCACAATCAGTTATCTGCATATTTTATTTATTTAAAGCTATTTTTTGATAATTGTTGTGTTTGCTATGACCATTAATTGACAAGCGACATCACGAGCCTCACTTTGAGAGCTTGACGGGGCTCTGTCTGTTCCTAGCAACACCGGGTGATCCACCGATGCCGTGGACTCGTTGGTCGTCGAATTTCGAAACTTACCTAATGGCAAGCGGCCTCGATGGGGCCAACATCATGGCAGCATGGCGCCGAGCTATCCTGGTACATTGCCTGGGGATAGAAAGAATATTTGCATCCCTGATGGAGACCGACACATATGCGACCGCTGTAACTGCACTACAGAATAATTTTGGCCCAAAATGAAGTGTGATGATGGAACGGTATACGTTTCAGCAAAGGGCACAACGCCCCAGGGAAAGTGTACATGAGTGCATTACTGCATTGCACGAATTTGTAGCAAACTGCAACTTCGGTCAGCTGTTGGATGAACTGATACACAACCAGCTGATCAAAAAAACAAATAACCACTCAGTCAAAGATTTCTCGTTGTGGTATATGATGTTCACTCGAAATGGTCAGAGATAGCTGCAACCAGTATGGTGACGTCTTCCACCATCATTCAGATCCTGACAGAACTGTTTTCTCGATGGGGAATACCTGAAGTTCTGCAAAGCGACAACATGTCATATGAATTTAAAATGTTCCTGCAGAAACTTGGCATCGAACACCGTCGCAGCACATTGTATAACCATCAGTGCAACGGAGGAGTGGAGAGGCTGAATCGTGTCAACAAAGAGAGTCTTAGTGCACAACTCAAGGAGGGGAAAATGTTCATTGACGCAGTATGAACAATACTGCAAACATACCGATCGACACCACACATGCTGACACAGCATACCCCAGCAGAGTTGATGATTGTTCGAAAGCTACAGTTCCCATTGGAATGTCTGAAACCGCCTCAGACACCGAACATTATAGTGCTGCTCGACACTTTGGTGACCTGCCTTACCAGCATCAATGACCCAGACAAAACAGTTGCCCACCTAGATATCTCAAAGGCTATCAGATGTCGTAAGTGATCATGAGTTGACACTTCAATTATCAGTGACTTTAAAAGTAATCTTCAGTTGATACTTTAATCGCAATATTAAAAAAACGCATTCGTAGACATTAATTTGCTGTTGAACTGAAAATTACACTGGCTAGATAGTTTTTAATTCTGTGCTGCTTATGCAAAACTCGATAAATGGAAGGATAATCCCTTAGGGAGGTGGGCAAAATATGTTGTGTTTGCTATGACCATTAATTGACAAGCGACGTCACAAGCCTCAGTTTGGGCTCGGCCATGTTTGAGATTAAACAAGAGTGTGTTTTGTTTACCAACGAGTTATGTTCAGTTTTACATTGGTACTGACATAACAATAATCAGATTGGATTTAGTAGATAGAATAATTACTCAAATGGAGAAAAATTACTTACCAATTAATATTTCTCTTGATTTTTCCAAGGCATTTGATGCTATGTCATATTACTAAACAAATTAAAATACAGTATTATGGCTTACATGGCAAAACTCTTCTTTCGTTTAAAAGCTATTTAAACAACCGTAAACAGTACACAGAATTTGATGATACCACATCTGAAACTTTACTCATTAAAGTCGGAGTACCACAAGGGTCCATCCTTGGACCACTATTATTTACTATATATATATAAATGATTTCTCACAAGCCAGCCAAATGTTTAACTTTATAATATATGCTGATGATACCACTTTTTTTAGCACTATTGAAACTTTTAGTGATAGTGTCCAAAATAAAAGAACTCAAAATAGTTGAATGGCTTGATATTAATAAGCTGTCACTAAATAAAAGTAAATCTAAATATATGACCTTCCAAGCGAAACTGCACAGACTTTAATTCTCAAAATAGATCATATAGAAATTGAGAAAGTGGACAAATTTTTACTTCTTAAGCTTAACTATAGATACTAATTTAAATTGGAAAAACCACTGAAAAAATATAAAATAAGTGTTCCAAAACTATAGGAATACTAAACAGATTAAAACACCTTTAGAAATAAAAAATATTTTATATAATGCATTAATATTACTTCATATTAATTACTGTATTATGAAATGGGGATATCAAGGAAACAGATTAGTGAAAATACAAAAGAAAGCAGTACGAATTATAACATTAACCAAATACAATTCACATGTACAACCACTTTTTTAAAACTCAACACATTTAAAGTAAAAAACTTAACTAAAATTACAAGAACTTAAATGTTATTATAAATATAGACATCAAAATCTACCTGTCTACATATTAAATTGGCAGATAACCCCAAATGCCAGCATACACAACTTTAACACTCGGTGAACAACTGATCTACAAACTTCCAGAACTAAATATGAATTTGCCAAAAAAATTTCTTAATACAACTTGCCACATGTTATAAACAATATCCTTGATATAGTTGTAGACAAGATAGTGACTCATAGAGGCTTCTCAAGTTATGCCAAACACTACATGCTACAAAAGTATAATGTCACATACACTATTCTGAATTACTATATATGCCAACTAAATTAAATAAATTACGAATGAGTGCAACACAGTTCATGCAAGTACAATTCAACTTTTCAGTCTCTACATGTGTACAGGCGAACACATCACACAAAACACTTCAACACAACACACCATCGCACATTTCAATTGATAACGTGTGAGAAAGAGACAAAACAACTAACATTTTGACATAATAATTTTTTTTAAATTAAAATGTAAGAATAGATGTATAAGGAATATCTCTTATTTTTTATTTGGGTGGCTCCTACGACAGCAACCAGTTTTGGTTTTAGTAGGAGTCTCCCATCCCACAGCAATTTTTGTTTTGCTTTTTGTTGCATAATGTAAGTCCAAAATAGAGATTTCAAAAAATAAATGTGACAGCTTTGTGTTTAAAACTTCTTTCTTATGCTGTGCACCAGCACCCTACGTAATAGTCCTTGATCATATCAGGTTCATGTAGTATTGAAAGAAGTAGAAGACGCTCCTTCTGTTGTAGGATGTTTGTGGGCAGTACTCCAATGTTGATGACCACTGACCCTGACATGGTGCGCAGCATCATGGTGAAAGACTTTGCACACTTCCACAACCGGCCTGTGAGGACACTATAAAATAAAACAAAAGTAATGTTCTTAATGCTACAGAAAATTTTTAATATAATAAAAAAAAATATTTGTATAATGTATGGATATTAAATAAATTTTATTATAATCATTGTGTGCAATTCTTCAGGATCTGGTCTCAGACAGCGAGACGTTCTCCCAGACACTGATTGCCCTCAGAGACGGCCAGTGGAAACACGTCCGAGTGCAGCTCTCTCCAGCCTTCAGTTCAGCCAAACTAAAACAGGTACAGGGGAAGTAAACTGTCTTCTCAAGTCCCCATCTGCCCAGCTATCCCAATTCCTCCTGGGCACAAGTGGCAATCTTGTGATCTACATCTGTAGTGCTGTCATATAATATTCAAGTTCAACACATCACAACTTTCATCTTTCATCTTACTCAGCCTACATGATACGCTAACATAATGGTTAGAATGTCCGACTATCAATTGAATCCTCTTGCTGCTTTCTGAAGCCCTGACAGTTTCATTGACTTCATGTTGTCCCGGCCTACTCCACTGTGAATGAGTTCTTGGGTGGAATGTTGGAATGAATAGTCTTTATGCAGTAACTGCCGCTTGGTTGAATATTTCCAAGAGAAATTGAGTTGGTGTTAGAAGTCTGCCAGCTGGAGACATGTAAATCACTTTGAACGGTCCTAGATACTATGCTATATAAGAGTTTATATGCCATACAGATTTTTGGAAAGTATACGGCCATATCCAGTTTTTATGCAGATTTGTTTCAAATGGAAAAATCGCGATAAAGTACGTATTTTCACGTGTTCATCATGCGAGTATCAAATCAAATGACAAATTTATAGAGCAGTTGAAACATAAATACTTTTGATGCTAGGCAGATTTCCAGCAAAACCTAGCAGAATTTGTTTGATGTAGTATATTTAGTTGCCGTGATGCTCCATCACCCTGTGTTGTTTTCCAATAATGTCATTAGCTTGTACCCATTTTTGTAAGTAACTAAAATCTGTTGTTTAACAAAAAATACCCGGTTTTGTCAGAATCTGGTAATTGATTTTGTTAAGATTTTTTGGATGTGAAAGTCATAGAAATTGTGTTCTAATAATGACCCGGTGTCACAATTCTGATGTTTATGACTTTCATAATCAAAAGTAATCCAACCATGATACAATGTCATCTTGTGACATAGACACAAGGTTATTCACAAATATTAAATTTTGTAGATGACATCAGACATGAATGCGTGTGCTGCACTGCTTATAAAGAATCTGCTGGGAGAAGTGGACAACAAGGCAGGGATTAGCATAGTCACGTAGGTCTTTCTTAGAAGGCTTGTGTTAAGTACCATAATTATCCATGTATAATACATGTTTTTACTTAAAAGTCCAGTTGCTTACTATACATGGTAAAAAGATTTTTTTTTAAATGTGTCAGACCAAATGCACAGTAATCAGGGTATATAGAGTGGCCTAAATTATTTACACCACTAAATGACAATTTTTACCTAATTTTTTTCTATGCCAATGCATTCATTCCACATACAAAAACATATATTCTTAAAAAATATTGTTTTTTGCGGTCCAAATAGCGCCACAGAGTGAGTAATAATGATCGCTGCGAAAGATACTGATGCAAAGCAGTGCCACATGGACTAAAACAGTGCTTTATCCAAACTATCAGAAGTGTGGAAATCGGGGGTTGATGCTAAAAAGTTGGGGTTTATATTATAGATGGTATTATAGAGATTCAATTAGATTTGAACAAAAAGTCAGTATACACGGAAAATTATGGTAATTTATTCCGCATGATCAGCATAATTTCTGCAGTACAATCATATGAAACACTGACTGCTGACAACTTACAGTACCACTTCCTCCCATGGGACACATCAGTAGCTGTTCATGTAACCACAAGCACTTAATGTAAACATATTACACATTTCACTTTATCTGAAGAAAATGTACTATTCATAATAATCACTGCAGGAACATAAGCAATCGCCTCTTGATGTTTATGCATTTGATGTGTTGCGACTAACTATAGAACTGATACAGTTTCTGCAAACATATTATCCCATTGGTTGGATTTTAATTCAAAATACCTGTACGGGCCCATGTATCTATTGACATCAATTTATTACAAATTACATTTTGTTGATGTTTCAACAGTACTGTTTAGTAAAATTGACACTAAGTATTCTGTTAGTGTAGCTTTTAATTATCTCCATCGTCAGGAAATACATTGGTTGTTAGTTTACTTTTCATGTTTCTCTGTGCCATCTAGATTCATGGGCGCCTTCGCAATGGACGTGATAGCCCGGACCGTCTTTGGTCTCCAGGTCAACTCACAGCTCGAACCTGAATCTCCCTTTGTCCTCCATGCCAAACAAGCCTTCGGAAGTCTCAAGAGATTCAATCCCTCATTCTTTCTTGGAAGTAGGTTCATGCGATTCCTTAGCTTTATGGTAGATTCAGCAGCCTGCAGGACCTTCTGGAACATTAGTTAAAGTCCACTTCCATGGCTATCTACCAGGACCCTTGTTAAGGTGCAATGTATTGGAGGCGCGGTCAGTGGATGTCGTCCAGTTCCTTTCAGCATCTGTGCATTTTTATTCGTAATTTCCTTGGATTTTTGCCAGAATATAGCTCACATTGCATGATTGGTAATGTTACTATTAAGCATTAACTGTACCACTCTGCTTTTGAAAAAACAATGCATGCATCTAGTTAGAATCAATGAATCTAGAATCAATGCTATTTTCATTTGTAACTTATTATGTGTTGTGTGAAATAATTGGCTGAAAACACACTTTGAAATATTTTATTTTCCAATGTTTTTTCTATCAACCAGTCGTCTTCCCGTTCCTGAGGCCTGCATTTCACTGGCTCAACTTGTCGACAGTTGACAGATCATCAGAGGAGTTCTTCACCAAGGTTATAGAGCAAGCCATGCAGACACGGAAGGAAGGAAACAATGTAGGTGACCTGGCGCTGTGTCACTTGTGATGCCTTAGGTGGCCTGCCAGGATATCTTACTTCTGTACAGCTTCACAACAAAACAGGATGACTGATATTGATGACAAAGATAAAACTGAAACGTTCATTGCAGAGATGAATCGGTGAGACAGTTTGATGCCCATCTGGTGTTCTGTAGGACCGGGTGGACTTCCTGCAGCAGATGTTGAAGTGTAACAAAGAAGCAGAAGCAGCGGAAGCAGCAGCCCAGGTAGACAAGAAGCGTCTCGAGGCGTCATCTGTGGAGGACGTCCCCAAGAAAGAACACAAGAAAGGTCAATATCTCGATGACCATCAACACACTCGTTCCAATCATCCAATTCCACTGATTTATGGGCTTAAGCAGCACTTGTGCTGTGGAACGGCCTCCCTCACTGTCTCAGTCTGTTAATGTAACATCTTTAATGTCTTTTAACACCTGCGTACATAAGTTAATTGTGGACATATATCGAGAAACAAATCTGTTGTAAAGTGTTTTGAGCAGATCAAAGAACTGAAACACCACTATGTAAGACATTATTATTGTTTTGATGAAGGATTTTTTTAACAGAAAAACATCCTGAGGACCTTTTTAAAGTCTGATCATTTCTATCATAAATCATTTTATGTACAAACACTATCTATTCTAATGTTTGACCTTCCTAATTTGATTTAATGATAGTTGACAAATTAAACAGATAGTGGTCAAATTATATAAAACATTTTTGTACATTAAAACACAGTTGGGCAGACAAGATGTTAGAACAGATATAGTTTATACCAGACTTGTTGAGTCGAATCGCAAGGGCTGACTTGTGTTGGAGGGGCTGACTCGAGTCGTAGGGGCTGACTCAAGTCCTAGGGGCTGACTCAAGTCCTAGGGGCTGACTAGAGTCATCCCTTTTCATGACTTGTGACCTGGTTTGGGATTTAGAGAGATAATTCAAGTTTTGACTAGGATTTCGAGGTCATTAACATGAGACATGATTTGATTGGCTGGTTTGTGACTTGTTAACAAGTCTGGTGGCTCAAATATGCACAAAATGACACCATGTTGTTGTGACAGGCTGCACCAAATATAATAATCATTGAGTACTTATTATGATTGGTTAATCCTGTGGAGAGGCAGCATCTGCTTAAATTTCCCACTAAAAATTACGACAGACAAACCACGACAATTGTGATTGGTGAACCTTGGTGACTTTGGACTTGGAATTCAGAGAGATGACTTGAGATTTAGAAGTCATTGACTTGCGACTTGATTTCACGGTTGGTGCCTTGCCAACAAGTCTGGTTTACGCTATGTAACATGATGTGATAATAAAAACTATCACACTTTATACCTTTAAAGGTATATTCTTAATAAAGGTAAGTTCTTATATAGCGCTGTATCGAGTGTGTAGGACCACTCAAAACGCCTTACACTTCAACCCTGGCAGACTGATTCATTCCAACACCAACTCGACTTCTACGAGAAGTATTCTTACTGTGTGGTTTTTTCTTGCAGTGTTTTTCATACCCAACATTGGAAACTTTTCTTATGTCTCCCTGTAGGTCTGACCCACACTCAGATACTTTTTTTATGTCTCCCTGTAGGTCTGACCCACACTCAGATACTTTTCTTACGTCTCCCTGTAGGTCTGACCCACACTCAGATACTTTTCTTATGTCTCCTTGTAGGGCTGACCCACACTCAGATACTTCTCTTACGTCTCCTTGTAGGTCTGACCCACACTCAGATACTTTTCTTATGTCTCCTTGTAGGTCTGACCCACACTCAGATACTTTTCTTATGTCTCCTTGTAGGTCTGACCCACACTCAGATACTTTTCTTATGTCTCCTTGTAGGTCTGACCCACACTCAGATACTTTTCTTATGTCTCCTTGTAGGTCTGACCCACACTCAGATACTTTTCTTATGTCTCCTTGTAGGTCTGACCCACACTCAGATACTTTTCTTACGTCTCCTCGTAGGTCTGACCCACACTCAGATACTGGCCAACTCAATGTTGTTCTTCATCGCTGCCTACGATACGACCTCAACGACCTTGATGTACCTGCTGTATAACCTTGCTCTCAACCCTGACTGTCAACAGAGGGTGGCTGACGAGGTCAACGAGGTCATGGGGGATGAGGTATGGCGATGTTCTTGTCTTTCATAACAGCAGCAGCAAGTTGTTTTTCAAAATGACGACCTTATCATGTTTATCATAAAATAAAACACACAGTTCAAAAACAGTTAATTACATTAAAAAATTCTTCTTATATTTAACTTTTGTCGTTTTTAGGGGGAGTTAAGCAACAAGACAAAAAGAAGAATTGTAGTACAATGTAGTGTGTTTGTTTTTTAGTGGGGTGGGGAGATGTAGGAAGACAAGGAGGGGTGTTTTAAGGAATTCAGAGGTAGGGTTGAAACCAGGCCTCAAAAAAAGAGTGGCTGCAGATGCCAATTCTAAGTCATATAATTAATAAAAAATCTAAAACATTTTTTTACTTACTTTTACTTTAGTTCTTTAATTAACTTTATTTTCACTTTATTGATCTGCTGTTGCCACGAAGCATCATGAGGAGATCACCTTTGTCAGCAAGTGAGCTTGTGTTTTCTTAGTGTCTGTGTAACACCATTGATCCACCTCTTTCTCTGCCATCCTCTTGCTCTGTATCCATGTTTCTTGTTGCTTGCTCTTGCAGCTGGTTGACTTGGCTGCTTCCTGACTAACTGGCCAAACCACTTCATTGTATGTAAATGTGATTAGTCACTGGTCATGTTCCCACCATATCTCATATGTTTTTTTATCTCCTGGTCTTTTAATTTAGCTCTAAAATATTAATAAATCAATTAATTATAAATATACTTGTAACCAATATGACTGTGCATGTAGTTTATTCAATCATTTGATTTGATAAATTTTATCAAACAGGTACTACATTTTCTCTCAAACATTGTTACAGTTATTTTGATGTGTTACCAAATGATATGTAATGTAAGAAATTGGTATTCACGTGTGATTTGCAGGATGAAGTGAGATACGAAATGATGAGAGAGATGACATATCTGGACAAGTGTCTCCAAGAAACACTGCGGATGTACCCTCCAGCCATCAGGTATCTACATTATCTAAACTAGAACAGTGCCGATGTATGAAATTAAATTTATTTGTTTGACCAATATATTGTCAAGGCATTGACACACTGGTATCATGAGAACCACTGTAATGTAACCAAGAAAATAAGATTAATTCTTAAATGCTTATAATTTACATACTTTATGACCACTGACTATGTGTGTTTGTTAAAACTATATTCCACCCAATTACAAAAGAATTAATCTCTTCAGTGTCAGAACTAAAAAATTACAAACAGAATGAATAATTGGCCAAACAACGTCATTTGGAAATTGGTTTCTTCTAAAGTTTTATTAATTAATGTTCCACAGTTTCTGAAGTTTTAATGTGAACATCTTTTAAGTGTGTCACGAGAAGCATACATAGATGTCGTTGTGAATGGAGTTGTCATACGGAAGGACACGATGGTACACATACCCGTCTATGTCCTCCACCATGACCCACAAGTGTACCCGCAACCAGACAAGTTCGACCCAGAGAGGTGAGTTGGTATTATGTGTGTTAGAGCCTTATGGTATAAAAAAATGTAATTGTACATTTATTAGTGATGGGGTTTATTAAATCCCTTCACTTTCCAAGAATCCGAGAAGGTAGTCCAACGATACATGCAGAGGGACAATACCCCCCCAATACATGCAGAGGGACAATACCCCCCAATGCATGCAGAGGGACAATACCGTCCAGTGCATGCAGAGGGACAATACCCCCAATGCATGCAGAGGGACAATACCCCAATATATGCAGAGGGGCAATACCACCTGAATACATGCAGAGGGAAAATACCCCCAGTACATGCAGAGGGACAATACCCTCCAGTGCATGCAGAGGGACAATACCCCCAATACATGCAGAGGGACGATACCCCTAAATATATGCAGAGGGAAATACCCCCAATAAATGCAGAGGGACGATACCCCTAAATATATGCAGAGGGACAATACCCCCAATACATGCAGAGGGACGATACCCCTAAATATATGCAGAGTGAAATACCCCCAATGCATGCAGAGGGATAATACCCCCAATACATGCAGAGGGAAAATACCCCCCAGTGCATGCAGAGGGACAATACCTCGCATGGGCATGACAGTCTATCGACCACTCGTCCATTTAGTGGTCAGTCTAAAGATCTTTTTTAGTATTATATTGGAGAACCCGATTTCCGTGTAATATCACGCAGATTTGGTTGCGCACGCAATACGAGAACATAGTCGAGTGCAAATATTACGCGCTCTGTATATAATGTCCTTGCTGAATTTAAAACAGTTCTTCTTGTGGACTGGTTTATAGCCCAACATGAACAGAAATAATAAAATGTTGGTTGTGCATCAATAAAATATATGAATCTGTGTTCGCTATGACTTGACAGACATTTCATCCAATTGATCAGATTCTCGCCAGAAGCAAAGGCAGCCAGAAACCCGTTCTGTTACCTGCCGTTTGGTGTCGGGCCACACAGCTGTATTGGGATGCATCTGGCACAGCAGGAAATAAAGATCGTGATGGCGGCAGTCCTACAACGGTTCCGTTTTGTTCCCTGTCCACAGACTCAGGTCTGTATGTTTGTCTTCATAATGAATTTGTCAGCGTGCTTCAGTTTGGCTGAAGGTACATTTAAGGTGCAAACTACAGTATATGCTGTATATGCTGTGCTTTCTGTCTTGTGAACGTGTGTAGTTTGGGGATCTCGTTGTTCGTATTTTATCTTAAATTAAATTGAAATTCCCCATTGCTAATTACAGGATGCGCTGTTGTAGCTTTATAAAACATGGTATTGTTTTTTAATATTCATTTTTAATGCATACGTAGTATTACATATACACATATACAAGTGTCTGTGCGTGAGTGCATGCGTGTCTTACAAGAAGACGTTGACACTATTTTGTCTGTTTCAGTTCCTACCGACATTCAAAAGCAGCATGATCCTGACTCCAGAGAAGGACATCATGCTGGCCGTGGAGAAACGGTAGAGTGCTACAGGAAGTCAACGTAGCATTGACTTGTGGGAAAGCAATGATGCATTGTGGAAAGACAATGTTTGGGTGTCAACACTGAGAAGACATAGACGTGTAGCATGGACATTTTTTTCTTCAGATTAATGAATACCAGTGTACAAAAGTGGTTGTAAATAATAATACAGTATTTTGTTTCTGTGCCATATATCTGGCAGTTGTGGCCATTCAGAGGCGCATTACAGTAATAAAACATTTATAAATGAGTTTTAAATACAGAACATATGACTAAGACGTATAAAGCATTAAAATAGTATTAAAATAAATAAATAAGATCAAAATACTGTAGATACAAGTTAAAAGTGAATAATAATAGTTAAACGTGAATATTAAAATGTTCGTGTCATTGAAATAAAAGTGGCATGAGTCTATAACTGTAGACATGTTATTTAAAGAGAAAATGCACGTTTAAAAAGAAGAGTCTTAAGCTGCTTCTTGGAGCTGTTATGACAGTCTGCAGCACGCATGGCAAGAGGCAGATTGTTCCAGAGGCGCGGTGCTGCATGTAAGAATGCTCTGTCGCCTTGAATACAGAGCTTGCTGCGCGGAACCTCCGGCTTGACGCAGCCAGAACGTGTAGGCTGCGAAACGTGAGCATGAGTAGTTTATACTCGATGCATTGTTTCATAGGCAGCCAGTGAAGGTCTATCAGAACAGGTGTGATGTGATCGCGTCTCTTAGTTCTGGTTATGAGACGGGCTGCAGCATTTTGTACTCTCTGGAGCTTGGTGAGAAGATGGTAAGAAATTCCGTAGAGCAGACCATTTCCGTTGTCAAGGTGAGATATCACATAAACATGCACCATCATCTCTGTGATTTTCCGATTCAGAATATTTTGAGTTCTGCCAATACTGTGGAGATGGTAATACGCCACGTGACACATGCTGTACATAGCTCTTCATACTTAGGCATCATTGAAGAAGACGCTGATGTTCCTGGCCACAGTGGAGGTAGGCACGATGGCATTAACAAGCTCTATGTGCGGCATAGAGATTTTGCTCTTAATGTGAGGCGAGCATATCATAATAACCTCTGTTTTGTCAGCATTTAGTTTGAATTTATTCATGAGCATCCATTCTTGTATTTATTTCTTCGTCTGAGAGAGGCCTGAAAGCGATGTAGAGTTGGGTGTCGTCAATATGTTGATTCCATGCCGATGTGCGATATCACCAGGTGTAGTGTAGGAAATGAAGATCAATGGGCCGAGCACAGAGCCCTGCGAGACTCCAAAAGCCACAGGACGTTCCGCTGATGTCCTGCCGTGCACTTGAATATTCTGATTTCGGTTAGTAAAATACGATTCAAACCAATTAGGGGTAGTTCCATTTATTCCAAAACGATCTTTGAAGCGTGTCAGCATGATTCCGTGGTCGATCGTGTCAAACGCTGATGACAAATCTAGTAGCACTAGTATGGCTGCCCTGCGCTCGTCCAGCATGCACAGCAGGTAATTGCATACTCTAACCAGTGCTGCGGTGCAGGCGATAGGCAAATTGCATTTGCTCATAAAGTCTGTTGTTGGATAGATGTTTGGAGAAACGAGCAGCAACGACTTTCTCTGTGATTTTTGACACAAAAGACAAGTTCGACACTGGACGATAGTTGATGCAGGACAAAACAACAGAACTGGCATTGATTTCAGCGAAGGTTGGGTTGAAAATCAACAAAAGGAAAACAAAAATCCTGAGAACAAATGCTACTTGCGAAACGCCAATCATGCTTGAGGGAGAGACACTGGAAAAGGTTAAAGATTTCAGATATCTAGGCAGCATAGTGGATACACATGGAGGGACAGAGGTTGACGTAAAGAAAAGGATCAGCAAAGCAAGGGTAGCTTTCCACTTGTTGAGAAACCACCAAAATACGCTTGTTTAACACAAATGTAAAGTCCGTGTTGCTGTACGGAGCGGAAACGTGGTGAATAAACAAGACCACGCTGATAAGGACCATGCTAACCACATCATATTTTGAAAAGACCATGATGGAGAGTCATTACCTGGTCAGTTATTGTACTTGTATACAACAGATAAGTTTTCCTCTTATTTAGGCACAAGATATATTATTGTAAAATGAACAGAATGCAATATTTTGAGCCTATGATCTATTAAAGTTAATAAAACATAACTAATAAAGTTTCATGCTAGCGTTTTACTATTAAACACACATTTATTTCATGGACTGGTGGAAAAATATGTTTACTAACAGTTTGCATTGATATGGGTGATAAGAATAATGCACCGTGAAGTTTGATGACGCTTGGATGGTTCTTATGATACATCTGCTTCAAAATTGTATTGTGCTACTCTTAAAATATACATTGGAAGATTACATTGAGTGATATTTTAATTAATTAAACAATATTAAGGTAACCCATACAAGAGGACAATAGGTGCAACTGATTCACTCTAACAACTGTTTTTTTCTGCTGAATTGTTGCATTAACATTTCTTTCAACAGGAAAGACCGTGATAGAAGCATTCAAAAAAGAATCAAAAGATACAACACAATTGGACCACCTTAAAGACGAAATTAAACAACATGAAAAGACTGAAGCAATAGATGATAAAGAAGAGACTTGATCGTTTAACAAGAGATTTGTAGTCAAACCATGACGGTATTGATGGTATGTAAACCATGGTGGTATTGGTGGTATACAAGCCTTGATGGTATGCAAGCCATAATGGTATTGGTGGTATACAAGCCATGTTTGATTGTTAATGGGCCTATACGGTATAAATATTGCCTTTCCTATTGCTTTAAGAATGTGCTATGAAACTAATGAGCCTTTTGTGTATGCCATTACACTTAGCACCAATCGAAATGAGTAATTTTAGAGCTCATACACTTATTAGGTGTTATTCTTATAAAAGTACTTGAATTGCATCAAATGCTTTGTTACACAGACTGACTAATCAGCAACTAGCATTGGTTATACACACACACACACACACACACACACACACACACACACACACACACACACACACAACACACACACACACACACACACACACACACACACACACACACACACACACACACACACACACACACACACACACACACACACACACACACACACACACACACACACACACACACACACACACACACACACACACACACACACACACACACACACACACACACACACACACACACACACACACACACACACACACACACACACACACACACACACACACACACACACACACACACACACACACACACACACACACACACACACACACACACACACACACACACACACACACACACACACACACACACACACACACACACACACACACACACACACACACACACACACACACACACACACACACACACACACACACACACACACACACACACACACACACACACACACACACACACACACACACACACACACACACACACACACACACACACACACACACACACACACACACACACACACACACACACACACACACACACACACACACACACACACACACACACACACACACACACACACACACACACACACACACACACACACACACACACACACACACACACACACACACACACACACACACACACACACACACACACACACACACACACACACACACACACACACACACACACACACACACACACACACACACACACACACACACACACACACACACACACACACACACACACACACACACACACACACACACACACACACACACACACACACACACACACACACACACACACACACACACACACACACACACACACACACACACACACACACACACACACACACACACACACACACACACACACACACACACACACACACACACACACACACACACACACACACACACACACACACACACACACACACACACACACACACACACACACACACACACACACACACACACACACACACACACACACACACACACACACACACACACACACACACACACACACACACACACACACACACACACACACACACACACACACACACACACACACACACACACACACACACACACACACACACACACACACACACACACACACACACACACACACACACACACACACACACACACACACACACACACACACACACACACACACACACACACACACACACACACACACACACACACACACACACACACACACACACACACACACACACACACACACACACACACACACACACACACACACACACACACACACACACACACACACACACACACACACACACACACACACACACACACACACACACACATGGAAGACAGTTCATAAGAAACACAGGACTGTGCCTACCAAGTCAGTGCAGAAAGGTTCAGCAATCGTTGGCAGTGCAAATAATATGGCAATATGAGCTGCTAAACTGTCAGATCTCTGCTGGGCAAATGTATTTTATTCACGTCTTGATCCAAACTTAACAGCTGTGCTGCTGAAGGCATATCTGGACTCCTCGTTGACCCTTGACGTTGTGGTAGAACAGGTGAAGTCTACTGAGATATACAGTTTTTTCACATCACTTGTAACTGCCCACTTCCGAAGGTATTCTTGTCTGCAACGCTATGGCCAGAGGGTGCATACATCTGGTGGTGGAGAAATCATACCCGAGACCACAGGCATGATGGCACAAACAGTGATGTGGAACTATCAGCTGCTAGTAGGAGCAATCTTACGGACTCTCAGTGATGAAAGTTATTTCATGTAACTGTAGGGGCTTGCCAAATTATGCCTCAAAATTACATCACAGACTGTGTGTGCTGGACATATTGAATAATGATGACATTGATATTGTATGTCGCCAAGAAACTTGGTTCAGTAAACAAGATATTGGATCTTTAAATACTCTGCACTCAGATTTTCATGGCACAGGGGCAACTACAGTAGATTATAGGGATCGCCTATGCAGAGGCCATAACTCAGGAGTGGCCATACTGTGGCGCACTTGCCTGCATGTATGCATGTTGCATGTTTAAATCTGGATACTGACTGGCTAACTGGAATAGAAATTAACTGTAATAACTAGAAATATGTTATACTATGTGTATACATGCCCTATGAATCTCATGATCATGAAGACCTCTTTGTAGAACATCTTGATACTTTAAAAGCAATAATAGAGGACCTGAACACTACATGCATTTCTATAGTGGGGGACTGGAACTCAGCTATAAATAACATTGAATCAGTTATGTGATGAGAATAACTGGTTGTCTAGTGAGCTGTTATTGCCTGCCAATACCTTTACTTATTTGAGTGAGAGATGGGATTCAACCTCATGGTTGGATCATTGTGTGTCAACCAGTGATGGTCATGATGCGATACAAAATATGTTTTGTACAATTCGTGTACATCACACCACATTCCTGTGTGCATTTAAGTTTCCCTGGAGCTAGTGCCCGAGGTTGGGGGTTCCCCATTCCATGAATGTAAAAAAATCAGCTGGGGCCAATTTAGTGACAACTGTATTAATGGTTATGTTAAGGCAACAAAAAATAACCTAGAAAATGTAAATTTACCACATGATACTATTATTTGTAATAATGTAAACTACACAAATGATGCACATATATCTGCGATAAATGTTCTTTATGATGATTTGATAGAACTCATGTCAAATGCTAGTGATGAACTGGTGAGTCAGCAGGGTGATAAGGCGAGACTATATAAATGTAGACCTGGCTGGAATGGCCATGCCACAGATCTCCACACTGCTTCTATAGAATCTTTTGTAATGTGGGTTGATGCTCATAAACCTAAAAATGGTCCTGTTTTTTAACTCATCATCATCAACCATCTAGGGCTAGGTTTTAATATGCGATGTTTGATTAAAAATCATGAGAATCAACTCAGGAAGGATTCAATAGCAAAGAAGTTGTCACAGAGTAAGCCAGAAGACTTCTGGAAAGGGATACATCAACTTAACAATTGCAACAAACCTCTACCTAACAGTGTTGAGGGTATTTCAGGGAAGGAGGAAATTACTGAGTTATGAAGATCTCACTTTAAACAGTTATTTAGTTGAATTAGTGATATAGATCTTCAACAAATGAAATATGATGTCAGCTATACAAACGATATAGTTGTGGAAGTAAGTGAAGTTGAAAATGCTATTAAACATCTGGATATAAATAAGACGTGGTATGGACGGCATATATGCTGAACGCCTTAAACATTGTGATAAGTCCATTGTGGCTTTACTTGCAATGTACATAACTGGCTTTTTTGTGCATGGATTCTTACCTAATTCTATGTATGTTGTGCTTATTCCAATTATCAAAGATAAATGTGGCAAGATTTACAGTAAAGAAAATGACTGACCTATTGCATTAGCAAGTATTACGTCAAAAATGTATTGTTGGATAGAATGCCGGTTATGCTATCTACTATGTCCAATCAGTTTGGCTTAAAAAAACATGGGACAGACATGTGTATTTATGTATTAAAGGAAGTTATTGATTGACAGGCATATAAGCTTAAATGGGTCAATGTTTGTTTTTTCTAAATGCTTTTAAGGCTTTTGATAAAGCGAAACACTCTATATTATTTCAGAAGTTGATTGACAGGGGTGTGCCTGGATACGTTGTTAGACTACTTGTATATTGGTATTTAAATCAGACTGTGTATAAGATGGTAATGTGCTTCGAAATATTGTGTATACATTCATGCTGAGACTTGATGCCTCTTATAATAAGCTGGTGATTGCAATGGTGAACAGTGATTTAAAGTGGCTTTCAAGAATACAACGACATTGGATAAAGATGTATATAAATAATAGTTTTGATTGAGTCTACATTTGGTAGGCCCCATTATTTAATACTCTTATATTTTGTTTACTTTATGTGTATGTTTTTATGTACATATGTACATGCTGCACAGTTGAGTCTGCAATAAAGATATTGAATTGAAAAAAAAATTAAATGTATGTGTGTCAGAGCATCGGGTGCAATGTTTTGTGAACGTGACATAGTCAAGCCAGTGAATGGAGGAATAGCCATGTCCATCTGTCTATATTTAATTACAAATGTCTCACAAACTAGATGAGCTACAGGTTGCTATTTGTCCATTTATATAAATTAAAGTGCACAAAATGTAATATGGATTGTAACTTCGACGAACTTCACTACATGTTTGACAGTACCTTATTTGCAGAAAGTAGGTATAGATTCATACCAGAATACTATTTAAATGGCAACAGTCATGTTAAGTTACAACTAATAATGTCAACAAATAAAGCAAGGAACATGTATAATTTAGCAACATTTAAAAAAATTTATTTTAGCTGCATTCATTTGATTCAGCATATGATGGTTCCTAAATGAAGTGATGTAGAGTAAGCATGTCACTATGATTCTATGTGGTACACTACTGTCATCGTTTCCATGCTGATGTTAAAAATGCATTTGTGCAGCAGATCTAATTTGGTTACTACCTCTGTGTGACATATGTAATTAAGAATTTAATTATTTAGTCTGGTAGTTATGGTAGTTATATAATATGTAAGTTACATAATTTTTGTGTTGATAGATTACATTTTGGAACTATCTATTTTATACATTTTGGAACTATCTATTTTATACATGTCAGTCAGACCTTTGTGGTCCTGATCTACAAATAAAGTTCAAAGATAATGATCATAGGCATAAGAGGCGGGCACCCCCAAAAATAAAATTTAGTAACGAAAGGATTTCAGCACCAAAAAACAAATTAATTGTTAAATGAAGCAAAACAACGGTGTGGCATTGACCGGAAACCAACATATAACGGTGAAACAAACAGAAAATTTAATAATAAATATATTACAGACAAAAACTGATGTGAGCACCCCCCTGGTTCAAGCTCAATATACATGAAAAGGACGCATGAATATTCGGGCAAAAGGCCCTCCCCTCCCTAAACTGAGTCGATCCTGTTCACCTATGATATTGATGTAAAGGTTTCGTTATTTTATCAGAAAGGTGCTGAAGGTGCTAATTGCTGCATTGGACCGTTTCATATGCATACTGCAGTAGCCATTACATCTCGGTTCTATAACTTTGCATGGTAAAGCATATCTGTGTGTTAAATGTACCTATAACTACACGTACTGTTTTGCTTTTTTGCTTTAATTTCTGTGCAAAGTTGTGTTCCGATTAAATGAGATATCTGCACGTGTATTATTTTGTATTTTTAATACAATTGTTTTATTTTTTTAATGTGTATTGATGTCTTTATATAACAAATATAGGCCTTCTACAGTCCACGTATAATATTACAATATATCAATTTAATCTGACTGTTAATATTAATTAAACCATTCATTAACAACATTTTTGTGGAAAGGGCCTGATTTTAAACAAATTGCAGCAGACGTTTTAAATGTTGATGACAGTTTATTAATAGATCCTATAATTAGTCAATAGTGTGTTACTGTTTTATTATATTCAGTTATTCACACTGTTATGCTGTAGGACAGATCAGGTTTGTTTGCACATTACTCAGACAATGCCAATACCAGTAGAAAATATGCAAAATCAGGATTAGAGTCAAGTCAATGCTACATTATAGTTGCTATGGATTTTGATGGACAATTTGCCTGTAAAGCAGTGTGAGCTATGCCTATGTATCAGTAGCCTATAGTATCTATATATAAATGTGTCATTGACAAGTTTCCAAGTATAACATTGGTTTAAGAATAAAATTGTCGAACATGAATCATGATGAGTTAGTTTTAATGTAATGTGGAGATGTGTTGATCGTGAATTATATTGACTATGACTATGTATATGACTGTGGCTGTGGCCTGTGTTGGTATGCGCTCGGCCGCCATGAAAGTATTGACTTAATAACTCTGACTGGAAATCTAACCCCAACCTATACCCAACTAGACTGCATGTAACTTAGTCATAGACTATGAGTATATAGTAGGTGTGAGTACTGCCCGCCTACTGGCTACTGAGTGACTGTGACTGTAAGTGCTCCACTTCGGCCTTCCTTAGCTTAGGCTTAGCCTTAAACTTAGAACTGGCGCTGTCGGTAACGCAGTCGTATTTAGCTGCTGCTTACCTTACACATTACACTCAGTAAGAATTAGAGTTGCGTAACTAGCATGGCAGTCTGATGCCGGGGTATGATGTCGCATTGTCGACTATGACAAGGGATAAAGTGTAAAGTAAGTACAATTTCGCGCTACACTCTACAGAAAACACGAGCACCATTTATTTTCCTGAAAAAACTGTGTCGCAGGTCATAAAAGGTCAGCCAGTGGACGCCCATTGGTTGTAATTTTATATACGTGAAATCACTAGATTGCCTGTATATATATATATATATATATATATATATATATATATATATATATATATATATATATATATATATATATATATATATATATATTTATGTGGGACAATGCTACTTGCTAATGTTATTGACTCGGAATCGTGGCTAGTTTGCTGAAGACAAAAGTACAAGTCAGATGTATGTTTGTATACGAGCTTTTATAGTAAGCCAACTGATTATGTAAGAATACAATATGCATACATAATATAAAACGAAATCATAAAATCTAGGTAATTGAAAATTCACCAACTAACAGCAAAGGTGGGGGAACTGACCACACCAGGCCAATTCTGTAATGGCCAATTTCAGAATGGCTATATATATATATATATATATATATATATATATATATATATATATATATATATATATATATATATATATATATATATATATATATATATATATATATATATATATATATATATACATATATATATATATATATATATATATATATATATATATATATATATATATATATATATATATATATATGTATATATCCACCATTATCCAACCTCGTGTATTCAGACGATATGGTATAGAAAGTTACACAAACATATGGTGTCACTAACATTAATTAAACATTACTCTTTAAAAACATCAGGAAATTATAAATATGAAAGTCTAGGTGGTTCAATTTTCGATTAATTGTATCCCTTATGCTGTTTTACCTTTTTTATTACCTCCTCCTGTGTTGAAATATATGATGAAGAAACATTTTAATCATGAAATATCCTGGTTTTTATCCAATAATTATGCTCGCTCAATACCATTAATTTCTGGTACGATTTATAGGCTTTAGAAAAATTATGTTGTAATATTTCCCCATAAGTAGTATTACTGTGGATTCCATTTAATAGAATCACTTTGTGTCGTAGCACTTTGATTCTATTAACCACTGAATCATTTAATTAAGCCGGAACATTTAACACGGCACGAATAGCCATGAATGATTCCACACCAGCAGTTTTGATGGCACATTTTATCCCCGATTATATTAAGCGGAGTCCACCGTATTACTGAAATTTAGCAACATAACAGGACATATATTCATTGTAATTGTAAATATAGTTGTACTATATTTTTTTTAACTGACCCAAGCCTGGGATTGTTGATGTTACAGTTGGACTAATACGTTGCTGAAGTCACTGACAGCTGGTGGAAAGAGTTCCAAGAACACTCAGTCAGTAACTCTTTCGTTGACCCTGTAGAGATGCCTCGGAAAAGCTGGTAAAAATGCAGTTAGCAGCATTACAGGTACACAGTCTGATTTTGTGATTGTTTTTAGTGTAAAATTGTAGTATATAGTAACAACTGTATCTATTCTAACATGTTGACCGCCCAAATGTGTTTTAACGAACCACATTTTTTATGATTACCATTATTTGTTTGATTTGTTTCGTGGCCTTTAATAATTTATCACAATAAGCTATATGTAGAGAGTATTAAATGTATGCCTTTTATATGCAGGTAATACAATTTGCTTCTGTTTTTGAAGTCATTGTCATTAATGATGTGACAAAAACGATAAATAAACAAATTTTCACACCAACTTGAAAGAGTACTCAGACATACTAATGCAATTTGAATACATTGAGTATGAGCATGAGTATAATGTACATGACCCATAATTTCTATGAGTATAAGTACTTCAAAATGTGTACTCGAGTACATATTACTAAGTATTTTGGCCCCATGTCGTACATTGTCTGCTGTAGATAACCGACATTGACAGACAGTTTGAAGTAACTTCTTTTCATATAACGATTATATAGTACTTTCTAGATAAAGAGGTTATGCATTTCAAATGTCTATTATGAAGAAAGTTTAACATTTATTGTAGATCTGCTGATCCCCACATGCTTCAGTTTCCTGCTGTTGTTCATCTGAACTTCTGTCATAATCATCCGCTCCATGCTGCAGATGTCCTAAACCGACGAGATGTGTTGGCTTGGCATCCTGTAACCCATGAAACGCTTTCGCATCATCGTCTGTTACAATGAATTTTATGCTATTTACCTGTTGCTGGGCAAAGCTCACTCCGATTTGACGGCCTATTTCAAATTCTGAGATTGGATTGACCACATGAATCGTGGCTGTACATCCTTGGTGGCCTGGGCACGACACATTTTGACTTTGATTGCGAAGTTATGTGCCTAGTTTGCATAGCTTGTTCTCCATGTGAAAGCCTATAATATCATGCTTGTCCGTCTGCCATTCAATCGCGGTTCCCACTGCTTGACTTGCGCTCTGTCCACAACCGTAGCTGTTTTTCAGGGATGCTGAGTTGTACCTCACAACCATGCTTACATTTATTGGTGCGCTTGTTGGAAGACCACGTAGAACATTTATCTCTCCGGTTTTTTCCCTCGTCTGCTGTAGGTCATCAGTCGTGGACTGATAAGTAATTGTGGCAACCCAGTTGGATGTATTTTGCATCCCACTTCGACTTGGGGGAGGCGTGTTTGTTGTGGCCAGAATGTGTCGCAACTTTGTGTTTCCCATAGTTGAATCTTGTAGTCCTACATGGATGGCTATATTTGACCACGACTGCCCGTGTCTACTTCGGAATACAGCTTGTACATATGTGACTTGTAGTGACAGGCTGTATAGGACAATGAATGTTGCCAACACAAACCAATTTTTTTCTTATGCACTTCGAAGTGTGGAAGAATACATGTGTCCTCTCTGTTAGCATGCTCTTTAAAGCAATCATTCCACATCGTTGCATTTTTTTCCACACTACGTAGAGGCATTTCAGAAACCGCATGAGACTCTGTCTGTACTTCTGCTTGAAAACAGATATCTGTTAGGTTAGGGCATTGATCAAGTCGTGGCGGTAGAATTTTGCTCATGCCTGGCCGGCCCTCTGCGTTGGAAACTGCCAGCAATCCTGAAGGAGTGGTTTGCACTACTCTGTCAAAGTCATCCTGGCTTAGCCGTGGCAACCAAACCCCACTGCTAACCCCACTGGGTTCCTGTTGCATTGTGGCATCTGATGGTTTGTGGTAACAGTGGCCGGCCAGGAAGCCGCCAACCTTCATCTTAATTCCACCAGCAGGTGGACATTTCTCCTCACTCTTTCTACTACTACTACTACTACTACTATCGCTACAACTACCACTACTACTACTACTATCATGTGTTGTCTCCTCCATTGTAAAATTCCAGGTAAATCCAAGTACAATTATTATAATGAAAGTGACAAAACCGCTATCTGAATGCAAAGACGTCTAATCCGCCTGAGAACCCAGATGACAGTGACAGGAGACCAGTATATTTGTGGGTTGGGACATATTCACACTAGTGTAGCATCCATCTGATAAGTTACATCAAAGTAGAGCTAGTCACATTATAATATAATTACTTAGCAGTCAACTTTTGTTTATTTCAGTTAATTAGACACAGTCACCTTTACTCAAGTCCATGTGAAGGACACACATCTATTGGGAGTTGAGAAAATCCTGGACAGGCCCAGCTGTTATCCGATATGGCCTAGTGATCTGACCTAACTGTTCCACAGGGAAGGTGAGTTGTTTCTGAGGACTCCACTAAGTATGTTATGTAATGTTATGCAATTCGACAAGTTAAGACGTCTGTTTTATCAATAATCCACACTCTAAGGTAATATTTGGGTCTGTTTACATAGGTGTATTGTAGCACCAGCTAGGTAAAAAAAATAAAAAAAATTTCAGTACGGAATAACAACTGGCTGTATAGAATTTGATTACAGAACACATGCTGGACTATTCCGAAAATTATGTTACAAGTTCATTCGAGCAAGCTAATAAAGTGAGTGTATTCGAATGTTGTACTGGACTACAGACTGTCTCAAGCTGTGGTGGCTCATATGTATGTGTTCTGCCAAGCACAGGTGGTGGTTCCTTGTGTATGTAATAGTGCCCTGCACGGGCCGGGCTTTGGGTCCAAGCACGGCCTGGCAGCCCGCGGGCCGGGCCGGGCCGGGCCTCTACATAATTTTGCGTGCCGGGCCGGGCCATATTGTGGGCCCGGGCTGAATTTTTTTTTAAACATCGGACTTGGGCCGGGCCTGGGCCTAGTGTGAGTGTGGGCCTGGACATAATAAAAGTATTTATACAAAACCCAGATTATTAATTTTATTATTAATAAAAACTGATTATAAATTGTAATTCCGGTTAATGAATGCTTAAAACTATTTCTTTAGTATTATATAGTTGCAAATTGAGACCTTGCATGGAATTATAAATGATACTAGTGTTTTATACATTGGAATGTAGTTTAACCTCTTTTCAACAATGGGACTTCCTATGGTATCATTTTAATAAAATGCATTCTTTTAATAGAGACATTTCATATAAAATATATGCATAGTCGCATGCCTATATCTTTATATTGTAAGTCTTTAAACATGTACTGGCTTTCCAAGACACTGTGACTGGAGTAGTGGCACTAGTTTCTCTGGCTTCATCACAGTTAATAAATGTTAACTTCCTATCCCTTAATCTGTGATGTCTAGACTTTGTAAACCGCATATTTTTTTGGCATGAATGTACACTTTTGCATAGATCTAATGACCCCATACCAGGCCACTTAAGTTCACCTGGCCGGAAGCAGCCAGCCCCAAATATTTACTTTAGACATATTTGCAGAGGCAATCAAGCCATGATTAACCATCAACTTAATCACCCTTTGACCAAACCAGTGGACATTCTATTGTCTAGGTCTTCTCTCCAAACATTGCCCGCCTGAATGACCAGCCAACTGGTCATTGCCAACTGCCCAGTAGTGCCAGTACCTAGTACCAGTTGGTAATTGGTATTTTTCAATTGTGTGAGCTAGTGACTACTATTTAGTATCTACAATTTCCCCAGTACTGATTCATTCACACGTGTACTAATTCACACATGTCTCAACCTGATCTGTCTCAGGCTAGTGACTGCAGGCCTGCTGGAAATGCCAGTGGGTGACATGTAGTAGTAGCTAACAACTGACATTAGTATTTAAGCAGTAAACATTATACAATGTTCATATGTTATTTTTTTATTTATTAAAACAATAAGTATGTTTTACAGTTTATTTGTGCTTCGTATTTCTTATAAGATTATAGTTTTATCTTGTCTAAACTTAGCGGGCCGCGGGCTTACCCGTCTTTGGCCCGTGGGTGTGAGCCGGGAATGGGCCTGAAACTTGCGGGCCAGGCCGGGCCTGGGCCAAACATTCACGGTCTGGGCCGGGCCTGGGCCTAAATTCTAGTTTGCGGGCCTGAGCCAGGCCAGGCTTGTAAAATTGCTGCGGGCCTGGGCCGGACCTGGACTCTAACTGCTATAGTAATTGCGGTCCGGGCTTGGGCTCAAATTATAGGCCCACGCAGGGCACTAGTATGTAAGCAACTCCAACAGCTAGATAGGACATAGATTTTTTGCACGAATGCATGATTTTCATTTACCTTTATTAACAGGCTAAATAATTTTTTTCTGCGCAATTACCATTTTATTTGGGGTAAGACCACTGTTGACGAATGTAGGGCACGTGAAATTGTGAAATGGGAACTTAATAAATTCATATTATGTGACATGAGTGCCTTTGAACAGGAATATTCACAGGTTTGTTTATAGAAGCTATTGGCTGTAAAATAGTGCATTTTTAGAGTTTAACTGGCGGAGGGATTTATGGGAATTTTTCTGCTACGGGCCACGTGGGCACATGAATACTTGACAATTTTTTTTAATATTGACGGGCATCGCACGTGGGGGCATTTTAAAAGAGCTGGAGGTATGTGATTTTGATAAAAGTTGGTGAACATGTCAATGAGATGATGGCAGTTGCTGCACATTTTTGAAAGAATTTGTGATGGTCAGGTTTTCTTATAATCAGACAAAACGTTAACATGGCCACCAATGCAATTCTCTACTATGGTCTGACTCCCATAGCAGATCTCGCAAAGTTAAGCAATAACTCTTGGACAGTATTTTGGGCTTATGATACTTCGTCAGTAGCGAAAACGTCGGAAATGGACCTGTTGGCGAAGTTGTTGCCGCTAACAGCGGCTGATGTCGGTTTGTTGTTACTCACTGCGGTCATTGTGTATGTCATGTGAGTACTATGGCAATGCAATGTTTGGTGCGCGACGTTTATGAATTATTATGATGTTTTTATTTCCCGTGTTTTTGTGTTTACAGCACAGTGACAGTGTCACTGCCAGTGGCACTGAGCACACTGCTGACACTGCAGTGCTAGGAACAGTGAGTCACAGTGACTTCGTCACTGATGACTGGCCTGGATTGTGCTGAACCCACCAGGCCTAAGCTTTGTCTACAGACTACAGTGCAAAGACGCGATGGTCGTAGGAGTCAGACCGCAGTTGAGAATTGCATTGGTGGCCATGTTAACGTTTTGTCTGATTATAAGAAAACGTGACTATCAAAAATTCTGAAAATTGTCCACAGCAACTGCTATCATCTCATTGATATACTGACAAAATTTGTTATCAAAATCACATACCTCCAGCTCTTTTAAATCGCCCCGACGTGCGATGCCTATAAATTTTGACAAAAATAGCCATGTATTCATGCGCCCACGTGGCCCATAGCAGAAAAATTCCCATAAATCCCTCCGCCAGTTAAACTCTTTAAAAATGCACTGTTTCACAGCCAATAGCTTCTACAAACAAACCTGTGAATATTCCTGTTCAAAGGCGCTCATGTCACATAATATTAATTTATTAAGTTCCCATTATACAATTTCATACGCCCCACATTCGTGTGAAACAATAAACAGGAAGGTCAACTGTGGTCTCACCCCCATAGTCATAGTCAGCTAACTGCCGTATCTGTCATAATCTGTGCTGGGTCACGGACGGTTCTGCCAATGACTCATCATGACGGATGGATAGTTCGGCCGACGCAAACAGATGGTTCGGTCCACTTCACCGAAAACCGCTTCGCTATTGAATGCGGAATTTTAAGAGTACAGCGGAATTTTAAGCGGTGAAATTCTAAGAATAGTCGGCCCACTGCCTAATTCAGTAACAGAAAAGGAAATCACGATTGCTCACAGAAATATACCCAAATGCTAATATTATAATTGTAATACATATAATTATTATAGAGCAATATATATCTACCAAATAATATATCTTATTTTTTATTGATAGACATTTCCTTCAATTTGGATCATTATTTTATTATGTCAAGCGCTTTCCATTATTTGGTGGATATTGGTCTAGCTGAAATTGTTTTTATTAGACAAACATTTATACTAATGAATGGGTAGGCCAATATATATATTTGTGTATATATATTTATATAGCTTAGTGGACCTTATTTAATATAATGTTCATTATTTTCGCTAATTTGACTGACTTGGCTATTTGCGATTTGCATATTGTAACTGGGAAATGTTATGCGCTAAATTATTAGCGTTTTTGAACAAAATATTCTAACTAATTAATTATAACTAGCTGAAAAACATACAGATGTGCTTTGAATGAAATTGCTTTTTATTAAACATGAACACACACACATATATATATATATATGCATATATATATATATATATATATATATATATATATATATATATATATATATATATATATATATATATATATATATAAATTGGGATACGTAGTGATTAGCATCGCTGGCAGTCTGGTGATTATGGATCTAATGCACACACACGTACGCGGGTATGTGCGTGTGCGTGTGTGTGTACGTACAAATACTGTACCAAATTATTCCAGCTCATATAGCAACTCCTTCATTCCACGCACTGTCTGGTGAGCTGTTACTTCTAAACACTAAGCCATGGTCCACAGTATTCTCACTTTGTCTTTGTACTTTTACTAGCACTTTCACATCTAGTACTGCACACATTGGTGTTACATCCTGACATATGGACACTGCCAGTTATCAAGTATTCTAAGTAGAAGAGCCTAGACCCGGTTAGAGGTCATCCTAAAAATATGTATATACTAGTGGTCAAGAGGTGTGGCAGGGTTTTCAGCCTACCATCTCCCACCTGTTTTGGGGACCAAACTCCAACCATTACTAGAGCATGTAAGAATAAAGAGGCCCTTGGATAGTGTGGATCATGTGTGATGTATGAATTGTAAACAAACTGAACAACATATGCTGTCACATATTTACTTAATTATTTATTACCCTGGTAATCAAATTGTATTAATCATTTTAAATATTGTTCATATCTAGGCAAGTATATCTTATCTCACCTTTCCTGTCAATTGCAGTTATTCGACACGCCACTTTGGATGCTTCAAAGATCAAGGAATCCCAGGACCGCGGCCATGGACTGTCATTGGAAATATACACACATCAATCAGGATGGTTCGTCTCTCTCACACATCCCGAACCAAAACACATTCTTAACAAACCATTAGATTGGTTGATGTGGCAACTGCATTTTACTATTTATATTTACACACCGTAATGTACATGAATGAATCATCAATAAAGCTAATACACGAACAGTTCTTTTAAAAGTCAACCATTGCAAGTTACAGATCGGAGATATTGTCGTGGTGTACGGTAGGATGGTAGCGATTGTCGAAGTCGGCTAACACCATCTCAAACCTAAGACTTAACGATGTGTAGTTTACAGTTTTACCTTTGCAAGTTACAGATCGGAGATATTGTCGTGGTGTACGGTAGGATGGTAGCGATTGTCGAAGTCGACTAACACAATATCAAACCTAAGACTTAACGATGTGTAGTTTACAGTTTTACCTTGCGTATTTGATGGCAAACGACCTAATAATGTCATCAACCGAGAGTGAACGCACCATTTCCGACTCTGTGGCTAAAAGTAACAGTGCCGGCAAGCGCGATTGACCGTGGAACGCTGGTAGTCTTTCATACGTTTCAATACCAAAAAAATATCGCTCGCCTTCGCAGCTTGAGCCGAAAATTGACAGAAAGATCCGTAGCGCAATGTGGACGTTGGGGAAACTGGTAAACAGCTTATTTTCATGAAGAAAGGTTAGCATCTCGGCACCTGTCTTGAAGTCTCCATATTTTGTAAAGCGACGGAATTCCTTCTCAAAATCAGGCGCAATATCATTATCGTAATACCAAGTGAGCTCTTCGCACTTCAAGGTGACATCGCTGTCGGCGAGAGATCGAATCTCGGTCAACACCCCCGAAAAGTACATAAACATTGGTGTAGGCGGCCTTCCGTTTATTGATTTCGGAGAGTATTCTATCAATGATGACTAGGTACGTGTTCGCTCGGTAGTTCTCTCGACAGTCGATCACTTTTACCTCTTCTGGTGTTTCGTCATAGAACAACTTTCTCTTCTTTGCTCGGTTGTTTTCATTGTTATAATCAAGTTCTGGTTCAACAGACTTTGCTTCATTCTCGAATCGATCGAACCTTTCTGCATCACGCAAATAATGGATTTGTTCCAGCAAGACACGGTAATGCATAACCACCGAACCAATCTCAATTCCTGGAGCTTGCGATGCCTTGTTAACTCGGTTCAATGTGTCCAGGATGTTGTTCCACACAATGCACATACGTCATAAGAACGACGTCCCCGGTGAAAGTGTGAGCAACCGATATTACAAAAAGCCAAATCCTACAGGCAAGAATACTTTGCTAGCTTCTTTCTTTGTTCCTGTAATAAAACATGCAGCAACAAACCTATTTGTGTAAAACTGTTACATTATTACTCGACCACAACTTGTTCGCATCATTGATTCGTGTGCGTTCGCACTTCACGGTTGCCATTTCGGAAAGCACTGCTGAAAACAGGGAGCGGCCATAACTTATCAGCAGGGGAACAAAGGAATGAAGGGACGGCTCAGTTTTTAGCGCACAGGATTTGGGAATGAGTTGGATTTCAAATCCAGCCAATACTTCCACCTCACTCGCTCCACGATAAATAATGATAACTCCTTAATAACACCTCTATAATGTCTGTAAAACATTAAAACATGTAAGGCCTACACCAGGATATGCCAAAACATAGCTGGTTTTCGGGAACATTCAGTCTACACAAATATGCTCGGCTTTTTTCGTGGGCCCCTTGCCTTCGTGGGCCCTAGGCACGTGCCTATTAGTTGATCCGCCACTGCCTGCGTACCATATAGATCATCCAATACTCCACAGACCCCCCACGTAATGTTGTATACACTAGACGTACCGGCAACACGCATTTCCGTACGACGACCATGAACAAGTTTGCGTTCATTCATTCTTTGTCGGAACATGAACACACGCCTGAAAATTGCTTGTCTTGTTCGATGTAGTTAGGGCAGTTATCAGTCGCGTAATTATGACGTCATAACGTTGCCCGTAGACGCATGCGTGAACATTTATCGTATCACCCCTGCCACAACTTAGGCCTACATTTATGTGCAGAACATCTGCCTCTTTATTTAATTTGCTAAACTAATTTAGTCAAGAAAACTCTCACAGAAATAAATGGACGCAGAGCGCAACAATCCGCTAAAAAGGTCCATTCTTTGAAGGTATGCGGTTTAATGAGGCGGTGTGGCAATTGTATCAACCTCCCACATCCCACCTGTTTTGTTGGCCAAATTCCCACGAAGTTTGAGAGTCCGCCTATATTGCTATAACACCTCCCACCAATTATTAGCACCGACGTCCTACCTCCAATTTCATGCTTCTATAATTATTGTGGTCCATATAACCTGCTAATATAAAAATTCATACATGTTTAATTGCTAAGTTCTCGTTTTAATATTTAAAAAACAAATTAACTGCACATTTTGATTTTTGTCGTAAGATATACATGTATTCTACTCCCCCATCATTTGTCGTCCATACAAGCCGATCGGATCCTGTCTTCGTACACGGGAGATCCTTCCATAAGTGATCCGTACATATACGTTGCAAACCACCATTGGCATTGCTGGTTTGCAGCATATATGCTTAGCTGGGCGACTACAAATTTAAACATCGGCGCAACACGTGTCGGAGTCCACAAATGTATCATTTTTCACTGGATGTCATTATTATTATTATTATTATATCGGAATTTATATAGCGCCCGAATCCAATTAGGATAAAATGCTCTCAGGCGCTTTACATGAAACTGCATCAATTAAATAACACTATAAAATACACACTTTACATAAAACTGCATAAATTAAATAAAACTATAAAATATAGATTATTTTAAAAGTAGCTAGTGTAAGGAGCTGATTTAAACATTAAAACATAAATAAACATATATATTATATAGTAAACACATTAATAAAACATAACGAATAAGTCATTGGTATATAGCAATGTCATTAAAACGAGAGCGTGAAATTGTGTTGCCGCATAGTTGTATATAAAAAATGCCATGGCAGCTGCATATTCAGTTCAGAGTAGACCAACAGGCTTAGGATCCTAAATACTGACAATGCCCCATTTATATCGCACAGTAATGCATTGGGAGAGAATATGTGTATGTATGAGTCATGAATGAATGGGTACAATTTATTAAAATGGCTTTCATAAATATAATAGTAATAATTGTATTATTATGCCCAATGATACATGTTTAGCATTGATCATATTTATCCTAGATTGTGAGTGCATTATTTGAGTAGAAGTAAAGATCAAATCAATTGTCACACAGTTTATTCATGCACACCAGTGCAACAATTTGAAGTCTTACATAACATTACTTATAAGACGACTCAATCAAAGAGTGGATCTGCTAAGTCAACACAATTGGCAGCGAATACAAATGACAACAAATTAACATAACGAGGCTTAGTGCAATCGACCGTGTCACATCTGGCTAACCAATGATTGCATTGGCGTGTTCTTCTTTTAGGCCAAGGGCTTGAAGTGTTTGACCAAACAGAAATGGTTCGACAACAAGCCTCTTGTACGATGCGCTGCAATGGAATGCGTTATTTAAATTGACCCAGTAGTCTTCAAGGAATATTGTTAGAATAACACCTCTATTATAAGTGTGTTGCTTTGTGAATTTGTTACTTGAAGTTAGCAATGTGTCAATGACATGCAGATTTTTTAATCCGTTCGTGGACCTTCATTATTCTGAATATGAAATTCAAGTAGGCTATTCACACAGTAGAGAGTTTGAAGTAAAATAATGTCACATTTGACGAGCCATTATATTGAGAAGCACTTTTAAAAGATTGCAGTGGTGTTACGTCTAGTGAGCATATATCGTTAGATTATTCCTACTTACACCTTAAAAGCTTCATAATCCAGGTGTTCGTAACACATGATGTACAGAGTTAAAAAAAGTAGCGACTGCCATATCTTGTACATAAATGTATCCGCGTATAACTAGATAAATTACCCTTATTCTTGTAACTTACAGAGATGACAATTTCCTCAAATTGTCTGGCACCAGATACAGAGTTTCGGTGGAGTACAACCCTGTTATGATTGTTGTCTCACATGCCCTCTTTGTTTGTATGAGCAGTGTTTCCACAACCTAAAACAAGAAATGTGTCAGCAATAAATTATTTAATAAATACCATCTATAAGCAATGCATCATAATCGAAAGGTTATTAAAAAGAAAGGAAGGTATAGATAGAACAAATAAAGCACAACGATTTGCATTGTAACGAAACTTATAATGTGTTCAAAACCTAACTTCAAAATAGTGTTTTCCATTGAAGTTAGAAGGAAACTGAAATAAAAACTTTACAATTTGACCAATTGTCGACCTCACATTTGTTCTGACCCTGATAGATTGGATAAGGTATCTAATGCATACACGACCTGCTATTTACTTTAGTGATGCTTTCACGACTTTTTTAATTTATTTTTGATAAACAGAAAAAATATGAGCACAAGAAATGGCTGTGAGGTGGCAATTTTGGCAAATACTGGACGAGGTGGGTGACAAAGACAGCGAGGTGGCCCACTTGCACAAGTGAAAATCTACCATATATTCCAAGAGCAAATGTTTCACTATAACATATCTCAATAGCATTGTTTGGTATCTTACCCCAGGACATGCAGAGGCAAATGCAGCATAGTCGGTCAATAGTCTAAGGAGTTGTCCCCTCAGTGCTGCACAATGTCGTGCATACTTCACTGGAATGCGGCCTGCCCTAAAAACAGATCAAATATCATTTGTAGAGATACGTAGCACTTAGTTTGATGTATAAATATAAATGTGACTGCAATTCCTACAATGTATACGTAAAAGCAATTTGACAACACTACTTTTGTTTTAACGAATGATCATTATTTTTGTGTAAGATCTTGAGGCTCCTGTCTGCACTCCTTATAATTATAGGAGTTATAGTGTACATTTAGTAAAAATTGTGTCTTGCCTCTCAAGCCGTGAATTATAGTCAGGCTAACGAAAATTGTACCATGGCTTGCTCCCACTAAGAGCGATGAAAATCAGGCATGTAAAAGTTAACAGTTACAACAAAAATAATGCATATTAAACTTGAACACTTTATGGAAAATATCCCCCTATGCATACAATAAGAAAATATTACTTAACATTTTTTTCTCGGACCTCCAAAAATCCATTTCTACACTTTTTTGGACATTGGTCCTATAGTTGCTACATGGTGATGGCTTGTTTTGAAATTTAAAGCCTGAAGATTCTAATTATAATATATATTATAATAGCTAACTTACTTGGGTTCTTGGAATGTGAACATGTCATGAAGGTCACTGAGCACAATGTCCCTCACCTGTAAACACATATAAAAATTTAACATCTTATAATTTCAAACCCTGCAAAATTCCATTAATATGTGACTGCTGTATTATAGCGTGACATTGGCAGACATGTATTTTAATAGTCACATATCTACATTTGGATATGAAAATGAGGGATATGCAAATGAATTAGGGACGATAGAATACATAATTTGCATGATAGATGTCCATACTAAAATTGATGGAAAGTTCATCAAAATCCATAAAATATTAGCCAAGTTATGAAGTGTTTGAATTTGCCATTTTACGGTTACCATTATTGTCTTAAGTGTTGCTACCTTATCAGCAAACTGTCTCTTCGTGCATGTTGTAATGAGAGCGTAGGCCTCTTGTACATGTGGGGCAACTTTGTCAGGATTCCACTCCACCAAGTCATCGTCCAGTGAAAGGAAATCTGAAAAAAAATCATGGGATTTATACATGTAAAAGAACAGGTGACAATACTGAAAACAAACAGCTTTAAAGAAATCATTTGCACACTGTATTAGATAATTCACTACAAACGCTGGGCTCTAAATTAATGATACCAGTTGTCAGAAAATGTCTTTTTATTATAACTGCCTGCGGACAAGTAGATTATTTAATGTACTTCTAGCCCTTGACAAGTGTAGACTTACAGTAAACCTAACATAAGTCGGAATCAAAGGGACCAAGCGATTTAATCCGAGTTAGGTGAAGATCTGACTTAGACTTCGTATGGGAAATAAGTACATTACAAGACTTACAGTAAACCTAACATAAGTCGGAATCAAAGGAACCAAGCGATTTAATCCGAGTTAGGTGAAGATCTGGCTTAGACTTCGTATGGGAAATAAATACATTACAAGTCAACCGTTAGTCGGAATTCTGTCCAAGCTGAGCGAAGATACAACTTAGGCGAGTCCAACGTATGCAAAGTTGACTGTATTTATAGTTATAAAGAAGAATGTTGGATAGTACTAACCTATCTGTCAAAAAATATACTACAACAATCTGTGGTCTTAAACTAAACATGCAACATAATGACCGTTAAAGTGACCCGTCACAACAAAAGGTTAGATGAACATAAACTTAAGTCTAATTTGCAACAACAAAGCAACAATTTTATTCCTGTTGTTGAATTGGACAAAAATGCACCAAAACAAAAAACAAATTGATTAAGCACCTTTAATTAGGATACGTACCTAAGCACATGTGATCAGGTGATTGAGCTAAGGCGTATGATTTTGATGATGACAGGGCAGGGTGAGACAGACGTGAGCAGAGGTGGTGAGAATGATGAGAGCAGGTGGTGAGACCGAGGAGAGCAGAGGTGGTGAGACCGAGGAGAGCAGAGGTGGTGAGACCGAGGAGAACAAGGAGAGCAGTGGCAATGTGAGGGAGAAAGCTGGTAAGAAGAAGAAAGATGACAGAAGGCAAAGAATGCAACAAAAGAGAGGTAAGCGGGTGAGTGGAGAGGGATTGCCAGGTGGTAAGACAGTAAAGGTTGATGATATGAGAGAAAGGGGGCATACTAGTAGTGTGCAACAGGAAAGGAGCTTTGCTGATGTAGTATCACGGGAAAGCGAGGAAAGCCCGGGTATTTATGGGGGATTCCATCATTAGGAAAGTGGATAAAATTGTAAATAGAGGAAATGACATAACAGTATGCCTACCAGGGGCAAAAGTAGAGGATATAGCAGAGAAGGCAGGACAGGTCATGGGTGGTGGCACGGGAGGTGCTGTTCTCGTGCATGTGGGAATGAACAATGCAGATAAGGAGGGAACGTCAGCCATCATTGGTAAGTACAGGAGGTTGATCAAGACACTTAAAGAGGCACGAGTTGGGCAGATCGTATTGTCGGGGATATTACCAATAATGGGAGGCAGGGGTGAGGAATATAGGAACTGTAGAAGGATGGCAATCAACACACAGGTACAGAAGGTATGTATGGAGGAGGGAGTAGGCTTCGTAGACATGTGGTTAAACTTTGTGGGAAGAGGTGATTTTTTCATGAGAGATGGACTTCATCTGACAGGGAAGGGCGCTGCAGTTCTTACGTGTGAGTTTGTCAGAGTTGTCGACGAGGGCACAGGTACCATAGATTATTTAAACTAGATGCGCAGGGGGAACTGACAGAGAAAACTCAAAGGAGTACTACTACAAATACACATCCAAAGAAATGTTCACCAATAATTTCAGACAATGAACTTAAATGTGTATGCTTAAATGCCAGGAGCATAGTAAATAAAAAAAGTGAGTTAGACATTATGGTAGCAGATATTCACAGAATTATGGGCAAATGAAGATATAGTAGATGCCGAGTTAGCACTGACAGGCTATGTAATGTTTAGGAAGGATAGACGAGAAAGAAGGGGAGGTGGAGTAATTTTGTATATTAAAGAATCTATCCAAGCATATGAAATTACACTGAAAAGTGAAGCAGATAGTGTGGAAGCAATTTGGTGCAACATAGTTACCAGGAACTCAACATTAACAATAGGAGTAGTTTATCGTAGTCCTAACATAGGACAAGAGGAAAATGTAAAATTACAAAAGACGATAAGGGAGGTGAGCAAGGGAGAATGTGTTATAATGGGTGATTTTAACCATGGCCATATACAATGGGAATCATTAGAGAGTGCTGGAGGGGACGACCATCAGTTTCTACTTCTAACACAGGACTGTTTCCTTACTCAACATGTCTTGGAATCAACCAGAGGTGGGAATGTGTTAGATTTAATTTTGTCTTCTCAAAATGAATTAGTTGACAATGTTAAAGTACACGAACCTTTGGGTTCAAGTGACCATAACCAAATCCATTTTAATATAAAAGTAAAAACAGGGAATACATATAAAAAACAATGGAGGAGGAACTTCAACAAAGGCAAATATAAAGTGATGAGAACATATCTAGCAAATATAGATTGGAATAACTTGCTGAAGAACAAGACAGCAACAGAATGCTGGACTTGTTTAAAATATGAGATTGAGGGCATTATTGAGAAATTTATTCCATTAAGAAACCAAGGGAAAAGATCCAGGAAAAAACACCTGTCAAAAGAAGCTATTAGAAAAATTGCTCACAAACAGATGCTGTGGAAGGTCTATAAACACACTGGAAATGTAGAAGACTACACAAACTATAAAGAGGCACTTAACCTAGCTACAACTGAAATTAGAAAATCTAAAAGAACCTTTGAACAAAAATTGGCAGGTAATATAAAAAATGACAGCAAGAGTTTCTATTCTTATGTAAGGAGTAAACAGAAAGTTCGAGATAAGGTCGGACCACTGGAAAACAACAGTGAAAACATAATTTCAGATGGGTTCCAAATGGCAGAGGTCCTGAATGAGTATTTTAGCTCAGTTTTTACCACAGAAGATATCAGCTCCCTTCCAGTTCCATTGACTAAATTTGAGGGCAATAAATCAGAACATTTAGGGCAGTTATTTGTAACTCCTGAAATGATAGCAAAGAAAATTAAGAAGATGAAAGATAATAAATCACCTGGAGTTGATGGGATACCACCAAAACTGCTAAAGGAAATTGTTGATCAAATTAGTACACCACTTGCAAACTTATTTAACTTGTCACTAGAAGAAGGAATAGTTCCTTCAGAATGGAAAGAAGCAAACATTACGCCGCTATTTAAGAAGGGATCGAGGAAGAAGCCAGAAAATTACAGACCAGTGAGTTTAACATCAGTTGTATGTAAATTACTCGAAACATTAATTAGAGACCACATGGTGGAATTCCTCATAGAACATAAATTAATAAATACATCTCAACATGGATTCCTAAAAGCAAGGTCATGTCTAACCAATCTCTTATGTTTTTTAGAAGAAATTACAAAGTATGTAGATGACGGGTCACCAGTGGATGTTGTCTACTTAGATTTTCAGAAAGCTTTCGATAAAGTGCCACATCAAAGATTGTTACTTAAACTAAAAGCCCATGGTATAGGCAATGATGTAATCAACTGGATAGAAAAGTGGCTTACACACAGAAGACAGAGAGTAATAGTAGATGGTAAGATTTCAAACTGGAAATCTGTTTTGAGTTGGGTACCACAGGGATCAGTGTTAGGCCCTATACTGTTTTTAATATATATAAATGATTTGGAGGATGACATATCTAGCAAAGTACTCAAATTTGCAGATGACACAAAAGTATTCAGAAAGGTTACTAATGATACAGATAAACAAAGTTTACAGGATGATCTAGAAAAATTAGTTAAATGGTCAGAAAAATGGCAAATGTTATTAAATTTTGGGAAGTGTAAATGTATACACATAGGACATGGAAATATGGACGAGGAATATAAAATGGGGGATGCTGTACTAGATAGAACCACACAAGAAAAGGATTTAGGAGTAACATTTAATGCTGACATGAAAGTTTCATAGCAATGTGGGATTGCTGCTTCAAAAGGAAATCAAATTCTAGGGCTAATTAGGAGAACTATCACGTATAAGGAGAAACATCTAATTGTACCCCTATACAAAGCAATAGTTAGACCACATTTGGAATATTGTATTCAAGCATGGAGGCCATATCGTAAAAAAGACATAGATAAGCTAGAAAGAATACAACGAAGAGCAACTAAGATGATTCCAGAATTAAGAGACCTTAGTTATGAAAGTCGCTTATTACAATGTGGTTTGACAACACTAGAGACCAGGAGACTAAGAGGAGACCAAATAGAAGTATTTAAAATAGTGAACGGTTATGAGGATGTTGATAGGAATATGTTCTTCAAACTTAAAGAAGGCAGTAGAACCAGAGGATACAAAGCAGCATTAGTTAAGGAACACTGTAGGTTGGACATGAGAAAGTACTCTTTCTCACAGAGGGTGATAAATGAATGGAACAAACTGCCAAATGATTGTGTTAATGCTAGTAGTGTGAATATGTTTAAAAATAGAATTGACAGATATTTTATAAGGGTGGGCTACACATAGATGAGAAAATTGTTGGACTCTCGATAAGCCAATGGCTTCCTTGTCCACTTGCCATTTGGAACTTGTTGTTCGAGATGGCAATCTTGTTAAATCTTGTTAAAGTCAGCTAAATCAAATATCAATGACTGCACATACCTCTCAAACGAAACTTCTTTGCAGATCGCTGCACACTGGCTCTAAATGTATTGCTAACGGACGTGTGGGAGAACCCATTTGCAAGGTCCAAGGAAATAAAATATGTGATCGAAGCGTGGTGAATCCGCAGTCAGACCCACACTGGCCACAGCCACAGCCATCGACATCGTTCAAAACTGAAAAATTATATATTGTAGGTATATAATATAAATCACACGCACGCACGCACGCACACGCACGCACACACGCACGCACGCACGCACACACACACACATCGGAGTAAAAATCCAGACTTATGTTATGGACAGTGCCTCGGGCACTGGTTGGTTACCACGTGTTTACTAGGCGCGCGTTTTTATATTTGAGTTGGTCAAAGTATATCAACTAGAACTACGTTAAACCATAGCTCTAACCATACATGTGTACATGTAAAAATACATTAGTACAATGCAAAAGGTACGCTGTACTGAAAAATCGGGTCTTGAAATAATATGGTCGATTTTCACGAATGCGCATGCGCGGTGCCCTATATGGGTCACATTGAGTCACGTGCAAATTTTCCGGCAAGCCTACTGAAATATTCGGTCGTTGTGTTGCAGCGTTTGTCTTGTCTTGTCTTGTTGCAGCGCTACGGTAAGTTCCGAATGCCATTGGAATTTCCTTTTGCATTGTACTAATGTATTTTTACATGTACACATGCATGGTTAGACTATGCTTTAACGTGGTTCTAGTTGATATACTTTGACCAACTCAAATATAAAAAACGCGCGCCTAGTAAACACGTGGTATACTAATACTGGTCGATGTAGTTTTCGACCAACTTAATAGAATATGCCGTTTAAAAAAAATCTGAAGAAACATTTTGTGTAAGAGACCGCTATACCAAATCAGCAAAAGCTACTTCATTTATTCAATGCAAACAAAGTATTAAAACAGTTGTTTTGAGTGAAAAACTTACGAATATTGAACGTCTGAACCATGTCGCGCTAGTCGAGGAAACCGGCGGAATTCGACTTATATTTATGGCAAGCCGTACAGACAATCGTTTTTAATTTTACCACTTTGTTCCAATTATGTCAACCTTTTTATCAACCAGCGCTTTATAAAACACATACACATATAATTTGCATTGAATATATAACGTTAATGGAGTATATTTTTTCTCGTATATTTAACACATTTTAATTATTCCTACTTTTATGACAAGACTAGCTTGCCATACATCTACCACAAAAAGGGCTATTGTTGTCACGTGGCCAAGAACGAGATATGCGTGAGCAGGCGCTCAGTAATAATAATGTCTGGTAGTGGTAAGCATGCACAGTCGGTTTTTTTATCAAGGTATGTATATCATAAACATGTTCCATTATATAAAAATATATTTTGCTCAGGCAAGACTCTGTTTGGTTATTGTCGTAAACAGACGCTGTGACGTCTCTAACGCGATATCAAGCGATATTTCAATGGATCGAAAACTGGCGTCAGGCTAACAACTGGGGGTGGGAATCGGTTTGCTGGTACCTGTGGATGAATGCATCCGAGAGTCGCCCAGCTGCCACACCCAGTGGGGCCCCCTTTCGTAGCACGGGTAAGGTCAGCTGGGGTAATGCTAAGTGGCCATCCACCAAAACCTGCTTCGCATACGATCGGGGGGAGGTCTGTAACGCAGCCACCTGTCGCTACACACACACGTGTAGACACTGTGGCGGCCCCCACTCAGCGGTACACTGCTATAGGCAACAAAGCAAACCCAATCCTGCCGTACCAACATCATCCACCGGCAACCCTGCAGCCCATTCGTCGACTGCCAGTTCGCGACCAGCCATTTTCAGGAGATAGTATGCCTACCCCAGTCTCTCCTGACGCACTTAGAGATATCCTTGTCGGCTACAATCATAATCTTTTTCCGTATCTTCTCAATGGCTTACCAGCATAACGATATAAAGGGGTCACTAATTTGATGTCCGCCGTGGAATTCCCTGCAGTAATAAACAGCAAGATAGGAGCTGCGCTAGGCATAATCTTAGGTTCTTTTAATGTAGAGGGTTCCTCTGTAAATGTAAATACGAAACTATACAGGATGCTATTAGGCTCATCAAACAGCAACCCGGCTAAAGTGGACATAGCATCGGCTTTTAGGATTATTCCAGTCTCACCACTAGACCGACCACTTCTGGGTTTCCAGTGGAAGGGTAAGTTTTTCATGGATGCTGTCTTTCCGATGGGGGTCTCCAGTGCTTGTGCGATCTTTGAGCTTTCAGTACAAAGGTGGAGTTCAGTTGCTTTTAGGAAGTATATCTGAATTGCTTAACAGGTTAGGTAGTGGTGGGGTGGTCACAGGTTTGTATTCTTTGCATTACATGTTCATGACGACTTTTTGATGTATGTATGTTATCGTCATGCTTGTAGGAATGTGGGCTCTGAGAAACTTGCCGGACGGGGCTGTACATGTGTTCAGTTCCTGTCTGGTTTGCTTTGAGGAGCTCACGTTCCTGTTAATGTTCTTCCCAAAGTGGCTGCGTGATAAGCAGTCCACTTTGCAATAAAAAACGTCATTTATTTGGCCTGTTTCAATTCACTGCTACATTGGACTTGTGTTGGTTGTTGCATAAATGAATTTATGCAACTCACCAGGTGCATAAAATTTATGAAGTAACCAAGACAGGTCGTCGTTAAACTTGCCCTGGGTGTCCGAGACTACACCGGAACTATTTGGCCAAATAAATTGTATTACTCCGCGCTAGCCAGCCAATCACGGCTTAGCGGAAACCAGTTCAAACCAGAGCCAGTAGCTTGAATCTTTCACTCCTGATTCAGGGGTAAGACCACAGTTGACCTTCCTGTTTATTGTTTCACACGAATGTAGGGCGTATTAAATTGCGATATGTGAATTTAAAGAATTCATACGATGTGACATAAGTGCAATTGAGCAGACATATTCACAGGTTTGTTTGTAGAAGCTATTGGCTGTGAAACGGTGCATTTTTTTGAGAGTTTAAAAGGCGGAGGGATTTATGGGAATTTTTCTGCCATGGGCCACGTGGGCGCATGAATACAAGGCTATTTTTGTCAAAATTGATGGGCATCGCACGTCGTGGCGTTTTAAAAGAGCTGGAGGTATGTGATTTTGATAAAACTTGGTCAGCATGTCAATGAGATGATGGCAGTTGCTGTGAAAACGTTTCAGAATTTTTAGTGGTCACGTTTTCTTATAATCTAACAAAACGTTAACATGGCCACCAATGCAATTTTCAACTGTGGTCTGACTCCAAATAGACGGAAGTCGGGGTCACAAACACGGTTATAAAATGTTGATGTGCTTATGTTTTGGTCGTTGTTATTAGCTTAACTGTGGATATTACACGTAATTTGGATGAAATTATTAGTTTGTTATAACAAATTTCTTATAATTTGCAATTATGATAATATAATTAGGGCTCATATTTTGGAAAATAAATAAATAAATAAAAACGGTAGCTAACCTGTCCCATTTTGTGTGTGTTTGACTTAGACAATTGTCGGTGTCAGACTAGATAATATTATATTATTATATATATGTTATAGATTCCATCTAGTGAACAAGATCATTACTGGTTAAACGCCGCTACTATTTAAACTGTTTAACAATCTCCCTTATGAGGTGTCCTATAACCGATCTACTAAATATAAAACATGTCAAATAAATGTACATTTTAGTTTTGTACTATAACGTTTGATGTGCACGAGCTGATATATTGTGCAAGTTGATGTTTAATATGATATTTCATTGCTAATAAATATAATTTTTTTATTTTTCATATGCTAAAATAGCATTATAGAGCTTGTGGTAAGCTAAAAGTGTACAATAAGCAATTTTTAATATCAACAAAAACTGTTGCCTTTCCAAAATGTCTATTCACCACATATCAATACCAATTTCATGTTGTGTGCAGTACTTTGCAACTCTAACCGTAGCTAACCCCATCTTTAGCTAACCACATGAATGGTTAACCCCATCTCTAGCTAACCCCATCCCTAGCTAACCTTAACTCTGAAGTGGTTAACATAAGATATAATCATTCCCATAGGCACAGGTTGATAGGAAAAGTGAACAGTTTGCTTGGAAAAGGCAGACAGCAGTAGCAATCACGAACATCATGATACAGATCGGATGCCAAAATGGAAAGTTTGCAAAAATTAGGGGGTATGACATAAGTATGTGACGGAACAGGTAACCATTTTGGACTACAGCGATCATTGGTGGTATTCGTCTTGTGGCTCAGTGCGTTAGCAACACTGTGTAACAAATTTGGACAGAATAGTTGTATTTTGGTTGTGTCACACCCACTGGAAGCACTGCGTAGATCAGCATTTTCAAATCTGGCCGCGACTGGCATCTGGTCATGTGATACCCTTTTATGGTGGCGTATCGAAATCAAGCCGTTCGCCTTATATCTTATCAACTAGAAGTATGAAAGCAGTCACATAAACAATAAAATTGGACAAACCTGAATCATTGGAATTTACCCTAAATCCTGTTAAATGTGAAAAATGTCAAATTTTCTTACAAAGTTATGCCACGTTTGGTTTAAAATCAAGCAATTATATGAATACTAATTTTAAAATAAAATCATTAGTATATTCAAAGGGACAGTAAGCAGGCTTCATTGGTTCGCAGTGCTATGTAAATCTAGTGTACATGATCTATGATTTATGAAGTGTCAAAATCGACCTATAATTAAATTATGTGACTGGTTTTCAGCTAATAATACGGACAAAGAATTGTTTAGACTTGGCTGTCAAACAAATAATAATGACTTGACAAGTAGGAGTGTTCCATAATGTGTCTACATATACACTGTGCCGCAACTTGACATAAAATTTGACACTTTCTGAAACAAAAAAATTCCCTATTTGGGGTAAGACCACGGTTGACCTTCCTGTTTATTGTTTCACACGAATGTAGGGCGTATTAAATTGCGATATGTGAATTTAAAGAATTCATACGATGTGACATAAGTGCAGTTGAGCAGGCATATTCACAGGTTTGTTTGTAGAAGCTATTGGCTGTGAAATGGTGCATTTTTTTTTTGAGAGTTTAAAAGGCGGAGGGATTTATGGGAATTTTTCTGCTATGGGCCACGTGGGCGCATGAATACAAGGCTATTTTTGTCAAAATTGATGGGCATCGCACGTCGGGGCGTTTTAAAAGAGCTGGAGGTATGTGATTTTGATAAAACTTGGTCAGCATGTCAATGAGATGATGGCAGTTGCTGTGAAAACGTTTCAGAATTTTTAGTGGTCACGTTTTCTTATAATCTAACAATACGTTAACATGGATATCCAATGCAATTTTCAACTGTGGTCTGACTCCTTCAGTCTCTGCATTGCGAAGTTGTGACTAAAATTTGTCTCTCGAAATCCGCCCTCCTCCCCACCTTTCTTCCTTATTCTCAATGCTTAGTTTAAATGCGATTGTACATCGTTGATGAAATAGGAAGTTGGAAGATGTCGAAACCGCTTTCCCCACTTTTGGCCTTATATAAGATGAACACGGGGGTTTGTCCCCTAGTATTTCGTGTTCATGGGGTTTTCTGCGCAGACAGGCTTCCTGTTTCTTCATCGGTATTCTTGGCTTATGTTTATATAGGTTAGCGAAATGGTCCCACCTGTTTGTAATTAAATTTGTGTATTGGTGGTGGAATGTCTGTTTTCTTTGCATTACATGTTCATGATGACTTTGATGTACATGTTATCGTCATGCTTGTAGGAATGTGGGCTCTGAGAAACTTGCCGGACGGGGCTGTACATGTGTTCAGTTCCTGTCTGGTTTGCTTTGAGGAGCTCACATTCCTGTTAATGTTCTTTCTAAAGTGGCTGCGTGATAAGCAGTCCACCTTGCAATAAAAAACGTCATTTATTTGGCCTGTTTCAATTCACTGCTACATTGGACTTGTGTTTGTTGTTGCATAAATACAATGATTATTTCCTAAGTAAAAAAATGTCAGCAACCAAATGTTTTGTCTAAGTACTGAAACATTCGTTTATCTATTTCCACTTCTGCACATACGACTTCTGTGCCAACCTGATATTTCAACAACAAAAGGTTTCATTACAACACCTATGAGCTCAGATTCCTGGGGACGCAGGCGTGTTAAGTTCACTATATTATCATTATCACGTACCAAACTGATCTGCGAAATAATCATTAGCGATTATTTGTAGAATGTTCATCTGCATGTAGAGCTTATCAATTTATGACAGACAATTTGCACACAAGTATTGGGACAAGCATTCTTCATGTTATTTGTCTCCAATAGTTAAAAATATATTTTGAATATTTATATAATATTAATTAATTAATGGATAGTGTGTGTTGCAGGGGGAAAGTATTGTTTTGTGGCCAAAGGAGGTCTGCGGTTGGTGCTGCGCAGCCGTGCTGAGATCGAGGCAGCACTTTTAGAGAGTGTCACGATGATCCGGGCAATGGGGGTCATCGGGGCATGACGGTTACTTTGAAAAAACTGGAGGTCACCTACTACTGGACTATGATGGCAAAAGATGTGATATATTGGGTAAGTTAAACATACTATCTTTATAAATGTAATTGGAGTGCAAATTGCCATAACAGCATGAGTGATATGTTAAGCCTGTGTAGTGTTACAGAGACTATGCCACTATGTCATAACTTTATTGTACTTTGCTAGTGCTGGTGAAACTATTACATCATCGGGTAATGACGTGAATTGTGAATTTATCAAAATGTCTTCTGATTCATTCTTTCAGTGATTAAACTCGCATTCTGTGTTGCATAATATTTATGGTGAATTTAATCAAATGTCTTGATTCTTTGCTATTTCACATTGTAGGTGAAAGCGTGGCCGCAGTGCCAGCACATGCGCAAAACGAAGACTGGCTCCCAAGCTTCAGCCCATCAAAACAGATGGTACCTGGGATGTAGTAGGTATCGACCTGATGGGGCCTTACTTCAAAACAGAACGGGGCAGTTTGTCTTGGCAAGGCCGATTTAGGTACTAATAGCACTGGACAGTTCTGTTTGGCTTTCAATCATATTGTGTGTCTACTCCTATATGCACAGTTTATTACCGACCTTCACACATCCATTTATGGACATGGTAAATGACACTATAGGTTAACTTTGTTATCAGCCCTCACTGTAACCAATTGAACTGACTTTCTTCAAATACTATTGCATTTATATTTTATGCATTATGCAGTCTCTTTTCTGCGGTACTGTACAATTGAAAGTGTTAACATTGATGCTGTTTTGGGCAATATTATCTAACTTCCTGGCTTCCCTTGGACGTATGCTTTATATGTGGATTACAGTATATGTATCTGTCATGGCAAATGTATGAAGTGCAAATGTACAATAATGTTCAATGATGAATTCTTATTGACAGTGACAGAGCGAAGCTGCAGGGGATGTCAGTGCTGCCATCATTGACCTCTTCTATTCCTACGGGCCGCCACAACGCGTCCTGAGCGACCAAGGTCGTGAATTCATAAATGAGGTATGGCACAAATACACAACTGAATTTGCTTTCAGCCCAATAAAATTGTTTTCATTTCAAGTAAAATTGAATCCACAATTTATCATTGCCGATTAGAACAACGAGATGACTTATTATATGTGAAACTACATTATGTTGGATGCATTATAACAAAAATTGATGTGGATTATGTATGTTGTCCATGCTAAACAAGCTATCTTATTGTTGTTTATCCTGCAGTAATTGATTACGGTTTTCTGTTGTCAGCTCAATGATCACATCTTGAAGGCATTTGGAGTGCGCCACTCTGTAACATCAGCCTACCATCCGGCCTGTAAAGGGCAAGACGAACGCACAAACAGGTCAATTGGTGCTGCAATTTCAAAATACATAAACATGTAAGTATCCTGTAAGTGCAACCATTAATGAAAAATTCTACAAATATGATTTAAAGATGTCGTGTAACAAAATAAAATTAATAAATTGTTTAATTATAAGTTTTGAACTTAAATTGTGATGCACTAGTAATTTCTTCATTCCCTGTCTTCGGGGTGAGGCTACCTTGGATATATCAATACTCTGCTGAATCAAGTAGAAGAATGCTGGATAAAAGTAGTACTGAATGACTGAGAAAGGTTTGGCAATAAATCATATTGTATACATTATGTTGTTTTGTCGGAGAGAGATGACTGATTGGGATTTGCATATTGTGCATGCAGCATATCCTTGCAATATCTCCTACCAACAGTCTATCAAGATGACTCTCTACAAAGTGAGCAAACACATGTTACCATTTCTTGCAAAGTGAAAGGTCTTTTTAACTAAATACACATTCCTATATATTTATGTCAAAAAATGACCATCTCTGATTAAAATTTTTTTTTTCGTTTTCTCTCACTTCACTCAAGATTTCAATATATTTCACTCAGTTCACACAACCATCACCCAAAATCCTGGCTCTCCAATTTTTTCAATTAGGCGAGAAACCTCATTTTTCAATTCACCAAATCCGATTTGGATTCGCCTACAATGAGTGGTCAGGCGCTACCGAGAGCCCAGCATCTGATACTACTGACAACATAATGTGTAAATGATACCTGAATGCATAATATACTAACTAGAGATAACAAATATAGTAAACAGAATCGTTGGTCCTTTGATTGAAAATGCAAAACAAATTTAACGAGAGACTCGGGTCAGATTTGACGGATTTTTGACAATAAAATGAATTTCGAGTTGTTGCCATTTCCGTGTATAAATATTATTCAACTTGCCATTCACGTAAGTTGCACTGTCGAAATAAACACGTTTCTGTCATAAAACATGTCTTTTGTATGATACCTATCATTGCGAAGTCTTTGTTTTTGTCAAATGAACCGAGACTAATAGAACATTAGGTGATTTTCCGCCAGCGATTGCATGCCAGAAAACGCTGCCATTCCAACATGGCGCATATCACGGGAAAGCCCCATATTCGCTCTGCATGATGGTACAAACAGTTTAAAAATTTGCGCGGCGGGTATCCGTGTAATCCCGACTATAAATGACTGCCTTTCAACCATCTCGGTGACAAAGGAATGGGGAATCCCTCGACGATTCGCCGGGCAGCATCACGTGATGTCGGATTCCCTCAAATCAAGCGCTCTAATTGGTTGTAATATTAATTTCCATCATCTGACGTCAGCTTGAAATACCAGCTACGTTCGATTCGATCGAATTTTTTATCCTCTGTGTTTCGTTCATTTATATCGCTTTGTGAAACGACATTATGCCGTTTTGTCGAAAGCGAGTGGGCGGTTACGGTACTGGGAGGAAGCGAAAGCTTGCATCGATGCAGTCAGCGCTGTGCGAAGGTATCGAGGGTTGAATACGCTAATGAACCTACAGCGACAACTTCGTCTTCGACCATGTCCATGGTGCCAGCGAGAATGGAACGCAGTGTAAGTTTAATTTCTTATATTTCATATATTCATTATGATAGTGCATATGATTAAGATTTATATACATTTGTGTTTTATCCAAACACCGTTAGCCTTTGTGGCATAACTATTGCTGTATAAACGATTTGACGCTGATCTAGTTCATGCTGTTGATGTTCGTGGCTGTGTTGACATTCAGGCCTAGGGGCCATCCAGGCACACCAGGCAGAGTTGTGACTATGGTTTATTATATTGCCTCAACTTGCATTGATAATTATCATATACATAGCCTATATACACACACGCGCATGTTGTTGAACATGTCTCGGATACTTTTTTGTTCATGAAATACATTTAGATTGTGTATTTTTTTCCAGGCTTCAAGGCGGCCATCAACATCTCGGAGACTGTCTGCCACTGAACAGAAGTTTGGTTATGCAGATCTTCTGGAGGAGATAGGTGTCCCGCGCTTCCTGGTTGAGGATGAGACAGATGCTGATCTTTCAACAGTACTTGTACGCTGTGCCGTGTTGCCATCACTTGTCGCGAACCTGCCATGCACGTTGTGTAGGAAGCGTACACTCTCCATCCGAGCTGTCGACCGCACCCTTGGCATGGTGTGTCACCTCGAGACTGTCTGCACCAGTTGCGACAAGGTCATCAATGCAACTCTGTCATTAGACCGTACCGATGGGACTCAGGCGACGAATGCCCCGTTTGTCGTGGTGAGATCAGCTGTGTCTGCAACGATGGACATGGGTGTCGGGTACTCGGGACTTGTGAAATTCTGCCGCTACCTCGACATGCCAGTGATGAACCACACGACCTACATCACACATGAGACAGCAATTACCAATGCAAGTATGCGTGTTGCGAACGATGTTATGTGCGAGTCTGCCCAAATCGTGCGCAGAGTGTACAAAGAACTTGACCCCTCCATTGACGAATCCGGTGTCATGGACCTCATGGTCAGTTTCGATGGTTCCTGGATGACCCGGGGCCACAGGTCTATGTATGGCATCGGATGCGTCGTGGAGGTGGTGACAGGACTGGTGATCGACTTCACCATCCTGTCGCTCTACTGCCAGCGCTGTGCATGCGCAGCGTCACGCTATGGAGGCCGGGACACTGACGACTTCAAGAAGTGGTACAAGGCGCATGACAACTGTACAGCAAACTACACCGGGTCCTCCAACGCAATGGAGAAAACGGCTGCAGAGATTCTGTGGAACAACTCTCTCGGGAAGCACAACTTCCGCTACACGACAATGTTGTCAGATGGAGACTCTAGCACCTACAAACATGTGTGTGACTTGAAGGTGTATGGCGCAGGTGTGGACATCCGCAAGGAGGAGTGCATCAACCATGTTGCAAAGCGAATGGGGACGGCACTGCGTAACCTCACCAAGGACACCAAGAAGACTGGAGTGACTCTCGGTGGACGCGGGCACGGAAAGCACACCCTGGCAGCCATCAACAAGCTGACATTGTATTATGGAAAGGCAATTCGGAGCTGCACGGGTGACAAGGACGCGATGCGGAGTGCAGTCTTCGCGTCTTTCTTCCATGCGGCGTCCACCGATGAGGAACCCCACCACAACCACTGCCCCATTGGCCGCAACAGCTGGTGCTTCTTCCAGCGGGCACTGGCAAAGGGAGAGGAGCCAGGCTACCACCGGGACAAAGTTGGCACACCCTTAGCAAAGGACGTTGCAGAGAAGGTCAAGGAGGTGTACGTCCGTCTCGGCCATCCTGACCTGCTGGATCGCTGCTTGCAGGGCAAGACGCAGAACGCTAACGAGAGCCTGCACTCGAAGGTGTGGCTCAAATGTCCAAAGACAGGCTTCGTTGGCCTGATGCGTGTTTGTGCTGCAACCTGTTTGGCGATTGCGGAATTCAATCAGGGGATTGGTTCGACGGTGACGCGCAGCTATGCAATAATGGGGCTGCAGTGTGGCAGTCGACTGAAAGCGTCAGCTGCAGAGGCAGACAGTCGTCGGTTGCGAGAGTCTGTGCGGCAAGTGCAGGCCAGCACGATGGAGGCCCTTCGGGCACGAAAGGTTGCTCGAACAATGGCTCGAGATGCCTCCACCTATGCACCTGGGGCGTTTTAGGGAATTTGCTGTGCTCCGGTGACCTTTACATATGCTCCAGTGAACTTTACGTATGCTCCAGTGAACTTTACATATGCTCCAGTAAACTTTATCTGTATGAACTATGGACTGGTGTGCTATTTTCCAGACGTTTTTCTGTTTGGTACATTTATTGTGATAAGTTGCTTAGTTTGTGATATATTTTTATTATTTTACAATGCCAATGACTCTGAACTTTGCCTTTTGATAAATTATACATTCAGTAATGTGTGTGCAAAGTTTCAATCATCTAGGTTGCTTTTCAGATGTTGAAATGTATGTGCCAATGTACATAAACTTTGAACGCGATTTTCTCAAAAATATGTTTTGCCTCACACCTACTGCCTCCCGTGTCACTTATCTCGGCTATTGTTTGACAGAATTGCCTGAAACTTTCCACAGTGTTTCTTGATAGTATACTCTTGAAAACTATCTAGTAACTTTTTAGAAAACATTACCTATATTTTATATAATGAACCATCAATGTAAAATTTCATGATGAAAAAATACATTCAGATGTAAAAAAAATCCTTAAAAAAAAGTTTTTTGAAAACTAAGAAAGTCAATAGACTGTTTTCATTAGGGTTATGTGGAGTAACTACACAAAAAATTTGAGCCCTCTAAACCCAATGGTTACTGATATAAGTCACACGCAACATTTAATCCAAGATGGCTGCCTACCGTGGGAAAATCTGTACGAAACTTTCTGAAAAAAATTCACAGCATTACTGTTACCTGCACTTGCAATCTCTGAAAGTTTCAGCTCTGTAGGTTCAGTGATAATGAAATAAGAAAATAAAATGTGTTTAGACCCAAGCGACGCCTTAAACACACACAAAGTTTACTGCTGCGTGGGTGTGATGCTATAAAACAATGCATGTAAATAAATGTGCTACTCGTTTGAGTAGTTGCAGTTTATAGTTATATTTTATTAATTAATTATTAATCCTTTTCTGTTGTCAAGGCTCTCTTCAAGCGTGATCCCCACATGGCAGGAACCTTGAACAACCTCAGCGAACTGACAGCTGATGTCAAAGTTGCACGTGTCTGTGAGGAGACTAATGTGGCTCGCTTTATGGAGAACGCCAAGAAACTTGATGAGAAGGTCATCCACAAATGTCACTGTCCTCATGAAATATGATGAACACCCTTTGCACAGCACAAATAGATTAACAACTTTGATTAATACATCACTTCTTTAAGGCCAGACACAGGTAGATAGGGTTATTTTTTCATTTATGCAAACAGTCCAATTTTACATGGTATGGAATGGGTCTTAGTGAGTAAAAAATATATTTTGACGTTTTCCAGCCACAGCTTGTTTCCATGGTAAGAAAAGAAATGGCTGCCATATTTGAATAAACAAATTTAAAGTATGGAAAAAAAACTTGGTTTTAGCTACAAATGTTGGTTTATCTTTAAAAGTATTGATGATTTTTTTAAAGTCTCGTAATTTGCACAGAATATGTATGCTGAATGCAACTTTCCAAACCTTGTTTGGATGTAGATGGCATTATTATTCCCAGAGATATCCTATTTGTAAATTATATTAATTTTTTTCTGCCTTTACAGATTCAAGAAAACATCACCTGTGCCCAGCCCAAACAAAAGCAGCAGGAAAATGGCAATGGGAGTGCAGGTGTTTAATTTCAAGGAGGGTGATCACGTGCTGCGTCACAACATGGTGAAGGTGAACACTAAAGGTAATAATTGTACTTTTCAATGAGATGGAAACCAGTGGTTCACACACCAGACATAAAATATAATTATTTCGTCAATTACAATTTTTTTTATCACAATGCTTGCTCGGAGAGTTACCGTACAGCGGAGTCTATCCCAGAGCGCTGTCACCAGATCTGCTAAAAGCGAGAGGCAAGAATGCGAGGACGAGACATTCTACAATATTGATGGTAACTGAGCTAGCTGATGATTGACAACTCATCAAACAAATGCCTCTTTATAGTCACACCATCCCTCTCGACAAAAATACTTCTCATTTGGCTGCTTATAATTAGTTTACATATTACTATTAGCATTAAAATAATAATATGCATATTTTGGTGATGTTAGGCTGCATGTCAGTTGTCTCATTTTAATGAACTATATCACCGAACCATCCGGCGGTCTTAGAGAGAGGACGGTGTGCTGTTGAAGCGCAAAGTGAACATTGGCCAGTTGAAGCCATATTTAGAACACGTTTCATGAAGGTATAGTAAACTTATCTGTTTTTTTATATGTATTTTTAGTGATGTTTTTTATTGTTTCCTCTTGGTTGGGTGCTGCATATTTCTTCCCATTGTGTCAAATAACATGAATGAGGTGATTAACTTCACCTAATCATTAACTTAATAATTAATGAGTACTGCCTGCCCAGCTGCTGCACTCGTTTCGACTACCACCCACCCAGCTGCTGTAATCGTGACAACTACCACCCGCCCAGCTGCTGCACTCGTTTCGATTTCCGCCTGCCCAGCGATGACTGCCTCACTCCTGCGAGTGCCAACCAAGCGGCCACACATCAAAAACGCTAAGGTTGTGGGTTCGTCAAAACAGCAGTGTGTGGACTTCATTTTAGAGGAGTTCAGTATGGTGACAGACGACCACGTATGGGCAGCACTACAATTGCTGAAGAAGCAATTTCCCGGAATGGCCAGCTTGCAAAACCCAGTTCTTGGTGCCGTTCTGCAGTTCACTGTTGCGAGTGGACCGTTTGTGTGTGGTACTGCATGATGGAGAACTGCACTGGGTGACTGTTGCCACTCCACCACCCCACGTGGATGCAGATGTCATCGTTTATGACTCGCTCAACAGAAGTGTCAACATGCACTGCAAAATGCAGATTGCATCACTGCTGTCAACAACACACTCAACAATCAGGTGTATTGTTGACACCAGTCAGCGACAGAGTGTGGTCATTGACTGTGGACTCTACGCCATTGCAGCAGCGACATCTGTGTGTTATGAGGAACTACCCAGTGGCGAGTACGATTAGGCTGCAGTGCGTGGACACTTGCGAACCTGCATTGAACGTGGTGTCATGACACACTTCCCAAGCAGCATAAGGTTAGACTTAATGTGTAACTTAATAATTATAGCCATTGCCATGATATTGAAGAGTACGGATGTTAGTTCACACCAGGATGCATTTATATAACGTGAGTGGGATCTTTAATTTCCCTTGGCATAAACAGTAGATGTAAAATATATGCATATGATAATTATACATGTGTACATATATATTCAGTGTGGTTGAAATATATTGAAAGATACTGGTATAGTTTAAATGTTTTCATGTAGGAAATTGTTGACAATTTATGCTGATATTTGCTGTAATATTTTCACCAAAATATAATAAAAACCACATTCTCTGATATTATACATACTCAGCAAATTTCACTTCATTTGGATAGGTCTGCAGACACGTGTGCACATCGGAGTCACGATTGTGAAAAGGATGACTGTGACTTCTCACAGAAAAAGTGCTATGTTAAGGTAAATGTCTGTTTTGTAGTTTGATGTTTTATTTTTTTCATAACACAATAGTGAGATATTATTTTTCTTGTCATTATGACTAAAATGTGTTTGTACATCATTATGTAGGCGATTTCCAAACAAACATATCACATGTGCTTAGGTCCCTATCCTAATTAAAGGTGCTTAATCAATTTGTTTTTTGTTTTGGTGCATTTTTGTCCAATTCAACAACAGGAATAAATATTGGGCTTTTGACATGCCGCGATAACACATTTTGCTGAAAGTGATCTTTTTTGCACCAATAAACCTGATGACGAGTTGATGCAGCACCTATAGTTTTTATTTGCAGTCAAATTGTTGCTTTGTTGTTTTTTGTTGCAAATTAAACTTAAGTCTATGTTCATCTAACCTTTTGTTGTGACGGGTCACTTTAACGTTCATTCTGTTGCATGTTTAGTTTAAGACCACAGATTTTTGTAGTATATTTTTGACAGATAGGTAAGTACTATCCAACGTTCTTCTTTATAACTGTAAATACAGTCAACCTTGCATACGTCGGACTCGCCTAAGTCGTATCTTCGCTCAGCTTGGACAGAATTTCGACTAACGGTTGACTTGTAATGTGTTTATTTCCCATACGAAATCTATGTCTAAGTCGGATCTTCACCTAACTCAGATTAAATCGCTTGGTCCCTTTGATTCCAACTTATGTGAGGTTTACTGTAAGTCTACACTTGTCAAGGACTAGAAATACATCAAATAATCTACTTGTCCGCAGGCAGTTATAATAAAAAAGACATTTTCTGACAACTGGTATCATTAATTTAGAGCCCAGCGTTTGTAGTGAATTATCTAATACAGTGTGCAAATGATTTCTTTAAAGCTGTTTGTTTTCAATATTGTCACCTATTACATGTACAAATCCCATGATTTGTTTTCAGATTTCCTTTCACTGGATGATGACTTGGTGGAGTGGAATCCTGACAAAGTTGCCCCACATGTACAAGAGGCCTACGCTCTCGTTACAACATGCCCAAAGAGACAGTTTGCTGATAAGGTAGCAACACTTAAGACAATAATGGTAACCGTAAAATGGCAAATTCAAACGCTTCATAACTTGGCTAATATTTTATGGATTTTGATGAACTTACCATCAGTTTTAGTATGGACATCTATCATGCAAATTATGTATTCTATCATCCCTAATTCATTTGCATATCCCTCATTTTCATATCCAAATGTAGATATGTGACTATTAAAATACATGTCTGCCAATGTCACTCTATAATACAGCAGTCACATATTAATGGAATTTTGCAGGATTTGAAATTATAAGATGTTAAATTTTATATGTGTTTACAGGTGAGGGACATTGTGCTCACCGACCTTCATGACATGTTCACATTCCAAGAACCCAATTAAGTTAGCTATTATAATATATATTATAATTAGAATCTTCAGGTTTTAAATTTCAAAACAAGCCATCACCATGTAGCATCTATAGGATCAATGTCCAAAAAAAGTGTAGAAATGGATTTTTGGAGGTCCGAGAAAAAATTGTTGATTCTAAAGAATTAAGTTATATTTTCTTATTGTATGCATAGGGGGATATTTTCCATAAAGTGTTCAAGTTTAATATGCATTATTTTTGTTATAACTGTTGCTTTAAATCATGCCTGATTTTCATTGCTCTCAGTGGGAGCAATCCATGGTAAAATTTTCGTTAGCCTGACTATAATTCACGGCTTGAGAGGCAAGACACAATTTTTACTAGATGTACACTATAACTTCTATAATTATAAGGAGTGCAGCCAGGAACCTCAAGATCTTACACAAAAATAATGATCATTCGTTAAAACAAAAGTAGTGTTGTTAAATTGCTTTTACGTATACATTGTAGGAATTGCAGTCACATTTATAGTTATACATCAAACTAAGTGCTACGTATCTCTACAAATGATATTTGATCTGTTTTTAGGGCAGGCCACGTTCCAGCGAAGTATGCACGACATTGTGCAGCACTGAGGGGACAACGCCTTAGACTATTGACCGACTATGCTGCCCTTGCCTCTGCATGTCCTGGGGTAAGACACCAAACAATGCTATTGAGATATGTTATAGTGAAACATTTGCTCTTGAAATATATTGTAGATTTTCACTTGTGCAGGTGGGCCACCTCGCTGTCTTTGTCCTCGTCCAGTATTTGTCAAAATTGCCACCTCACAGCTATTTATTGTGCTCATATTTTTTCTGTTTATTAAAAATAAATTAACAAATTAAAAAAGTTGTGAAAGCATCACTAAAGTAAATAGCAGGTCATGTATGCATTAGATACCTTATCCAATCTATCAGTGTATATGGGCTTGCCTTGGACATCATGCACTTTGAAGGGTCAGAACAAAAGTGAGGTTGACAAATGGTCAAATTCTAAAGTTTTTATTTCAGTTTCCTTCTAACTTCAATGGAAAACACTATTTTGAAGTTAGGTTTTGAACACGTTATAAGTTTCGTTACAATGCAAATCGTTGTGCTTTATTTGTTCTATCTATACAGTCGCGCCTCGTTATAACGCGCCCCGTTATTACGCGGATTCGGATATAACGCGGTCGGTCGTGGACCCCGAATTTCTGCCGCCAGGGTAAAATGTCAAATGGGCCCGCTTAAACCTACTAAGAATTGCTTTGACAATTCTCAAGAAACATTAGGTGAACAAACAATGGCAATGAACGAGTATCAACGTGTTGTTTGTTTTGCGCTGTCGCCGACATCAGTCGCTGGCTTCGCTTCGACGGTTTGTAAATTGCAATCAAGATTCACAAATATGCCTCACATAAGAATCAGATCAACCGTTTTAAATGCATTTAATATGCAGTACCAACATAACACTTGGGTGAAATTACGTGCTTCCATTACATCGTAAATTTAATCGTTTTCGCGACGCGAAACCAACATGCCAAATTCCTAACCCAAGGCTCTACCGGTGGCGAAAATATGAATTCGTCATCCGCATATGAAATGATGAATTAATGTTAAGTGGTGCGTAATAAATGTATGCTTCGGTCGAGATCGGTTGAAAGACGAAGTGAAACAATTATTAATTGTCTTTTTTCTGTGTTTTATCCGTTTTCGGCTGCTCAGGTCCAGGATATTATTTTCGATTCGTAGGACTGGTGGTCCAGTACATCATCATCGTAGTAGATCTATTCCATAACAGTATACGTACATGTGTTTTATTCAGGTCAAGAGGGTGTGACATTTAAAAATAATACACGTCGATGCTAGTATACTCGTTTAATAAGTTCCATAAACTGCGTATTGCCTTATAAGACAATGCTGCAAGCACACGGGGCTTCGACAGCGTTCGTGGACTTGGTGCAGCGGGCGGCGATCGCTGTTGTTTAGTAGCTCCCTGGTGGCAGATATGAGAACACCTAACGCGCCTCGCTTACAGCGTGGTCCCAAGTCATGGACCCCGACTACCACGTTATAACGAGGCTCGACTGTACCTTCCTTTTTAATAACCTTTCGGTTGTGATGCATTGCTTATAGATGGTATTTAGTAAATAATTTATTGTTGATACATTTCACGTTTTAGGTTGTGGAAACACTGCTCATGAATACAGGCAAAGGGCATGTGAGACAACCGGGTTGTACTCCACCGAAACCCTGTATCTGGTGCCAGACAATTTGAGGAAATTGTCATCTCTGTAAGTTACAAGAATAAGGGTAATTTATCTAATTATGTGGATACATTTATGTACAGTATATGACAGTCGCTACTTTTGTTTAACTCTGTACATCATGTGTTATGAACACCTGGATTATGAAGTTTTTAAGGTGTAAGTAGGAATAATCTAAAGATATGTGTTCACTAGACGTAACACCACTGCAATCTTTTAAAAGTTCTTCTCAATATAATGGCTCGTCAAATCTGACATTATTTTACTTCAAACTCTACTATGTGAATAGCCTATTTGAATTTCATATTCAGAATAATGAAGGTCCACGAACGGATTAAAAAATCTGCATGTCATTGACACATTGCTAACTTCAAGTAACAAATTCACAAAGCAAAACACTTATAATAGAGGTGTTATTCTAACAGTATTCCTTGAAGACTACTGGGTCAATTTAAATAATGCAAATGGGAAATAGTGCAGTCGATGAAAATTTTATATGTTAATTGTATGTTTCTTCTGTATTAGGCTGTACAGGATTTCTCATTATAATAATAATAACATTTATTTTGTTCAGCTCCACATCCAATATTGTTCACAGCGCTTTACAGTTGCATTATATGTATTATTCATTCCATTGCAGCGCATCGTTGATGGAATGCCACCAAAATTGCTTAAGGAAATTGTTGAGCAAATTAGTACACCACTTGCAAAATTGTTTAACTTGTCACTAGAAGAAGGAATAGTTCCTTCAGAATGGAAAGAAGCAAACATTACGCCACTATTTAAGAAGGGATCGAGGAACAAGCCAAAAAATTACAGACCAGTGAGTTTAACATCAGTTGTATGTAAATTACTCGAAACATTAATTAGAGACCACATGGTGGAATTCCTTGTAAAACATAATTTAATAAATACATCTCAACATGGGTTCCTAAAAGCAAGGTCATGCCTAACCAATCTCTTGTGTTTTTTTGAAGAAGTGGGTAGATGACGGGTTACCATGGATGTTGTCTACTTAGATTTTCAAAAAGCTTTTGATAAAGTGCCACACCAAAGATTGATACTTAAACTAAAAGCCCATGGTATAGGTAATGATGTAATCAAGTGGATAGAAAAGTGGCTTACACACAGAAGACAGAGAGTAATAGTAGAAGGTGAGATTTCAAACTGGAAATCGGTATTGGGCCCTATACTGTTTTTAAATATATATAAATGATCTAGAAGATGACATATCTAGCAAAGTACTCAAATTTGCAGATGACACAAAAGTATTCAGAAAGGTTACAAATGATACAGATAAACAAAGTTTACAGGATGATCTAGATAAATTAGTTAAATGTTATTAAATTTTGGGAAGTGCAAATGTATACACTAGGTAGAACCACACAAGAAAAGGACTTGGGAGTAACATTTAGTGCTGACATGAAAGTTTCAGAGCAATGTGGGATTGTTGCTTCAAAAGGAAATCAAATTCTAGGGCTAATTAGGAGAACTATCACGTATAAGGAGAAACATCTAATTGTACCCCTGTACAAAGCAATAGTTAGACCACATTTGGAATATTGTATTCAAGCATGGAGGCCATATCGTAAAAAAGACATAGATAAGCTAGAAAGAATACAGCGAAGAGGAACTAAGATGATTCCAGAATTAAGAGACCTTAGTTACGAAAGTCGCTTATTACAATGTGGTTTGACAACACTAGAGACCAGGAGACTAAGAGGAGACCAAATAGAAGTATTTAAAATAGTGAACGGTTATGAGGATATTGATAGGAATATGTTCTTCAAACTTAAAGAAGGCAGTAGAACCAGAGGATACAAAGCAGCATTAGTTAAGGAACACTGTAGGTTGGACATGAGAAAGTACTCTTTCTCACAGAGGGTGATAAATGAATGGAACAAACTGCCAAATGATTGTGTTAATGCTAGTAGTGTGAATATGTTTAAAAATAGAATTGACAGATATTTTATAAGGGTGGGCTACACATAGATGAGAAAATTTTTTGACTCTCGATAAGCCAATGGCTTCCTTGTCCACTTTGCCATCTGGAACTTGTTGTTTGGGATGGCAACCTTGTTAAATCGTACAAGAGGCTTGTTGTCGAACCATTTCTGTTTGGTCAAACACTTCAAGCCCTTGTCCTGAAAGAAGAACACGCCAATGCAATCGTTGGTTAGCCGGATGTGACACTGTCGATTGCACTAAGCCTCGTTATGTTAATTTGTTGTCATTTGTATTCACTGCCGATTGTGTTGACTTAGCAGATCCACTCTTTGATTGAGTCTTCTTATAAGTAATGTTATGTAAGACTTCAAATTGTTGCACTGGTGTGCATGAATAAACTGTGTGACAATTGATTTGACGTTTACTTCTACTCAAATAATGCACTCACAATCTATGATAAATATGATCAATGCTAAACATGTATCATTGGGCATAATAATATAATTATTACTATTATATTTATGAAAGCCATTTTAATAAATTGTACCCATTCATTCATGACTCATACATACACATATTCTCTCCCAATTCTCATTACTGTGTGATATAAATGGGGCATTGTCAGTATTTAGGATCCTAAGCCTGTTGGTCTACCCACTCTGAACTGAATATGCAGCTGCCATGGCATTTTTAATATACAACTATATGTGGCAACATCATTTATGTGTATAAAATATGCACTACACAACACCATAACGCTGAATGCCAATACCATACAATACCCATTAGCATGTTTTACAAATTTGATCCAGTCAATCAAAAATACAAGGACAACTAAAAAATTAACAAGTACAATTGCACAGTGAATCTAGATTTCACCCAGTATAGTAATTATACACTGATTATATCCTTAGTAAATTAATTATCTGATGCATGCAACATACGTTTAATTGAACTTAACTTTGCACAGTCATGTGCATAATTACAGTTATGAACTTATAATGAACACGAACTACACAACAGGAAATAACAGTCATTCCCATATTCTTAAATGTAGGCTAAATGCAGTGACATTAGCCCCAACTATTCATGCGTAAAAAATCAATCAACCAATTCACGTTATTGTCCTAAAAGGATAGTTATTTTACAGCTCATGATCTCATGAAAAAAAATCTAATATATATATATACATCATGTAAAAAACATTAAGATGTGAAAATAGTTGTATGTATTTTTTTATTAATACAATTTAATATATTCATGTATACATGGTAATTATATAATAAATTAGTATCAAAAGCAAGCTTTACATTCAACTGGCAACATATATAATTAACAGTGAAATATTTCAGACCAAACGTTTTGTTTATGTAGCCTACTGGATATATCGCCTACTGAAATATTAATTTTGGTTTATTTGTTTCCTCTCGTGGATTTCAACACATCACAGGTCATAGGTAAAAAAAACTAAAAAAATATTTCAGCAACCAAATGTTGGGTTCAGCCTCCTGTTACGTTTCCCATTGACGACCATATTAACGGTTTGCACGATTATAAGAAAATGGGACCATCAAAAATTCTTAAACTTCTTACCTGCCGTTGTCATCATCTCATTGACATGCTGTTCGAGTTTAGTCAAAGTCTCGTACTTCTAACTCTTAAAATGCCTGAACGTGCCACACCCGTCAATGTTTACCAATTTCTGCATGAATTACTACGCACATGTGCCTTGTGCAAAAAAATCCTTCCGCCTATTGAAATCATCTAAAAAATCCACAGTTACACTGCCAACATGTTCTACCAGCAAAGCTGTCAATGTGCCTGCTCAAATGCAGTTATGTCAGATGATGTGATTTTTTTTAAATGTCACATACCTAAAATTACTGTGCCCTACATTCGTAACACACCAGGAAGCGTAACTGCGGCATGATCCCTATTGGGGTAAGACCACGAATGTAGGGCGTATGAAATTGTAAAATGGTAACTTAATAAATTAATATTGTGACATGAGTGCCTTTGAGCAGGAGTATTCACAGGTTTGTTTGTAGAAGCTATTGGCTGTGAAACAGTGCATTTTTTAAAGAGTTTAACTGGCGGAGGGATTTATGGGAATTTTTCTGCTATGGGCCACGTGGGCGCATGAATACATGTTTTTTTGTGGCAAAATTGATAGGCATCGCACGTCGGGGCGATTTAAAAGAGCTGGAGGTATGTGATTTTGATAAAATTTGGTCAGTATATCAATGAGATGATGGCAGTTGCTGTGGACAATTTTCAGAATTTTTGATGGTCACGTTTTCTTATAATCAGCCAAAACGTTAACATGGCCACCAATGCAATTCTCAACTGTGGTCTGACTCCTATTTCGTGTAAGTAACGAAACATTTGGTTCTCTATTTCCGGTCGTGCGCATACGAGTTCTGCGCCGACCAGATATTTCAACGACGCGATTTATCGTTACAACGCCACTGTTGGAGAGTGTGTGGTGCCACCTAGCGGTTCTCACAAAGTTAATCATTAACGCAACGCTTGGCCTTGCCGTTGGGTACTGTTTTGTGCTCACATCTCGGAAATGGACATGTTGGCGAAGTTGTTGCCGCTAACAGCGGCTGACGTCGGTTTGTTGTTACTCGCTGCGGTCGTTGTGTATGTCATGTGAGTACAATGCTTGGTGCGCGACGTTTAATTATGCCATGGTGATGTGTTGTGTCCATTGTCACTGAATTTTTTATTGACCTTGTGTTTACAAGCACAGACCACGGCACAGGCACAGTGAGTGAGCACAGTGCCAATGGTTTCTGCTGACACTGCATTGTCAGGAACAGTGAGTCACAATGACACTGTCGCTGATTTAACACGATTGCCGACCAAGGCAAAGACCCAGATGGCAAGTGGACAAGGAAATCATTGGCTTATCGAGAGTCCAACATTTTAAATCTATGATTCTATGTGTAATCCGCCCGGAACCCGTCGATCTCGGCCCACGTCGATCTCGGCCAAACTGTTTAGTTGTTAATAGGGAATTGGGTAGTTGTGTTGGATATATATGTGTACAGAAATATGTATATGTGTAAATAAATCGTGCCGTTGTGCCGCAGATATAGTAACCACATATTTTATATCTGCGGAAAACCGGGAAATATTCTGTTTTTAAATGGACATTAAAATTTTATTGAATTGAACGCGCAAGCCCGTATCTGCATAATAAGAATATAGGCTGGCACAAATGTTACAATTTAATAATAGTATAGTGCCAAATAAGATGCGTATAGGGTGGCATTTTTCATCAAGTAAATACGCATATAGGGACGTTTATTCGGCACTCAAGAGTAATGTTTACTTGCGGAGAATGCAATAATCACAATGTAATAATACCAATTGATTTATTATACATAAAAACATTACACAATCTCAGTTGGACATCCATTCAACATATTACACCAAATTATAAAATGCTGACCAATGTAATATATTTCCTTTACCAGAACTGCTATAGAAAGGCTACTCTGGTACTCACAATAATTTTAAAGACTATATTACCAGCACCCTATGAAAAAGACCGCTACAATGCTTTCAATATTTTAGCAGCATTATTGAAAATATGTATAACTGGTATATACTATAATAATACCGCTACAATAAAAGGCGCGGAGCAAATTATAATATACTGTCAAACACTGCCAAATTAGCATTACGTCATATCATCAAATAAAATATAACCCATGTAAAGTTCGGTTTACGTTCCGACAGTTCAGTCTGAGGGATGACTATGTTTTAACCGTTGGTCCGTGCAGTCGCGAACAGGCTCGCAGAAGTTGCAGAGCAGAGCGGTCGCCATTCTCATATTCCTCCCAGTATGCAAAGATGTTACGTTGGAGATTTGCGAATGTCTTTTTCTGATACCGCTGCAACTTCCCCTCCGACACAAGACGCACTTGTATCGGGATCATGCAGGATTCGTCGTGTAGCAGCGACACCAACATGTACACATTCATCTGGGCACGACCCCTGGCGTTTAATCGGTTGTGCCAACCCTCGATGTCGTTGTTTGTGCGCACTGACTGGTAGTAGACACTCCAAGCAGCTGGTGGCCAGATGTCGCTCATGATCCACGTGCGGTTCATATATTGTAGAAGTGGTGTCAATGCGTCTGTTGTGGCTTCTCGTTGCAATCGTCAGAAGATGGGGGCGATGTGTTGTGCTGGGATGAAGCAGAGTGCAATAATCTTGCGGAGATACTTGAAGGTGCCGTCGTCTGTGGTGTATGCTGCTTGGAGGCCGCACTCTTGAATATGTCGCCATATGGCCTGTGTGAAGTGGAAGGCACAGCCCTTCAATTCCACACCTGGGAAGACGATGCGTGCTGTGCGCCACGTGGCATCTTCAAAATCAAGCACTATGCGCTCGACCCGGCGACGGGGAAGCATGGCACACAGTTGACGAAAGACAGCTATGTAGTCGGTCTTTCTACGTCAAGACATCATGCACATTACCAGTGGCAGTTGTTTCGTGCAGCCTTCGTGTCGAACAAAAGCATTAACCGTAAACAACTGGTAGAACGGCTGTCGCATGGCGTGGGCGCGGCGTCGACGTACCAAGTCTTGGCGTTTGACATCAGATCGAGTTGGGCGTCGGAGGCAAAGAGAAGGTGGCGAGCCCCTTCAGCGCGAATGTCCCGGCGAAGAAAATTTTCGGGAATATGGTCCATATTTAGTTGGAAATCTAGGTCCTGGGGTGCTGCGGACGATTCCGGCGACGGTGGTAGTTGGTGTTGGCCGCCAGTCGGGTGATGCTGGGCAGGGCAGGGCATGGTTCGTTGTCTGGAGCGAATTCCGCGATCATTCCGCCAACAATCTCCCAGCTGACTTGAATGGATGTGCGTCAGCTTTGCTCTTGCATTCGTGCGTAATCGATGCGACAATGGCAGCACCGAGATTCGGTTGGTGGATGTGTTCCCTGGGTCCAGGCAAAAACACACCCTCTTCCTGGCGAACAGTGGCTGGACAGTTCACAGTTTTGGACCTCAGGGAACACCGCCAGGTGGTGCATTGTCCGTTGCGCCGTTTTACCGTGTACGAGTAGCCAACGGAATCGAATAACTTGTTCATCCCTCTAATTGAAGTTTCTTTAACGATATGATACGTGTCAACGTGTGCCACGGCAGTTACATCCTGTGGGTCAGGGTCGGCGATTGACGACTCGTACAGATCGTCGGGTCTCCGTGGTGCAGGGTAATTGTCGTCCATTGGTGTGGACGCGGCAGAACGATCCCCTGGTGGTGGAGTGGCGAATGGCACGGTGTACGTAATGTTGAATGGCGGAGTTGGCGACCTGGCCGGAGTTGGCGATCTGAGTGGTGGCGTTGAAGAGCATTCAGTCGGCGAGGACGGAGCTTCAACCAGCGTGGACGAAATCTCGGGCGACGCTGCTTTGCACGGTTGACATCGCCAGTGATGTTGAACGGTACCTGAAATAAAAACTATTTCTGTATAAGTTTGTGTGCGTGCGTGTATGTGTACCCGGTTAACCAATATTCAGTGCTTGCGATAAATATAAGTTTTCAACAGATGGATGGACGCTACGCAAATGAGTAGAGTAATTACAATGTTACTGTTCTAATAATTATTTTCAAAAATGCACAGTTTTTATAAAGCAACAGGCAACGCCATTCACTCAGCATTACCTTCAACCATCAGCTGGTATGTTGTGGCGTCTATTGCGGTACCACATCTTATGTGGCACCATTTATCGCAGGAATCGCATTGCACAGCTTTCGAATTTCTCTGTACTCTTCTTTGGCATTCTAAGCAAGGATGTAAAGGCGGCATTGCTACTGAATTGTGGATACTCTTACTACTAAGGTAACGCACTATTTATTGACTTATGACGTATATAGGTGGGCCGAGATCGACGTGGTAGTAAAACTGGTAAACAAAACATCCGTGTACCGTGTAACATTTTATTTCTTTACACACACACATATATATATATATATATATACATATTTCTTTACACATACTGCCTAATTCCCTATTAACAACTAAACAGGTGGGCCGAGATCGACGGGCCGAGATCGACGTGGGCCGAGATCGACGTGATTCATCCGCCCTCCTGAAATATAAGTTTATTTCAGGCTCATTCCTTATTATAAAGAACGTTCCATGGCATAGACGTACAAATACAGGTGGCATAACAACACCAAAATGGAAAAATAAAGCTACTTAATACAATCATGCGCGCGCGCACGCACGCACGCACACACAAAGCATTGGGGCGCTGTTTTTACGAAAAAAAATTATTTGTATCTTGGTACTTGATTTGTTGTGCCTCTCTGTTTTAGTATCTAATTTGTTACCAATGACAATGTGCCAAATCATTAAAAGTGGTGCTGTGAATACATAATAGAATTTGTTCACCTAATAACTGTAAAACATTTAATTTTTATTAGTATTGTTCTTCATAACTACACTGAATTGCATGCCGTATGTGTAATGTTGCGTGTGTGTGTCGTAAGATAACACTTTTATGGAAGAACAAGAAAAACCAACATGGCGTTTGGACCCGTATTTATTCGACCTCCATATATGGTCATCGTACACAACAACAGGAAGTCGTGGTGCTTTACAGCAGTGTTCCAAGTGCAGCAATGTCTTGCTGGCAGTTAGTGATAACACTACATCTCCCTTTTCTTGGTCGATGAGATGTCTACTAAATCATAATCTAACTATGGGGCAGAGGTTTCAAGTACGTGACCCCAGAATACTGTCTTTACCACAGTACTTCCCTAAATGGCTACTGCGCGTAGCAGTGTACGATTACAGTGTCATTACACGAATCATAAGTTCAAACGACTTGGCGGATTGACCAATCGTCCCGATCTTGTTCTCATCACGCCTGGAGACTCTTGCGTTGTTGACGGCGTTGTCGTGTCGGTACTCCGGCTAGGAGTTGCAGGAGGATTTCCTGGCTCCTCTGGCACGATAGGCGTGGGAGACGGGTTGTCGTGTTGATGATTCTCCGCCGACACTAGAGCAGACCTATTGCGTCTTATGGTGCCTTTGGGTGTCTTTATCAGATACGAGCGTGGTTGTAGAGCTCGTTGTACAACTGTACCGTAGCGATCTTGATCGCGGACCCAAACGTTGTCACCTGGCAATAGTAGAGGTAGTTCTCTTGCTCTGTGGCGGTTGTTGAACTGTCGTTGTTGACTCTCTCTGTGAGCATCTTCTCTCTCCTTTGCCTTCTGTATATCTCTTTCCTGTACTCCTGGCTGAAGAGTGCTTGGGATAACGGGTAGCCGAGTTCGCAGGCGGCGTCGCATCAGCAATTGGCTTGAGCTCAGACCGTTCAGTAATGGTGTCGTGCGCTGTGTCAAGAGAGCAAGGTAAGGATCGTCATTTTTCTTCAGGATCTCCTTCAGAGTCCTGACTGCTCGTTCCGCTTCGCCGTTGGCCTGCAGATATCTTGGCGAACTTGTTGTGTGCGTAAAGCCGTAAGACTTTGCAAATTGAGCGAATGCTTCGGCACTAAACTGCGGTCCGTTATCAGACATAATGACGTCCGGGATGCCATGTGTGGCGAAGACTTCTTTCATTACCTCAATGGTGTGCTCGGATGTGAGACTGGTCAGCTTTCTGAACTCAACCCATCTGGAGTAGTACCGGTAGTCAACAATGACTAGATAGAGCTATCCGTTGAGCTCGAACAGATCCATTCCAACTTTCTCCCATGGACGAGAGGGGAAGGAGGCTGACATCAGAGTCTCCTTGGGCTCCGGGCGGACCTTCGCACAGGTATGGCATGTTGAGACCATTACTACTGCTCAAGTCTCAAAGTGCAGCCAAAATCAATGAGCATCTTTCATGGTAGAATGTCTTATTGTGTCCTATTGATTTCAGAGGTTCAGGACATTGTGTCCTATCAGTTCTGTTATCAGTGTGCATTATTGGTCCCTGACGCTTTATGATTCTTTGTGAAGACTCATTCGGGCAGAAATCGTACAGTAGTTTCTTTGCCTGTTGGATCGTCATGTCATCATAGCAACTACTGCACAGTTACACAATCATGTCCGTAGGCAGAGTATCCATCTTGTTTGCAATAAAACAGAACTTAATTGATCACCAGTTAATGATCACGCGGGTTACTCGTATTGGAACTTGCTGTCTTCCACTTTTATATTGTCAATTCATGAAACTGAAACTCATAAAACTGTACTTTTGCTCAGTGGGTATTTTGGGCATCATGTCATGTTGCATCACACGCTTGGCAGAAGTCGCTCCTTTCCACTCAGAAGCACATTGTCAATCAAGCATGAACGGCATAGTAGTTCCCGTTGTAGTGGTTCATGCCAATTCAGTGATGTCCACAAGCGATAATACATCTATACAAACGTTATTAATGATTTTCCACTCGCAAAGTCGAGTATACTGTCCGCCATTAAAAAATCTTGTGATTTTATATTTCCAGCACTGTCTTCTAGTGGTCCAACCTTGTCTTGTACATTTTGTTTACTCCGGTTATATGCATAAAAGGTCTTGCTGTAATTTTTTTATGTTACATGCTAATTTTTATTCATAGCTTCTTTTGGATTGTCTAATTTCATTCGTAGCTGCATTAAGTGCCTCTTTGTAAGTTGTGTACTCTTTATCCTTTCTGGTACGTCTGTAAACCCTCCACATAGTTTGCTTTTATGTTATTTTTAACAGCTTCTTTTAACAAGTGTTTCTTTCTAGACCATTTTCCTTGTTTTTCAAGGGAACAAATTGATCAATGATACTCTCAATTACATATTTTAGAATGTTCCAACGTTCAATTGTGGTCTTATTCCTCAGCATGTTATTCCAATCTAGCTTTGCTAAGTATTTTCTCATATCTTTATAAAAATTCTGGGTGCCCATGGTAATATACAGGACAAGCAATGACCTTCTTTAAAAAAACTAACAATTAGAAAAATCACAACAATATTTGTATACATGAATCCAAATCACTAACTCTCCTTTGTGGAAGTTTCTCCTGTATTTCTTTATTTTTACTCTCTGATTTTACTTTGATGTCAAAATGTATTTGATTTCACTGTTACCCAATGGCTCATGTATTTTGACATTGTTCACTAATTCATTTTGTGAAGACAAAACGAAATCGAATACATTCTCTACCCTGCTTGGTTCTAGTACGTGTTGAGTAAGGAAGCTATCCTGAATTAAAAGAAGGAACTGTTGGTCCTCAACCCTTGTATTCTCTAGACATTTCCATTGTATGTGTCCGTGGTTAAAATCGGCCATTATGATAAAGGTACGTTCTTATGTAGCGCGGTATCCAGTCCGTAGGACCTCTTAAAGTGCTTTACACTTCACCCCATGTCAAACCTGTTCATTCCAAGGCCATCTCAACTTCTTTGGGAAGCATTCAGCCACGCTGCAATTCACATTTCCACCACTGTCTGTATTGCCAGGTACTCATTTATACAGCTGAGTGAACTGTGGCAACGTGGGGTGACTGAGAGTCCGGCCTTCTAACAGGTATGCCATCATGCCCATTTTGCCCCGCAGTCATGTCACCTGGCAGCAAGTTATCTATCTCCCTCTCGCCCATCAACATGTCGCCTTTCCCTCCCGTCTCCTGGCTATCTTGCGCTTGTTGCCTTCCCCCCGTCTCCTTCCCTCCTGTCTCCTTCGCTCCTGTCTACTTCCCTCCCAGATGACTGGTGGTCCAGATTATGCTGTCCTTATCAGGCCTATCAGATATAAAATGCGGTTACTATATCTGTGGTGACGCGAATACGCACAAAGTTTATACATATTCGGCCGGAAAAAAAATACAGGCGATCCGCGTAGTTTACTAGGAACGCCTTGGCTTCGCCTCGAGTAAAAAAAATTGCTTTGGCGCTAAAAAGACAAATATACTAGCAATTTTTGTGCACTGTACTATTATTTGTTTTGAACAGTTTGCCCCCTATACTGTTATTCGGCACTATACTATTATTAAGTTTGACCCATTTGCCATCCTATACTATTATTTGGTCTATACGTTTATTCGGCTCTCAAGAGTAGGCTAGAATTAATTATCACAACCAAAGGACATTGTAAAATCCCTAAACAACTTAGAGCAGTGTGACGCTGAGATCAGAAATTTTTCGACTGAGTCACCCACCAACAATTACTTCTAAAACTTCACCAAATGGAATTCGTGGGTGCCTCACTGCCTGTGGTGGTAGATGAAAAGTCATCTGCCTGGGTCCCTGTAATTAGGACTACCACAAGGAACAGCCCTGAGCCCATTGTTTTTCCTTTCAATCAAAAACAGTCTGCCAATAGGAATTGTCTCTTTGGAGACAACTGTCCTATTTATAGACCTATCTCCAGCACCTGCCACTGACTCCCTTCACTTGCTCTCCAGGAAGACCTGAACAGGCTCCCCCAATGGTCCATCTTGTGGCAAATGAAGTTTAACAGTGATAAATGCCACACAATACCATGAAAACCATACATCAAGGCGGTAACCAAAATTGAAAATATCCAAATAATCCATAATCAGCAGATTGCCATCAGCGCTAATCACTACCTATCCCTTTGCTCCCAAACTGTATACAATATTACCACCCATACAAATACCAAATAATCCCTAGTGACATCCAGGTATATGGCAACTCCTTCTTTCCACGTGCTGTCACTTGGTGTAACGCCCTGCCTGGGAAAGTGATAGCAACCGCAACCATTGAGGCTTTCTAGTGAGCGAAACAATAAGCCATATTCCATTTTACTCTCACTTTTTCTTGGTACATACTTTTACTAGCACTTTCACATCTAGTACTGCACCAATTGGCATTAAATCCTGACATGGACTCTGCCAGTTATGAAGTATTCTAAGCAGAAGAGCCTAGACCCAGTGGTTAGGCCCTACTAAAAATATATATATTGTCAGCTTGGTGGGGGTGTTCACAGGTTTCGGTGAACGGTGGCGTTATGGCCCCACCTTTTAGGTTACAAAAATATATAGAGTAGGAATTTTAGCAAGTAGTGTAGTCCAGTAATGCAGTATATGCAAATAGGTTTGTGTCGAGTATTGTCGGTATTGGGTAATGTTTTAATATGCTGGTGATGATGCCATGAATTGTCTTGTGTTGTAGGAATATTACTACATGTACTGTATTGCTATGTCGAAGTGTGGGCTCTGGGAGCATTGTGTCCAGGCGGCTTTGTATGAGGCTCAGCCACATGCTTGGTGCATGTTACAGGGTCCACACTTCATGCTTTTAATCGGATTAATATGCCATTAGGCATAATCTTAATAAACGTAATTTATTTGGCCTTTTCATATCTTTACACCTGGCTTGCGTTGTTCGTTGCATAAATGTATATATAGTAGTGGTCAATGGATGTGGCAGGGTTTTCAGCCTACCATCACCCACCTGTTTTAGAGACCAACCTGCAACCATTATTAGAGCTTGTAAGAATAAAAATAAAGAGGCCCTTGGATAGTGTGGATCGTGTGTGATATATGAATTGTAAACAAACTGAACAACATATCCTGTCACATATTTTCTTAATTAGTTATTAATCAAATTGTATTAATCATTTTAAATGTTCATATATGTTGTTCGTATCTAGGAAAGTTTATCTCATCTTTCCTGTCAATTGCAGTTATTCAACACGTCACTTTGGATGCTTCAAGGATCAAGGAATCCCGGGACCGCGTCCATGGCCTGTCATTGGAAACATGCACACATCAATCAGGATGGTCTGTCTCTCTCACACTTCCTGAACCAAACTCATTCTTAACAAACCACTAGAGGAGTTGATGTGGCAACTGGACCAAAGTTCAGTTCTATGTTTGCACAGGAAGATCCACGAGGGTGATAACATTATCAACACTGGTTCACAAGGATGTCTCAAGTCTGCTGTTTATGATGGCTGAGACTGTTGTATGCTGATTTTGGCATCGCTCCATCACATTACTCCATCAAATTGCAACACTCCATCACATTGTGCAGGGCTCCATCACTTCGCATCGTGCATCACTCCATCACATCACTCCATCGCACCGTGCATCACATTAGTCCATCGCATTGCTCCATTGCATCACCACATCGCTTCAATCCATCGCATCGCATTGCTCTATCACATCGCTCCATCGCACCGTTCCATCACATCATTCCATTACATCACTCCATCGCATTGTGCATTGTTCCATCACACAACTCCATCACATTGCCAAATTCAGCACACAACAGCGGCCATCATAGTTATTACTCATATCACCACATTTTCTAATGCAAACTTTCACATGGGGAAGGAAATTCATTAAATGCTGAAGCATCCGTATTATATATAGACTAAAGAGGTTTGTGGGGTGTCACGTCATTGGAATCAATGTAGACGTATTACGGAAATGACAATAGTTACATACATCTGTTAGAATCGCTATATATGTTTCTGCCATTGTTACGTGATCTACATGAAACATCCACCGAACACTTCATGAAACTGTCAGTTGTACATGATTTGTGGGCCGTGAAGTTGCCATTGCCATTGGCATTGTCCTACCAGAACATGACTGAGTAGTGCAAGGAGTCATCAACATGACTGCATAGTGCAAGGAGTCATCAACATAACTGAGTAGTGCAAGGAGTCATCAACATGACTGAGTAGTGCAAGGAGTCATCAACATGACTGCATAGTGCAAGGAGTCATCAACATGACTGAGTAGTGCAAGGAGTCATCAACATGACTGCGTAGTGCAAGGAGTCATAAACTCTTGCAGCGGCTGCCTTTTTGTCCAGTGCAATGCCAGACAACTCGGCTCGTTTTCTAATAAAAACTTTCACATGGAGAAAGAAATTAATTAAATGCTGAATCATTCATGTTATATACAGCCTAAAGACTCAGTCTTTTTTCTGTGTTGGTGAGTTTCATATTTGATTGACTTTAGGGGCAAATTGAAGCACAACAGTACTGGAATAAGAAATATGGAAAAAGAATTGGGTGAGTGACATATGGTCAGTCAATTGCATTTGTCGCCTGTGTTCTGATTGGTTTGTGGGACAGTGTTCAATGTATGTACACAGAATGCTGCCAACCAGTTATAGCTTAATACTGGATGGAAATTATTCCTATATATTGACAAGTTGCACTGGTTTAACAATTTATTTCTGTTGGAATTAGTAACCTCTAATTAAAATTGTGATGTTAAAATAATATCTAACATTTTATCAACTGGCCATTTTGTATCCTGTGTCAGTATCAGGTTTGAAAAAACCAGCCGAACGACAGATTACTCTCCTAGATATACCAAACCTATTTATCATGCCCGCCAACTGTCTTGGTCATGAACCTGATATCACCGCTTAAATCTGCCTAATATTCATTTCACAATGGTGTTGCCATTGCTATCCGCATAATCCATGTCTTCCATGATAGGTGTAACTAATCGGTTAAAAAAAATTCTGGGTGCCCATGGTAATATACAGGACAAGCAATGACCTTTAAAAAAACTAACAATTAGAAAAATCACAACAATATTTGTATACATGAATCTAAATCACTAACTCTCCTCAGTGAGTCACTGTTCAAGGCATACACACATTGCCTTAGCTTCATGTAAACCTGTGCCAGATCCGAATCATGCTGGATGCTGTCATGAACTGGAACAATCTTCCCACAGAAGTGGTTCAGGCCCCCTGCACTTGAGACATACAGGTCTCTCCAGGCCGGCCTTCCAGTCTCTGAGTGAAATGCATGCACATTTACCCGGTAGCTTTTATTTACATTTTTATCTTTTACAAATTTTATCTTTTACATATGATCTGACACATTGTACAGATTTCCTATATATATAATACGAATTTGAGGGATTGTTTTTCCTTCTGTTGCAGGATGTTTGTGGGCAGTTTTCCCATTTTTATGACCACTGATCCTGATATGGTGCGCAGCATTATGGTGAAAGACTTCGCACACTTCCACAACCGGCCTGTGAGTAATACTATAGAATAACACACAAGTAATGTTCTGACTTAATATCTTTTGTCCTGCTACAGGAAATATGCAATAATAATGTATGGATAGTAAATTTTATTATAATCATTGTTTGTAATTCTTCAGGATGTGATCACAAGCAGTGAGACTTTCTCCCAGACACTATTTGCCCTCAGAGACGGCCAGTGGAAACACGTCCGAGTGCAGCTCTCTCCAGCCTTCAGTTCAGCCAAACTAAAACAGGTACAAGGGATGTAAACGGTCTTCTCATGTCCCCATCTGTCCAGCTATCCTAATTCCTCCTGGGCACCAGTGACAATCTTGTGCTAGCGTTATCATATAATATAAGTCTTCCCATGACAGTTTCATTGACTTCATGTCGTCCCGGCCTACTCCACACTGTGAATGAGTTCTTGGGTGGAATGTGGGAATGCAAATCTTAATAAAGGACATATTTTCATGTGTTCATAATGCAAGTATCGAATCAAATGACAAATTTATAGAGCGTTTGAATCATAAATACTTTTAATGTTAGGCAGATTTCCGACAAAACCTAGCAGATTTTGATTGATGTAGGTATACTTTGTTGCCTTGACGCTCAATCTCCCTGTGTTGTTTTGTAATGATGTCATTAACCTCTACCACTTTTTGTAAGTAACTAAAATGTGTTGTTTAACAAAAAACATGCTATTTCTGTGTAGCAATCACATACCCAGTATGATAAAAAGTTAATTTTATTTTGTCAGAATCTGGTAATTGGTTTTGTTAAGAATTTTGTTCTAATAATGACCCAGTGTCACAGTTTTGATTTTTATAACTGTCATAATCAAAAGTGATGCAACCATGATATAATGTCATCTTGTGACATCAACACAAGGTTAGCTTAATTTTGTAGATGACATCAGACATGAATGCTTGTGCTGCACTGCTTATAAAGAATCTGCTAGGAGAAGTGGACAACAAGGCAGGGATTAGCATAGTCACGTAGGTCTTTCTTAGAAGGCTTGTCTTGAATAATTTATTCTGCGTCTTCAACATAATTACTGCAGTACAATCATATGAAAAACTGACAGATCAGAATAAGTTACAGTACCATTTCCTCCCAAATTCATACCACAGGCATTTGTAATCAAATCTGATCTCACATTAGAGACATCACTAGTGGGACACATCAGTAGCTGTTCATGTAAACCACAAAGTACTTAATGTAAACATATTATATATTTCACTTTATCAGAAGAAAACGTATGCAACTATTCATAATAATAATCACCACAGGAACATTTGCTATGGTCCCTTGATGATTATACATTTTTCTACAAACAAATTACCTCATTGGTGGGATTCTAATTAAAAATGCCTGTACGGGCCCATGTGTTTATTGATATTAATTTATTACATTTTACATTTTGTTGATGTTTCAACGGTACTGTTTGGTACAGTTGGCACCAAGTATTCTGTTAGTGTAGCTTTTAATTATATCTATCCTCAGAAATGCATTGGTTGTCAGTTTACTTTCCATGTTTCTCTGTGCCATCTAGATTCGTGGGCGCCTACGCAATGGACGTGATAGCCCGCACCGTTTTTGGTCTCCAGATCAACTCACAGCTCGAACCCGACTCTCCCTTTGCTCTCCATGCCAAACAAGCCTTCGGAAGTCTCAAGAGATTCAGTCCCTCCTTACTTCTTGGCTGTAGGTTCATTCAATTCCTTAGCTCTATGATGGACACAACAGTCTGCAGGACCTTCTGGAACCCTAGTTAACCCTAGGAGTGATGAATGATAAATTTCCACGGTGGGCACAAATTGAAGTTATTCATAAGGGTGCTTTTAAAATATCATAAAATCTGTGATAATTATCGTACAAATGTGATTGAGGTATCATTCTGTTGCTAAAAAGACTCTTTATTATAATAAAATGATAAAAACTACAGCACGTAATCTTATCATGGGGATGTTACTTTTTGAATTTCATCAAAATAAGAAAGCAAAATGTTTTATTTTCAACCTTCAACCTGCTACTAGATAATCACCGAGTGGATGTGTGTCGCTATGCCCAATTAGAAAAATGTAGCCATACATATTAGCTACAAAATAAAACAAAAATGAATCAAATACGTTGAGAACTTTTATTTTTATGATTTTTTTTCCAACACTGGACTATGCTGAGTCAGACAGGCCCATCGTTCCCGCGTCATTTACCATGGTAGTGTGGGCTGTCGAAGCCGGCGGAAATCGCGATGGCAACTTGCTGATATTTAACTCAAAAAAAGCCCACAACATCGTTCTAACTGTCTGAACTAGTATAATAACGTGATTCACTAATGCTGTCATTCAGTTTGCCGAAATGTAGGTGCGGAAACTTGAAATAATCTGACCTAAAGTGAACTGACACAGAATGTAGTGAGAAAATAAATGCAGATTCATAAATAAAAACCTCAGACGGCCCAGACAACACATGTTTGTAACGACGATTGCTCATTTGCAGCATATAGGCCTCTCGCTCATTTACATGTATTCGAATAGGCCAATCATAGAGCTTTCTAAAGGTGTAACGTGTTATATATTTAGATACTATGAATGGAAATGTAAATTTATTCTGCGGAGTGTATTAAAAGCATCCAAATGTGATGTGTTTTGTAGGTTAGGTCGTCATTAGCTATCATCGACTATGTATACGCTCATCAATAAATATGAATCTGAACGAAGAGTTTTCCAATGATACCATTTGTTCCCGTATGAGGTACTAGTGATGGAAACGAAAATTGTTCCTACAGAGTGATACCAAAATCGGCCAGAATGCTTTTTGCACTGATTGTGTGGGCCGAATTCGGCCCAGTGGTCACTCCCCGGGTTAAGTTGCACTTTGTGCCCTCCATGGCTACCTACCAGGACCCTTGTTAAGGTGCACTATATTGGAGGCATGGCCAATGGATATCGTCTGTTTCCTGTCAGCATCTGTGCGTGTTCATTCATAACTTGCTAGGATTTTTGCCACAAATTGCCGGAATATAGGTCACATTGTATGATTGGTAATGTTACTATCACAGAGATGCCAACCATTATGATTTGGGTGTAATCATTAATCATTTAGCCCTCCATTATGCTATTACGACATGTCAGTCAATAATTACTCTCCCTGTATCTTCCCATACAAAATATCTTAAGTCAGAAGTTTTCCTTGACAATATGACGATATTGTCAGCAGCCGTTGTTTTCCGGTCCTAACCGACCTCTAACAGGCAACTACTAGCCAATCAGTAATCACACACTTTCCAATTAGCATATTTCTACTACAAATTATGTCAGGTTTACTACGCATTCATTCATGCCAGCGCAGGAAATGGTCAGCAGGTTTCCAAAATGGCATTCGCTGCAGTGTTTTAGAAGTTGTTGTCATCGTCTTTATGCACGAATTATCGCAATACATACATTTTAGATAACACTTCAGAAATACTAAGAAAACAAACTGAATCAAAATGTGATATGCGCGACAATTGTATCGTGCTGACCGGTGTCATGATCGCTCATCGAGTAGGGGAAGGCAGTGTCAGTTGAGCCAGTTTACCAACCCTGTTTGAATCAGCGATATATAATTATTTATGCATGCTAGATATATCATCTTGGTATAAAAATATCCACTAATAATCATAGTTTATGTGAGTAAAAAGAAGTTTGACTTATGAATATGATTGTGCCCTACATATCAAAAAGAATGAAAAATGGCTCAACTAACACTGCCTTCCCCTATACCAGCGAAAATGTAAAGGTGTGATGTGGTTGGACGTGTTGGTTAAAATGTTTGCCTAAGCAACATTAATGATGTAGTTATGACATTTATATAACTTCTCCTCGCTATTGATAACATTTAGGTGCCATGCATATGCCTACGGATGTTTGTCTGAACAACGTGGTCACTGACGATACCGGGGTAGTTATTGCAAATGTATGTTTTAAAGTACACTTATGGCATGATGCAGTGTACAGTCTTTATCTAAATCTACACCAGTTCTGACTTCTATATTCCACACTCAGTTCTTGATAATGATGATTTTTATGGACATTTTGCTATTAGAATGAAAGCCTGTCATCTAATAATAAAACCATTTGATAAGGCATTATGAAATATAGAGGTTTAGTGAAAATGATTAATATTTTTCTTTAAAAACTTAGTTTTGGACTACCCAAATTAGTGCTCAGATGATTCTTAAATGCATCATTTCCCCTACTCCCCCAATGGGAGTGGGGAAACCCATACACTCCCCAAATGGGAGTGGGGATACCCCCGTACACTCTCCCAATGGGATTGGGGATACCCCCATACACTCCCCAATGGGAGAGGGGATACCTCCATACACTCCTCCACAAATACGTTCAAAGTTTGCCACGACTGCATTCATCAGTCACCAACGGGGCTTAGCTGCAACATCATTACTCCAACTTATGGTTGAAAGTTGGTATCTCTGCTATCAAGCAATAACTTTATTCCACTCCACTTTTGAAGCTAGTGAAACTGCATGTATCTACTTAATTAAATTGTGCTGTTTTCATTTGTAAATTATTATGTATTGTGTGAAGTAATGAGTTTCCATAGTATGAATACTTCAGTTGACAGGTGTTCTAACTGACAATGCAATGTTGTTTCTCTCAACCAGTCATCTTCCCGTTCCTGAGGCCTGTGTTTTGCTGGCTGAACTTGTCGACAGTCGACAGGTCTTCAGAGAAGTTCTTCTCCAAGGTCATAGAGGAAGCCATGCGGACACGGAAGGAAGGAAACAATGTAGGTGACCTGGCACTGTGTCACTGTGTCACTTGTGATATCATAGGTGACCTGGCACTATGTCACTGGGTCACTTAGTACCAGGTCACTTGTGATGTCTTTGGTGACCTGGCATGGTGTCACTTGTGATGTCTTAGGTGACCTGGCACGGTGTCACTTGTTATGTCTTTGGTGACCTGGCACTGTGTCATTATATCACTTGATAAGATAACTTGGCACTGTTTCACTTGTAACGTCTTGGGTAACCTGGCACTGTGTCACTTGTGATGTCTTAGGTAACCTGGCACATGTCACTTGTGATGTCTTAGGTGACCTGCCAGGATATCTTGCTTCTGTAAAGCTTCACAAAGAGACAGGACGACTGCTGTTGATGACAAAGATAAAACTGAAAAGTTCATCGCAGAGATGAATTGGTGAGACAGTTTGACACTCTGTAGCACTGGGTGGTGTCCTGTAGGACAAGTTCTGTAGGACCGTGTGATGTTCTGTAAGACCTGGTGATGTTCTGTATGACCGGGTGGTGTTCTGTAGGACCATGTGGACTTCCTGCAGCAGATGTTGAAGTGTAATGAAGCAGCGGAAGCAGCAGCCCAGGGAGACAAGGAGCATCTTGAGGTGAAGTCTGCGGAGGACGTCCCCAGGAAAGAAAACATGAAAGGTCAATATATCAGTGACTGTCAACACACTCGCTCCCTATCATCTAATTCCATGGGTTTATTGTGCCCACAACACTCGTTAAAACATTTGGAGACCGTGCCTTCTCTAAAGCAGCACCCGTGGTATGGAACAGTCTTCCTCACTGTCTCTGTCTGTTAATGTAACATCACTCTGTCTTTTAAGACAATGCTGGGTAAAACCTGCGTACATCAATTAATTGTGGACATATATAGAGAAACAAAACTGTGTTGTAAAGTGTTTTGAGCAGACCAAGGGTAAAGTACGACATTATTATTTTGGTGAAGGATCTTTTTAATGGAAAAACATGCTCAGGACCTGATCATTTCTATCATAAAATGATGTTATGTACAAACACTATCTATTCTAACACTTGACCTTCCTAATATGTCTTAATGATAGTTGACACATTCAAATTAAACAGATAATGATCAAACTATATGAAAACATTTTTGTACATTAAAACACATTTGGGCAATCAACATGTTAGAATAGGTATAGTTTATACCAGACTTGTTGAGTCGAGTCACACCAAATACAATAATTATTAAGTACTTATTATGATTGGCTAATCCTGTGGCAAGGCAGCATCTGCCTAATTTTTCCACTGAAAATTACCGCAGACAAACAAAGATGATGGGAAGTAAGGCATCAGATAGCCAGGGAAAGGTGACATGTTGATAGGCGAGAGGGAGATGGACAACATGCTGCCAGGGGACACGACTGCAGGACAGAATGTGACGGAAGGGATCCGACGCAAGAGCTACTCTGAGGTATTGACAGAGAGGGTGAGGAGAGCAAGGATGTTTGTGGGGGACTCAATAGTTAGGAAGACTGATAGAGTGCTAAACAAGGGGGACGACATGGTGGTTTCCTTTCCAGGGGCAAAAATAGAGGATGAAAAAATCATGGGTCCTGGCAAGGGAGGATCTATTTTAGTACACAGGGACCTATAACACAGAGAGGGAGGTACAACTGCCATAGTTAGGACATACTGGCAATTAGTCAGAACACTTAAGCAGACACGGGTTAAGCAGACAATTCTCTCAGGGATTTTACCAGTAATGGGATGCAGGAGGCATGGTTATCGAAATTGCCAGAAGATGGCAATTAACATGCTAGTTCAGCAGCTCTGTAGGGAAGAGGAAGTTGGATTTGTGGGGTTGTTTTTTTGGAGGGCTGATATGTTCATGAGGGATGGGCTTAATTTAAGTGAAAATGATGCAGCAGTGTTTGCGGATGAACTCTCAGCGGCAGTCAACAAGGGCATGGGTAGTATCAACGATATTTTCGGTAGCAAACAAAAAATAGCATGTAACATGGATACTTCAGTTCCGTGTTTATCAGAGAGGATATTAGGTCATTACCAATTTCAGGAGGCTAATTCAGACTGTTTAGGGTCGTAACGTGTTGTAAAAGAAAAGGACTTAGAAGTAACAATAAGTGCTGAAATGAAAGTTTCAGAGCAGTGTGGTATTGCAGCTTCAAAGGGTAATCAAATTGTTGGATTGATGAGAAATACAAGAAAAAATACAAGAAAAAAGCTAATTGTATCTCTATATAAAGCAATAGTTAGGCCTCGTTTAGAATACTCTATAAGCTTGGAGACCATATCGTAAGAAGGATATAGATATGCTTGAACGAATACAGAGGCGAGCAACTAAAATTATTGCAGAACTAAGAGACCTTAATTATGAAGAACACCTAGCAGAATGTGGTTTAACAACCCCAGACACAAGGAGGTTAAGGGGGAGGTCAAATTGAAGTTTTTAAGATATTGAATGGGTATGAAAATATTGATAGAAATATATATTTTTTACTCAAGAAAGATAGTAGAACTAGAGGACGTAATATAACATTAGTAAAGGATCAATGTAGATTGGATATCAGGAAGTACTCATTCTCACAGACGACAATAAATGAATATAAAAAATTATCTACAGATTGTGTAACTGCTAGCAGCATGAATATGTTTAAAAACAAGGTTGACACATATCTCCGGAGGGTGGGTTCCACTTACATGAAAATATATGTTTGACGCTCGATAAGCCAATGGCTTCCTTGTCCACTTGCCATCTGGGCCATTGCCTTGGATGGCAATCTTGTTAAATCTTGTTATATCTACTACCGAACATGATGTGATGATAAAAACTATCACACTTTATACCTTTAAAGATGTATTCTTAATAAAGGGAAATTCTTATATAGCACGGTATCCAGTCTGTAGGACTGCTCAAAATGCTTTACACTTCACTCCCTGTCAGACCGATTCATTCCATCACCAACTCGACTTCTCTGGGAAGTATTCTTAATGTGTGGTTTGTCTTGTACCTGATGCAATGTGTTTCTTACCCAATGTTGGAAACTTTTGATATGTTTCCTTGTAGGTCTGACCCACACTCAGATACTGGCCAACTCAACGTTGTTCTTCATCGCTGCCTACGATACAACCTCAACGACCTTGACGTACCTGCTGTACAGCCTAGCCTTCAACCCTGACTGTCAGCAGAGGGTGGTTGACGAGGTCAACATGGTCATGGGGGATGAGGTATGGCGATGTTCTTGTCTTTCATAACAGCAGCAACAAGTTGTTTTTCAAAATGACGACCTTATCATGTTTATCATAAAATAAAACACACAGTTCAAAAACAATTAATTACAATATTTTAGGTCTTATATTTAATGAAAACCTTCAACTTTTGTAGTTTTTGGGGAGACTACATTGTAATTGCTTAAGCAGCTAGACAGAGAGAGTACAATGAAGTGTGTTTGTTCTTAGTTGGGTGGGAAGATGTAGGAAGGGAGGGTACAGCAGGGATGGGCAGGGCAGGGCAGGGCAGATGTTTTAAGGCCTCGGAAAAAGAGTCCAGTGTGGCTGCAAACACCAATTCTGAGTAAATTAGTAATTAATAAAAAAAATATTTTTTTTGCAAATCTAATACTTTGATTAACTATGCTTTCACTATACCCATCTGCTGTTGCCATTAAGCATCATGGGAGATGCCTTTTATTCACCAGTAAGGTGGGTGGCCTGGGTGGTTGTGAGCTTGGGCTTTCTCGGCCGCCCTCTTGCTCTGTATCCATGTTTCAAGTTGCTTGCTCTTGCAGCTGGTTGACTTGGCTGCTTCCTGACTAACTGGCCAAACCACTTCATTGTATGTAAATGTGATAAAGGACTGGTTCCCACCATATCTCATATGTTTCTTTTCTGATTTTGTCTCCTGGTCTTGTTCACAGGTTTCTTTAATTTACCATTCTAAAGTGTCTATTTATAAAGTCTAACAAATGGTTTATATATACTTTATTTGCATTATGGAGTACAGTTGTAAATAGAAGTATGTAATAATACCATGCAGCCAAGTTAAAACAACAATATGATTCAGATTGTACTTTGTATATCGGTATATGTCATGTTCATGTTTGTATTTAATCTAGCTCAAACAAATTTTAATAAATTATTTGTAAATATACTTGTAACCAACATGGCTATGCACATAGTTTATTAAATCAAATTATTTATCAAATAGGTATTTCATTTTCTATCAAACATTGTTATAGTTATTTTGCAAATGAAATGTAATGTAAGAAATTGGTATTAATGTGTGATTTGCAGGATGAAGTGAGATACGAGATGCTGAGAGAGATGACATATCTGGACAAGTGCCTCCAAGAAACCCTGCGGATGTACCCTCCATCCATCAGGTATCTACATTATCTAAACTAGAACAATGTGCAGTTGTATGAAATTAAATATATTTAACCATTATAATATTGTCAAGGCATTGAACACTGGTATCATGAGAACCACTGTAGGTAATGTAATATAAACAAGAAAATATGATTAATTTCACAATGCTTATAATTTACATACTTTATGACCACTGACTATGTCATTTTGTTAAAACTAAATTTTACCCAATTACAAACGAATTAATCTCTTCAATGCCAGAACTCAAAAATTACAAACAGAATGAATAATTTGCCAAACATCGTCATTTTGAAATTAGGTTTCTTCTAAAGTGTTATTATTTAATGTTCTACATTTTCTGAAGTTTTAATGTGAATATCTTTGAAGTGTGTCGCGGGAAGCATACAGAGATGTTGTTGTGAATGGAGTTGTCATACGGAAGGACATGGTGGTAGTCATACCCATCTATGCCCTCCACCACGACCCAGAAGTGTACCCACAACCAGACAAGTTCGACCCAGAGAGGTGAGTTAGTCCGTCTTTGTCTACTTCAAACTGTTACAATTGAAGGCCTTATGGTATCAAACAGAATTAAACTGTACCTTGAAAAAATGTACATGAGAAAGTTATATACATTTACTAGTTCTGGGGTTTATTAAATTCCTTCACTTTCCAAGAAGTTAGTCCAACAATACATGCAGAGAGACAATACCCCCCAATACATGCAGAGGGACAATACCCCCAATACATGCAGAGGGACAATGCCCCCCAATACATGTAGAGGGACAATACCCCCAATACATGTAGAGGGACAATACCCCCCCAATACATGCAGAGGGACAATACCCTCCAATACATGCAGAGGGACAATACCCCGCAATACATGCAGAGGGACAATACCCCCTGCATGGGCATGACAGTCTGTTGAACACTGCTCCATTTAGTGGTCAGTCTAAAGATGTCCACAGCCTGTAGACAAAGCATCTTTATCAGTATTATTGTGGAGGACCCAATTTTTGGGTAATATCCCACAGATTTGGCTGCGCACGCAATACAAGAACCTAATCGAGTGCAAGTATTATGCGCTCTATATACAATGTTCTTGCTGACTGATTTATATGGTCTTTGCCCAACATCAACAGAAATCATAAAATGTTGCTTGTGCATCAATAAAATGTATGAATCTGTGTTGGCTGCAACGTGACAAACATTTAATTGCAATGATCAGGTTCTCACCAGAAGCGAAGGCAGCCAGAAACCCATTCTGTTACCTGCCGTTTGGTGTCGGACCACACAGCTGTATTGGGATGCGTCTGGCGCAGCAGGAAATAAAGATCGTGATGGCGGCAGTCCTACGACGGTTCCGTTTTGTTCCCTGTCCACAGACTCAGGTCTGTATGTTTGCGTTGATAATGAATATGTCGGCGTACTTCAGTTTAGCTGAAATTTAAGGTGATACTACAGTGTATGCTGTATGTGCTGTTTTCTGTCTTGTGAACGTGTGTAGTTTGAGGATCTTGTTGTTTATATTTTCACTTAACCCATTAGACCCCACGCGTCCGAAAGCGTCCGACCTTGTTTTCCCCACGGCGCCCGAAAGCGTCCGCTGGGGAAAAAGGCTGTGGAGGTGGCGTCATCGGGTGGATTGATATGACACTAAAACTAGCGGAATTCTACATATCTTAGCTATGAATTGTGGGTAAAATTAACATATGGTCGTATTGAAAGTTTCGAAGATAATCGCATTTTAAGTCGAGCACTGGTGGGCTTTAAAAATGGCCGTTTCTCGTAGAACAGATACGTTCATTGCAGATGAAGTTTGCGCGATTTTAGAGATGAATCTTCGGAAGAAAGTGCTTCTGAGATGGATGTGGAGGTAAGATTTATATGTGGCTCGATCTTTGACTGAGTGAGCGATAAATTGAAGATGGCGTCGGTTGGTTTTCTTCGTCCAAGAGTAGCCTGGTCACTGTTTTATTCAACTTGTCGACTGTTTCAACGCTGATATTGTGTGTTTTGTGCCATTTACTCGGCTTAGAATACATTGTTAGTTGTGCATGTTGTTATATAATGAATTATAAAGCAAATGAGTAAATAAAACAGAAAAATCTGGCCCGACGAGCATGTAAACAGTCAAGCCCGGCCCCTGGAATCTGGATGGGCGGTGCCTGGATGGGTGGTGTTGTTGCTTTGCCATTGGACATTGTTGACAATTTTATTATAATGACGGTGTCAGTGGTCTTTGTAATTAATTATATTTATCTATATTTCAGATATTAGTCAATTAAAAAAAAGTCTTGTAATTATTGGCTGCTTGTAAAAATGATAATTTTACATTGTTGTAATTGATATGACATGTGACAAATGCATACAAAATTTTATTCTTATTCTGTTTTCATTACTGTAGCTGTTTGTTTGTTTCAGGTGGCAAGTAATAGTAGTGATGACATCCCTGATGAGAACTCCAACAACTCATTGTCATAAAAAATGAGCTTATCAGTTGTGTCGCAAAAACGGAGTGAAACGGCCATCTGGACGTGCAATTGAGACATGCTTTGGATGTCTGACATGCAATGTGCATTTGTGCAAAATTGGATTCTTTGTGCAGTACCATGCATAGGAAGAACATTTCCTTGTGTGTAGCCAGCAGTTGGTGATGTTATTGTAATAAAATGTGACTATCATGTCAAACTTCACTCAATATTTGTTTTAAAAAATTATTTCCGAAGTTCCACACCTCAGAATGACAACATATAACAGGCATATATACACCACAGTTACACCATTGCATAGATAATTCAATTTGCTTCAAAATAAACATAACTTGCAATTATAAGATATCAATACTTTTGAAACTACAGCTTAAAAACTACAAGCACCCATAATTTTCAAAATCTGCCTCAGTTGCCCGGGGAAAAGCAGCACACGCGTAATTCAATGTGTGGGGTCTAATGGGTTAAATTAAATTGAAATTACCCAATGCTAATTACAGGATGGGCTTTTGTCGCTTTAGAATAGGTGGTATTGTTTTTATATAAATCTATACTCATACGTAGTATTATATGCACACATATGCACATGTGTGTGTGCGGGTGTGCGTGCATGCATGCATGTGTGCCTGCGTGCATGCATGCATGTGTGTATACGTGCCTTGTATGAAGATGTTGACACCATTTTGTCTGTTTCAGTGCCCACTGACATTCAAAAGCAGTGCCATCCTGATTCCAGAGAAGGACATCATGCTGGCCGTGGAGAAACGGTAGAGTGCTACAGGAAGTCAGCAAGACTTAACAAGATTGCTATCCAAGGCAGAGGCCCAGATGGCAAGTGGACATGGAAGCCATTGGCTTATCGAGAGTCCAACAATGTATAATCTATTTGTAACCTGCCCTCCTGCGATATGTGTCAACCTCGTTTTTAAACATATTCATGCTGCTAGCAGTTACACAGTCTGTAGATAATTTGTTCCATTCATTGGTTGTCCTCTGTGAGAAAGAGTACTTCCTGATATCCAATCTGCAGTGATCCTTTACTAATGTTACCTCATGTCCTCTAGATCTTTCTTGAGTGAGATAAAAATATTGCTATCAATATTTTCATACTCATTGAATATCTTAAAAGCTTCAATTTGATCTCCTCTTAACCGCCTTAATCAGCCATTCTTCATAGCTAAGGTCTCTCGGTTGTGGAATCATTTTAGTTGCACTCCTCTGTATTCTTTCAAGCGTATCTATATCCTTCTTATCCTTCTGCAAGCTTGTATACAGTACTGTAAATGAGGCCTAACTATTGCTTTATACAGAGGTATAATTAGCTTTTTGTCCTTGTATGTTATATTTCTCCTAATCAACCCAAGAATTTAATTACCCTTTGAAGCTGCATTACCACAGTGCTCTGAAACTTTCATATCAGCACTTATTGTAACTCCTAAGTTCTTTTCTTTTAAAGAAGTACTTAGAACAGTACCCATTTTATAGTTTACATCCAAGTTCCTGTGTCATGTATGTAGGCATCTACATTTCCCAAAATTTAATAACAGGACTCGACATCATTCTGTTGGTAGTTTACCTGATTCATTCAGCTCACTCCTTTGTCATTCAGTTAATCTGTGTTAAAAACATCTTAAATCATTCCACTCATATCATTGATGAGTGTGTTCTGTGGTTAAGGACACCATCTGTTGGGTGTTTGCAGTAATGCCTCCAATGAGTGTCTAGTTGAGGCAAAATTTACCTTGCAATTTTTCTTCTCATAATTACAGAGCACTGTGTCTGCAAGCTCATTACTACAATAACAATGGTTTAGACCACAATATACAATTTAGTAGACGCTCTTATCTGGAGCGACTTACAACAAGTGCATTCAACCTAAGTTGGTAAAATAGCAATAAGAAGCAAGTTTTTTCACAAAAATAGGCACTAATAGTCATTACAGTGGCTGAAAAGAAGATTTTTAGGGGACCCCCAAGAGTCAGTGGTCATTTCGAACACTGATTACAATCACACTCAAAATAAAATGTTTGACACTACAAGTAAAGCAATACAACAAATAATAAATAGAAGATATAGCATTCGGTAATACAATTGGTTTTGAAAGTAATACATTAAATATTTCTCCTTTGATAAAACAGCAATCATCCAGATTCAGTATTGCCTATTGGACAAAAAACAACACAAATTTAATAGACTGAGCACAGCCTAGTTGTTTATGGTTTGCCTGCTGTTTGAGTTTTCTTTCAGCAACCGGTAAATTGCTGCCGATAGTAGGGCCTACATGCCCTACACACGAGATTAGCTGCAGTATCATTATTTTCCAACGATGTCACCGTTAAAAATATATAGTCTTATAGATCAGCGGTATCCTCTATTCTGCTGCCAACAACATTCATCGAATCACGACTCCGTGCACTAAGAGTCACAAAGACAGTTCAAACAATTTCATTATAAAAAATATATCATCTTGTAAAAAGAAAAACCCATCTTTTATTTTTATTTTACCCGTCATCAAACATTTGCCCGTCTTCAAGATGGCCAGATGGGTCTCTGGCTAAGGGCCTAGCCCTGAGACAACTGGGGTGAACTGTGATGTCACGTCTATGGCTCCACTCTCCCAGTGCTATTTAGCATTTGTAATTGTGTATACTGATTGCAGTAGAAACAACTGCTTGTCATATGATCCCTCCAGGTACTGACGACACTACCATTCTATGGTGCTGCCATCTGTCTTTCTGAATAGAGACTCCATTGCAGACTAGTATTGATAATATAATGCAAAGGAAGCCATAATTTCATTTAGTAAATATTAAACCTGACCACTTAATCCTGTCAATTTCATACTACAACAAACTTGCCAAAGCTATTTTGCTTTGTAGCACAATATATAAAATTGACAGAGGAATTGTGATATTTGGTATGTGTATAAAGGATCTTAAATGTGACACTCATCCATGGTGTAGTATGTAGGTTAGTTTCCCTTATTTGTATTGGCTCTGTCTTATTGGTCGTTCTCTATCCCACATAAAACAGAGTTTTTAATGCAAATAAAACAGTTTCTTATAATATTGGTACACAAAAGCAGCATGGTAAACTTTTTTTCTTTGACACCTATGCTGAGCCAGAATTTCACACTGCCCATCTCAGCATGGAATTTAGGAGTCACCTTTGATAATAATTTAAATGTTAGACAACATATTTCACAAACTTGTCGTTGCTGCTCTTATCACATTTGTGACCTTCGTCGTATTTGCTGGTATATGTCTTTTGTTGTCGCCAAAACTATTGCCACTGCTCTTGTTAGCAGTAGACTTGACTATTGCAATTTATCACAATAGTGCTCTCAAGAACATCTTGAAACCTCAACATGTACAAAATTGTTTGGCAAGGGTAGCTACACGGTCTCCTCATTTCTCTCACTCAATACCACTTCTTAGATTTTAAAGATATTTTTAAGATCTGCGCAATTACTCAAGCACTTTCATCCAAGCAACCAACATATTTACATTCATTGCTCACTCATGCAAGACAGCCCAGACAACCTCGATCATCTAATTCTCATCTACTTTTTGTTGCCAAGCTTGGGTTTCCCGTGGAATTAACGCAGTAGAAGTATTTTATACTGTATTGTATTTCTATTCTTCTGTCCCTGACATTACAAAACAAATTAGTCCAGTACTCTGGTCTTAGAAGGACTTGGTATTCTTAATGCAAACTAAATTGCAGATGGTAAATGTTTTCAGATAAATGGAAAAAGGGGAATGCATTCAGGTAAATGGAAGACGGGGAATGTTTTCGGGTAAATGGAAGAAGGGGAATGTATTCAGGTAAATGGAACAAGGGGAATGTATTCAGGTAAATGGAACAAGGGGAATGTATTCAGGTAATTGGAAGAAGGGAATGTATTTAAGTAGATAGTCGAAAGGTAACCTTGAGGTATTTAGAAGAACCTGGGCAGTTCACTTCCTTCCACAACGCTACTGTTATATTTCTATTAGACTACAGCCATATTGTTATCACTATTATGATACTATACTGCTTTTATATCAGTGTGAGTGAGATAAGATTGTTAACCTGGCAAACAAATCTGTAGAATTAATGTTTACATGGAGCATTGTTATATATTATTTATATAAAGCATTGTCAGAGAAACCTTGCAGATGGCAGTGGTCTGCTGTGTATAAACTTCACATGCTTTATTATATCTAAGGTGTTAAGGCATTAATTACAAAAATGTAGAGCAGTATTTCGTTTATTGGTACAGTGTATATTCAAGTAAACTATTACATGATGCTATCTTTCTTGGACATAACATATAATACCTATACGTTTAGACACAAGACAAATCGTGTCCCTGTAGTGTAACATGCACAACTATAGCAGCATACCAGTCGCAGCTAAAAACATTTTTAATTGCTATATTAAATAAATTGATTTAATCGAATAGATATTTCAACATAAAGAACCAAATTGTTTGAGTCACATTTAAAAATAAGATTTCAACATTTGTAAGTTACAGAGGACACCAAAATGTCTTCATCTTGTTGGCCAATATTGTGGAAGTGCACTCGTACATTTTTACACAAAATTAAGGCATAGAGGGAGTGGAGACGATTGGTGGAAAGCAACAAAAATAATGTATGTTATGTTTGATGCATGTTGCATTGCAGAAGGACTACTGTTGTAAGCCTTTAGAGAACTGACATTGTAGTTGAAGTCCTGAAGTTTTATATTGTTGTCATAATATATTTGGATTATATGTTTTTTTGTATCACTAATAAAAAAAGAAACATTAATGCAGTCATGATTACAAAATACACCTTGCACTGAATACAATGTTTACGTTGAAGGTCATCACGTACTGTGTCTGTAGACGGTGTAGGTGAGAATTACCCTCCATTTCCCACAATCACAGGTGTCTCACAACAGTTCTGTTGTGTTCTTTCCCAGCCAGGCTGCTCGACTATTGAGGATTTAAATTCCTTGCCGATATCTGCTTTTTCCCCCTCGATGTTTCCCGTTGTGACTAGATGTTCTAGTGTTTTCCTTATCATCACATGGCTTAAGACATTCAGCTTGTCTTTTCCTGATTTTGCATATTTGTTTGTATGTATGCGATACTAGGCAGATGTTGTCTGCAAAATCTAGATCATCCAACTGTTTAGTGATTGTCCACTGGATGCTATTTTGGCCCTGTTTAACAGTCTCTCTGATTATCTGTCACCATGATAACAGTTAATGGTGATAGGATGCATCCTTGTCTTGCGCCAATCTTTACATCAAATGTCTCAGACAGTTCTCCATTATGGATAACTTGGCAGGTGGAGTTTTCGTATATATGCTGGATTAATGTCACAAGCTTTGCTGGTATTCTATAGTGATGCACCAGCATCCAGATAACATGCCTGTATACAGTATCAAAAGCTTTATCGAAGTCTATGAAATTAGTATATAGGGGTGACTGCCACACAATTGATTGTTCTATGATTATTCTTAGTGTAGCAATATGGTCAGTGCATGATTTGTTTTTCCGAAAACCAGCTTGTTCTTCACGTACCTTTTCACCCAGTGCTCCCTTCATTCTGTCCAGTAGTATACGTGTGAAAACTACTTGGTACGGATAGGAGTGTGATTCCTCTCCAATTCTTGCACGTTCCCAGGTCACCTTTCTTTGGCAGTTGTCAATATGTGTGTGTGTGTGCGTGCGTGCGTGCGTGCGCGCGTGCCTGAGTGACTGTCAGCGAGCTGATGTGCGTATGGCGCGTGTGTGGGCGTGCACGTGTCTCTGTTCGTTGGTGCTTCAGTACTCCCGCAAGCACACACACAACCAACACACAGCCAATAAACTTGTGAACGCTCCCCACATACGCTCTTTGATACGACAGACCATTAGAACGTTTCGCATAAAAAATGTGTTTTGCTAATAGAAATACCTTTATCCCAGTGACGCTTAATAGTTTCCGAGTGCACACGTGACTAATCACAGGTGGACGACGTCTGAACTACGTTCGTCACGCGTCGTCAAGCAATAGGCCTAAATACTCTTTCTTTACTGTGACACAGCCTCATTGTTCCTACGACTGATCTGGGTCGAGCGCTGACAATCGGTCAGCGTAGTTATATGATCATAATTATCAAGTTAACACTTGTGTTATAATCTATTCCAAATAATTAAAGAAGTAGTTTTAATATCCGTGTAGACTATAATTATTTTAGTCAACAAAATATATATTTCTCTTGTACACCTTGTCAACATCGGCCTTTCCCTGACATTCAATAATAAACAACACCAGTGTAAGTCTAGGTGAATGCTGTTTGGTGTCTGTAATCCGCCTGATGTTTTGCAACACCATTCTTAATAACGGATTCAACACATTCATAAAAATAGTTACGTTCACGAATAGAGTGCAATGCATACTCAAAAACTAAGTGTACCACACAAGCAGGTTTGCTTGAACGGGAGGACATGTTAGAATATCAGATTTACTGTTAACATGTAAAACATTTTACAGCCAGACAACATCAATTATATTTTCATGTATTGCATCACGCACGCGCACGCGCACGCGCACGCGCACGCGCACACACACTGGAACTTCTTTTTTTTCTTTTCCTGCCAGGAGACTCTCACTAAGGATTATAAAATGTCGCTATGGTGAGAGCCACCTACAATGGTTGCTTTTGACAAATCTAAGAAAATTTATATGGGGATTTTTCTGTGGTCTTTTTTTTTAAAGTTTTTTAAAAAGTGTGTCAGTTAGTTCAAGTGTAGCCGTTTCCGTGGGGTGTGATTTCCTAAGCCGGTACTGACTTTTGTAAAATAATTCTTTAGAGTTAGATATTGGAATATTTGATCGTATACAATTTAAAAAAAAATACTGAGCAGGGTTTTATCATCCTTTTATACATAGGAATAACTTTCGCAATTTGTTGGTAAATATTCCTGTGTTTAGGGATTGACTAATAACGAGAGACAAGGGTTTAGAAATTAGTGAATCAATTCTTTTTAGTAAAACTGTTGAAATTGAGCCATGACCTGCACTTCTCTTTGGATCAAAATCCTTGATAATTTGTATTGCAGTATCTTCAGTTATTGGTTTGAAATTAAACTTTGAGAGATACCTGTTCTTTAAATAACTGGTAAAGGTTTTTTGTGTATTTGTGCTAGGAATTGTATGTGCCAGTTTACTGCCAATATTTAGTAAGAATTCGTTAAACCAATGTGCTATCTCCGTGGTATCGGTAACACACAATCCATTGATATAAAAGATATTTCGAAATTTAAATGTTGTGTATTCTTATTTATAAGTTTTTTAATGACGTCCCATGTTTCCTGACGTTTGATTTGAATTGGTCAAGTATTGTTTCTGAACTTTCCTTTCATAATTTTGACAGGATAGGTGCCAATTCATCAATAAAAGTGTATATAACTATGTCCGTGTTGTTAAATTTTGGAGGTCTGTATATATTTCCTATTGTGGTATGTTTTTCAAGATTTGCCCCATAAATATAAAACACAGACCTTCCCAAACAGCGGATGACTGGCATAAGTCCCTTATGTTTTACTGGTAACGTTCATGTAGATATATAATTAAGCCGCCATGACCTTTACAGTTTTTTTCTTGATTGATGATATTGTAATTAGGAATCTGATATTGAGATAAGTCTGGGTCCTCTGAGAGCCAGCTTTCCTGTAGATATATTGCACTAAAGCCAGTGCCTTTGTTGTCCAGTAGAAGTGGAGAGAGGTAATTGAACTTTAATTGCTTTGAATATTTCAGCTTAAAACGGTAAAATTATCTTTAGTAGAAGCAAGCGCATCATTTAGTCTTAGAGTGTCTATGTGCGGCAAGTGCGTTAACATAGCCATGTCTTCATTATTGTCATCTGAATTACCGAGAATGTGATTCAGATTATTTGTAGCTGACCCACCAAAATTGAATAGTATGCTGTTTTCCGATAAGCTATCATGTACATTTTATAACATAGTTAGTGGGTAGATTGATATCGTGCACCACAGTGGGAGTAATTATCAAACTGGAAAGACAGTCCGGTAATACTAAAGTAATGAATCGTATTTGATCTGGCGTCTGGTCACAGCAGTTGAATAGATGTTCCAAACATAAGTAAAATAATAATGTAAACATATTGAACGTGATGGGTGTTACTTAAACCTTAAACACTTAAATTCGTATAATTAAGTGTAGAGCCAACAACCTTTGACTATGCAAAGTACATTAAGACGAATAACATATAACCCTAATGTATATATCTGCAAACACAAAAACAACATAGCTTTAAAAAGGAAATGCAGTATATATCAAAATCATCCAATATATATATATATATATATATATATATATATATATATATATATATATATATATATATATGTATATATATATATATATATATATATATATATATATATATATATATATATATATATATATATATATATATATATATCCTATATATATATATATATATATATATATATAAAACATGTATGTGTTCTGTTTTCGAAGTCCATCAGAGTAGTTATAGTGTGCTAATGAAGGATCAAAAGAGTCGTCCAGTAAAGAGGTGTCCAGTAACTTCCGGTCACGTGACTTCTGGGTAGCCCCCAGCGCCCCCTAGCGGTGACCTACATCCACCACGAGCGTCCCCTAGCGACTGGAGATAACCCTAACGATCATAACCTTGTGTGTGTGTGTGTTGACCTATGACCAGGTAGTGACCGTGACGAATCATACGTAGTAATTATAGGGGGTCATTAGTAATCAATTAATAATAGGGTCGTTAATTATATCAACTATCAAAGGGGACTAATGGAGACGAGAAATCAACGCAACACGATAGGGTACGAGTGCACACGTATTTTATTGAGTATAATACAAGCAGCATGGCGATACATCAAGCGTGGTAGCGTGTAATATCACTACAACTACGTTGAATATATATATGAATCGACTTGCGTATGTTGACCATCGCGCCAGAGGTCGTGAGCTTAGGGGTGTTTCCACCGCGCCAGAGGCTCGAGGATGATGACGAGGCGACTTGCGGATGTTTACCATCACGCCAGAGGTCGCGAGCTTACGGGTGGTGCACCACCTCGCCAGAGGCTCGAACGATGATGATGTGGTGTACTGCTGCTATGAGCGATAATACAGTGTACCACAATATCGCAGCTGTTTTAAGCCAATTGAATACGCGGCAATCATTAACTACCGAATAGGTGCCGAATATATCATCAGTCTCTGTAAGATACACGATAGTAGGGTATACCCTTTTTCAATAGTCTCATCCAATCGAACACTTCAACATCGTTATTGACCAGATTAGTGTGGAACATGTTTACGAAACTCTTCATAGAAGAACCTTTACAACGAAACATTACATAAGCAACACAATATTGTCCGCAAACGTTAGACAGAGGACTCTGAAGCCTCTGGGTATTATGAGTCCATTCGGAACAGTGTTTGTTCAGGAAGGTGCGGAACGCTGCGTAACGAGGCGGCAGTCCGTACGAGCAGAAGTATTCGCCGCGTCCGTCGGCGTCCAGGTACAGCGCTATCCAATGTTCGCCTGGTTCGTCGCCGTTGTCGGTGTTGCACACGAAGGCTGCGGGCAGAGTGCCGTCTATCGTAGTGGGTAGTCCGTCTCTGGGTACGACGCCGCGAAATATAGTTCTGGTGCACGGGTCCACTGCCAGTAGTCTAGCGATCTGCAGGGTGTCCATTTTAGTAGTCGTAGATGACGTTGCGATTCTTGTCGATTTCCAGCACGGACTCGAGCTCGGCGTAGGCGACGACGTTCACGGTGTTCAGCAGCGCATTGCGGAAATGCACTTCTATGCGCAGGTTGCCCTTTTGTACTAGATGGAAGCAGGGACCATCGCACTGATCGGGGGTCAGGTCGAAACCGAAGAAGGTGTAGCCGTGTCGGTAGTCGCTGCGAGTTAGTCCGTTCCCTTCGTCCTGCCACAACTTACCGGTCGACGAGAACAGACTCATGTAGCTCCTGACAAAGAGGTCGTCTTCGAAATTCGGTTGGAAAGGTTTGGAGGGTATCTGGCGTCCGTCCACGTACACCGCGAGGAAGCTGATGGCGTTGTTCTTGGCGTGAAACGGATTCTTGTCGTACGCTCCGTTGTAGGCATCGTTATCGATGCAGCACAGCACCAGACGTTTCGGCAGGGTGCCGAGGAACAGGTTCTCGTACGTGTGCGAGCGAGTGCCGGCAGGAATGGAGTACACCTTGCACTCGACGGACCGCATCGGATACTTGACCGTACTCTTCTCCAAAGCCTTGATGTGTGCTATCTGCACGCTGGGATTCACGGTGACTTTCTTTGCAAACAAGCAGGCATTGACTATTTGTATCTTGTAATCGGGGTTGGCTCCACCGGCCATGAGTGCAAAAGCAGGTTTACTACGCACCAGTCGGATCTTGACGTCGACGCCGTTGATGAGGAATTTATCCTGGAGAAAGAGGTCCACGTGGAGACGGCCCATCATATCGACAACACGGCTCCTCAGGATGTTCTCTCGTCGAGCCACGAACCCTTCGTTAGCTGCGGGTCCGTCGGCTATCTCGACGGCGTCCATGCGAGTGGCCGTGTCCTTGTGCCACAGCTGACTCGTCAGTTGCGTGTTCTTGGCATCTGGACCGTAGCTGAGCAACGTCTCTATGAGGGCGCGATACGCATACGTGTTGGTCGAAGGGGTCACGAGCGTATTGTTCAGGGAGACGTCGGCTTGACTGATCAGTGCATGCAGCCAGTTATTCACCGGTCCCACGGGATCGGCCAAGTCGAGATCGTCCCCGTTGGCTCGTGTCACCTTCGCCTGCACGTGCAGTATCGTGTTGGCGAGATCCAGGTAATCGTCTCCCGATCCGGGTATGAGGAATTCTATGGGTCCACCCGAGTCCAGCGAGGACAAGGGCTGATGTTCCACTACGTGACTGTCGATGATGCTGGTCTGAGTGGGGGGTACTGTAAAGAGATCCAGCTCGCTCTTGACCCCTTCACACGACTGTTTATGTACGAATGCCATCGTCGTCGTCGAATATGTCGGCCTCGCGTTTCGCGGACGTCTGTCTCTTGCGTCGTCTCTTTGCTAAAGTGACTCCTTTCTTTGCCGGCGCGCGTTTTATACGTTTTCGAGGACGCACGCCAGGAACCACCATACGCATCAGATTCCTACCGGCATCTGTGACGCGTCGTTTGGTTGCCTTTTTTATGCTCTGTCCAGACATGACGTCGTCGGCTATGCGCACGCCGGTCTTCAAAGCCCCCTTTCCCAACGCCACGGCACCTCTCTTGATGAGCGGCATGGCGCTGCGCAGCAGACCGGTGAACAGACTACCTAGTCCATGTCCCCGTTGGTATTGAGCACCGGCGAAGTAGGGCAGTGCACCACCCGCCTGACGCGCGTAATACTCGTTGTAATTCATCTTCAGAACAGTCCGATCCTGCGCCGTCGAAAATGAAGTGTCACGGTCACTCTACCGTACTCGAATGGCACGCGCCGTCCTGTGTCGTCCCTTATATCGATTTCAATCGACTTGAAGTGCGAGTACAACAGAGGCACGTAGTGAATGTTAGTGAACCTGTCGGATACCGTTTCGCCGTGACTTCCGACAACCGGGAGGGCTCGCAACAAAGGCGCGACAGTGTCACCTACTATGCGAGACTCCACGACGTCCGTGTAAACGTATATGGTATCGAACCCTTGATCCATCTGCACCACGTGGTTGGCCTCTTTGTGGAAGGGGTACGGATCATCGGGAGTCTCTTTGGGTGGCACAACCACGGTGGCCGACGGTGTGAGACCGAGATTCCGCCCACGTAGACTCGGGTGGATGTACGTGCGCTCGTTTGCATTGGCCAGCGCTTCGAGTAGTTTTGGTGGCAGTGGTGTCTCTGCTGACGGCGACGGTGGTGGTGGGGATGCTGACGGACTGGTGACCACCGTCGGTTCGAAACCTAACATTCTTCCCAACGCACTGCGGCGAGGTACAGTGAACTCGGTGCCTGGTGTCATGTGCATCGTCATTTTTTGAGTGACGGGGCTGTAGGTCAACTTTGCTCGTATCTTATCCGTCGCCATACTGTCCAGTCCCCTGTTGACGTGATCCATCAATGTCACGGGAGACTTGTAATATCCAGCACTGATCCTTGCACTCGAGGTTAGACCCACAGCAATAGTCTCGTTAAGGAAGAAGCAGGTGTCGTTCATTCCTATGTTGTACCACGTATGCGGGTACTGTATTTCTGCCAACCCGCATTCCCACTCGCCAGTCAGATCGATAAGTCGAGGTAAGTCTGTGATGTAATGAGCCAACGTATTGTTGGGATACATCTTCATGGAAGCGTTGCTAGGCAGTGTCAAGTAGAAATCAGTCGCCATTACGTCTCAACGTGGGATTGGGGAGCAGGTAACCCAAAGAACTACTCAACAGAGCCGTCCACAGAGTAGAATTCTCGTGACCTGTGGTCAGATTGTAAATGCTTATGAGAATGACCGTAAACAAGATGAGCACCTGACACAGAAAGACTATTTCCTCTTTAGGACACGCGGTACCGAACAGATGCCAAGGAGTGCTACTACCGCTACCGCTACTGTCCTCTACGTTCTGCGCGTCAGTACTGTCCTCTACTGCTACTACGTCCTCTTGTTCCTCCTGTTCTACGACGGTGAAGTCTCGTGTTGTCGTGTCATGTGTCATGTCTCGAATGAAGTCTTACCGAACGCGTGGCTAGTCTTTATAGTAGACTGCACCAGTGCCTTTGCATCGATCCAGCTGTTGAATTTGGAGGGGTAGCCGAACCATTTCACGAAAACTTGATTTCGTCCACCTACCTTGCGACGATCCAGGACCTCTTGCACGTAGAACAGTTTATCGGGGGGTACCAACACTTTCTGCAGCTCCATTTCGTAGAAGGTACCTTCCAGCACTTCGCCGAGATCGTCCTTCAATCGATACACGGGTGGAGCAGAGGGATGAACCTCGTGTATCGTGAAAATCTCTTCGCTCCAATTCGCCGTGTACCCCTTTTCGAACTTACCTTTGTACTTGCTGATACGTACGCGATCCGACACGCGCAACTTGGGCACGCCCTTACCGTCGTGACCGTACAGTCGCTGCCACACCTTTTCCTGATTACGGTAACTCACCTGTGAAGGAGCCATGCCGATACTGCGGTGGTAGCTGTTGTTGTACGAATGCACCAGGTCCTGAAGGATGTTGATGTATCGCCACGTCTGGTGTTTCGTGAAGTATCGCCACATGCGTGTCTTCAACGTCCTGTTGAATCTTTCCACGATGCACGCCTTCGTCTCCGCGTTGTGCGTGGAGAAGTGATGGATGTTGTGCTTCTTCAATAGAGCCTGGACGGATCTGTTCAGAAATTCCTTTCCTTGGTCTGTCTGCAACATCTTTGGCCAGCCTTTGCTGAACGTGCTGTCAAGTGCCGCTACCAACGACGCCGCGGACTTGTTCTTCATGGGAACACACCAGGCCACTTTCGAGAAGACGTCGATCACCGTGAGGAGAAAGGTCATACCGTTGTTGTGCTTTTTCAAATGCGACAGATCGACGAGATCGGCCTGCCACTGCTGACGCATACCGCTCACGATGACGCGTCGTCTCTCGAAACGACGTCTAGCCGGCTTGTGTAGGGTATAGGCGTCCTGTTCCGACAACCATTCCGCGACCTTTTTTCTTGATATGTGCGTGACGCGTCGCAAGGCATCGGGTCCGCCGTAACTACCTACCCTTTTCGGATCGAAGTAGACCGTCCTAAGTACTCGTTCTTTCTTCGGCGCCATTAAAAGAGTTCCGATGGACTGACGGTTGTGACGTTTACTGCGCAGCACGGTGCGCAGCACGGTTCGTGACGAGTAAGAAAGAGTACGCTGACGTACACCAGAAGTCCCACTACCACACCCAAGACGATGACGAATGATCTATATTCTAGTACTGTGATCATACTCTGCAGAGCAAATGTTGTAAAGATTTCGCACTACGGCGTCAGCAATCAAGTACAGTCCAACGCAAAATACTGTAACGACGACGGAACAGTAGTACGTGTCATGTGGATCGTTCGACATCGCAGTGCACACTGAGCTGTGGACACGTGTTGCAACGACTTAAATGTCTTCCCAACTAGCCAATGACGTCAGTGCCTTGCGTTGACGTTCTGGAGGTGGGGTGAGCATGGAATGTTCCATTTGTCCGCGTCGACGAGCGAGGGGTGTCCAACTGAGCGATCTTCTTGCGCTACCACTACCACCAGAGCGAGGAGTAGCCGGTATTCGACGACGACCTGGAGTGGATGTGGTCGGTGTCGGTGCCTGGCGTATGTAGTCTCTCCTGGCGACGTTACCGACCAACTCCATGGGCAGGTTCATGGCACGGAGTTGTCTTGCAAACGGTTGCCATCCCGTCGGATTGGTCTTTCTCTTGCGCAACACATCGTTCACGAGATCCACCACGTTACTTCCGGCGATGGGCACACCCTCGTGTATCAGTTCGCCGCGAGCGGTCCAAGACATGTTTCTTTTCATGCGTTCCATCAACCGTCTGGCTTTGCCTTGCATGGTCTTGGGAACGGTATCCACGACGTCGGCTTCTATCTCGCTAGCAGGAGCTTCCCCCGCCCCCGCCCCCGCCCCCGCCCCCGCCCCCGGCCCCGGCCCCGGCCCCGGCCCCGGCCCTGCTCCAGACTCGTTCACCGAGATCACTCGTGTCGGTTCCTTGGCGTGTTTATCGGACAAGACGTTATACCGTTGCAACACCTGATTATACAATGTGACCTTGGTCCTGTCGTCGAGGTCCTTTCTGTCGAGGATGGCCGTCATCTCGTCATCGAGAGCCCGCACCTTCTTACCTAAGGTATCCGTCGGAGGTGGAGGTGATCGAAGCGTGTCCAACATTCGTGGATCTACCAAGGCCATCTTGCGTGCGTGTTCCATCTAACCTCCCGAACGAAGGTGGCGCGACCTGGTTGCTTGCGGGAGCAACACCTCTCGAAGCAAGGGTAGAAACACCGAACTTGCCAACGGTGCTAGGAAGGCCGATAGGAACCCTCCGCTCTGTCCCTCGCCGACCTGTCGGTTCAGCAAGAGGCGTCTTCTTCTACCGGCCGACGTTCGACTGTGAGCCAACTCCCGTAACCTCTTCCTGTATTTACTCAAACGACGCCTCTGTAATGCAGACAATGGAATGTTCTGTTTTAATATGTTGTAGGCACACTCGGCTAGCGCACACAAAAGATCGGCGTCAGCGTTTTCGATGATGGCTCTTTTCAGTTTGTTGTTCTTGATCCTGTTCAGCGCCTGTATGCATATAATGTGTCTCTTCACCAGGGCAGACATGGTGGGAATGAAGAGACTATCCACGCGTGCGGTCTTTTTATACCTTCGGCAAGTACACGTACTGAACACCGTCGTCTGGAAAGATGGCCGTGCGCAGACGCATGTCCTCGGGCGTGTCCTGCTTGAGATCGACCAATAGATAGCCGTACGGTACCGAGGTGGCGTCTTTAAAAGCCTCTTGAACGAATTTGGCGCGCCCCGGATACATCTGTCGAGCCAAGTGCGACATCTGCGATGCGTCACGAGGATTCTTGAACACCACCATGTATTGAGAATTCAGACTGATGGTACGACTCTCTTTGTTTTTGGGGAAAAGGTTCTGTACGAGATACAGCACGGACGTGTTCCTGTGGTGACTCTTTTTAGTGAACAAGGTCGTGACCCGTTCGTCCGTTTCTGCCATGAGATCGTCTATGACGATGAGGTTCCTCGTCGACGAATCGAACATGCTAGCACTCGGCAATCCTTCCTCGAAGCGCACGTCCGTCAAGTCCATCGTTGCGTAAGCCTCTTGCCATTCTCCGTAACACCACGTGATCCGTTCGGGAGGAGGATCGATCATCGCAGCAGCGTGACGTAGCATACGCGTCACGAAAGTACTTTTGCCGCATCCCGTCGGACCGGCGACGATGCACGTGAAAGGATGTTTCCACCGCGCGTCCATGGTCGCTTATGAAAGACGACCGCAGTGCATCGTCCTTTTCTACACGTCCACCGGACCCGTGCTCACCCCGTCCTCGTGCACCACTCGTTTGGGATAGAAGTAGGTGAGAGCCGCTCGTTGCTGCACGTACGTCATCACGATCGAGTGACGCACCCGGAACCCACGGTTCTTTCCACTTCCGCTCCGACGGTTGGTGAGCACCTCCAGGAACGCGTTCTTGTCGATGTCGTTGTGACGTTTGCTCAGTCCTTTGGTGCTGTATTTGTCGGTGGGTCCGAAACAATAGTACGTCTTGCTGCACAACCCCACGAACCCGTCGCCGGACCATTCCACCTTGAACAGACCAGGTGTCCTCTTGTCGTACGCCCTACGCGCTTTACAGCAAGCCTCGTCGCCGACCTACGGTCTATTGGCGAGTCGACAGCGCACGTACTCGTTCCGATGGTCGTCGCAACATTCGGACGGTAACCATTCGGAGCGGTGCCGGAAGTAATGTTCTCGTAGTTCCGGAGTCACGAGGGTGTCGACGGACTCGCCGGCCAAGGCCAAATAGGCAGAATCTGTATCTGTCTCGCAGTACTGAAAAAGAGGGCGCTCCAGGTACCTGTCGATGAAGTCGTAGTAGAACTGTAACATGCGCATCTTGGCGTACTGCAGAACGAAGAATCCCACGTGTATGGGCAGGCTGTACGTGACGGTCTTCTTGTTCATCTCTATCTCGTACGTATCGTCCACGATGACATCGAGTTGTCGGAATCTCTTATCGTTGACCAAGAGCGATGCCGCCTTCTCCTTGCAATAATTGACGTCGCGATGTCGGTCCACGTTGGTTATGGTCTTTCCGTAACCCGAGTTCCCCAGCAACTTCATGGTGTCTGCGATGATGGCCTTGTGCGAGTGGACGTCTCCTTCGCGTCGCGCCGCGGACACTGCATCGCCGAACCGTCTGAAACACGGGACGGGATCGTACTCGATGACCTGATACACGTGCGTCACCTCGAGACCGTGGTCCATGTACCATCGCAGCAGAGGCGTGGCAAGCAGGATCTTATCCCCTCGATAACTACCCACGAGCATGCGTCTCGGTGTCGTCATGATGTCGTGCTCCTCGGCGTATCGGCGCATGAACGGTCCGAGATCGTCGCGTGTCAGTCGGATGTTCTTGAACACGGGCTGCATCTCGGCAAAGTGTTCTCGCAATGCTTCCGGTACGCAAAGGTCACACTCGATCAGACCGAACACGGTTCCGGCACGCACGCCGCTCAGGATCTGTTGTGACGTCATCGTCCATCGTGCGTGACGTCGGCGCGGAAATGCAGCATCCAGAAGCTTTTTCACGACAGGATCTCGTCTCGTCTGTTTCCACTCGCATTCCCACATCTCTACGACTTTGACAAAGTGACGGAGGTAGACGGTGTTCTTTCGGGTCTCTTCGAGCAGTTCAGCCATGGGTTTCTCGTTGACCTCTTTGCCAGTGCACGAGTGACCATGGAAAAAACATCCGTGGTACTGATAAGCCGTTTTCGTCTCGCTGCACCACCCGTCCACCAGCAGTTTGCCTATTCTCTTCTCTCTACCGTTGATCTGGTGTCGTATGACGCGTCCCGTGCGTTCGGATTCCCAGGTCAACCATTCCGCGGCCATCTGACCGTACAGCTGCGCCGATTCCGGTCGGAAATCCTTCTCTTCCCGTCGTCGCGTGTACCATCCCATAGGCATGTCTTGCATGAGTGACCACAAGTACAGGGCATTGGCATCGTATCCAACGATGGACCTACAAGGACGAGCGGCCTCCCCGTACTCGTTCTGACGTAGCGTGGTGACCCCTTTCTCGTGATAGCGATGAAAAATGAGCGAAGCCCCGCCAACCACGTGATCTTTGACGAGATGATGAAGATCTTTATTCTTCTCGTTGAATATGGTAAAGTAGGTCTTCTCGGGAAGGTCGTTGAACAGGTAGAGCAAGGTCAGACCAGGTACGCTGATGCCTTGCTTGAACATGTCTATGCCACGTTGTTCGTAGAAGGCAAACTGTCTGTCGATGGCCTGCAGAAAGGGAACCACGTCTCTGTTGTTGTACCAGACGAGAAAGTCTCGCAAAGTCGTCATGGAATTATCGCGCCAGGCCTCTTGACAACTGGCATAATCCTCGTCGGAGATACCTTCGTTCTTCAGTCGACTGAAGAAGGCCTGTTTCGATGGAAGTGCAGTGTCGTCGAGTCTCTCCAAACGGTCCATGTACTCGTACGGGAAATGACCTTTTGTCACCTCGCATCCGTACGCCTTCAGATACTTGTCGTAACTGAACCCGGGAGCTATGTAGTTGGTCATGTCTAGGAATTTCAGCTGATCCGTCGAAAGACACATGAAAGTGTTGTTGCGTTTGATGACGAAAAAGTACCGACACCCTCATTCTCTTCGTCTTTGTCGTCTTGTTCTTCTTCTTGTTCTTCTTGTTCCTTTGATCCGGTGGATAAGAAGTAGGGTATGAGAAACTGTTTGATGGCATTGAGATCATACTTACCCGAATTGAACTCGATGACAGGTAACTGATGCATCCAGCCATAGAGTTGTCCCATCAGCTTTTTGTATGGATTGGTCGTCGGACGAGATTTCTTCTTATCGATGGCTGCTCGTGCAGCCTTCTCAGTTTCGTCCCATTTCGTCAGTTCCTCTGCGAGTTGATCCAAGACATCTTCGTACGAGTGTTTGATCTTGTCGTACGCGGCGTCACTCATCGCTTGTAAGATATTCATCATTTTACTCACCAACTTGTTGGTGTCTCCGTCCGTGACGAGACATTGCACTCGCTCGTGACCGGGGACGTTGGATGCTACGCTGACGCTCAGTGGAACGTGACGCGCCACCCAGTGGACCTTGTCACTGTCCGACGGAAGTTGTTCCGTGTCGAACCAACACTCGAAATCAAAGGTGGCTCGATACGGATAGTAGCGCAACGATTCAGCCACGCGAATGTTCTCGTCGTCCAGACGTTCGAACACCGATGGTGTGGAATGGTACACGCCGCCAGGATAGACTCGACGCACACCTCCCGTACACGTGCGCTCGTGTCGATACAGCAACCATGCCTTTTTCCATAACGAGTCACCGCACTTCCGACATCGATACGAGTTGCAGTACATGCAGACATCTTGGATGAATGAAAAATGTGTCCCGTGAAGGTTGAGATACATTGTTTCGGGGTAGTTGCATAACGATCGACGAACCAGTTCGGCAGTCGACTTACCGTCCTCCTCGCTGACAAGACGGTACACGCACACATTCGTTTGGAACGTGGTCTCTACGCGATAGAGGTCATCCAGCGTGACCCCTGTAAATTCTTCCATGGGTACGTGATCTCGATCGTATGACTCGAAGAGCGTCTTCACCGCCGGTTCCAATCGATATAGATCGCATCCTCGATGCAGGGCCAGACATCGGAACAGACACAGGTTATCTTTGTACCTCTTGTTATGGATGGGATCCGTTTCCAGTCCGATGATGCTTTTCTTCTTCTTGATGTAGGATGGTAGAGAGATCATGCCTACACATCCTATAGGATGATCAATGATGCGATTAACGAAAAAAGTGACATTCGTCACGAGTTCGCATACCCACGCAGAATCCGGTCTTTGATTGATGGCCCATTGCAAGAGGTCGGGTTCTCGGATGCGTTCGAGAAATTTATCAAAGTCCTTGCTGTTGGCGACGAGACTGGGTTCGTCCAGGTAGCGTCCACAGCAATTACAAGAGGTATGATAGTACTTGTATTGACCCGTGTTCTTGTTTCTCAGAATGAACCCGTAACTGAGGTTAATCTTGAACGCATTGGTCTGTTCCTGGAACATGATCTTCAAAGACGGTTCCAAGTCGGTCGTGTCTAGCGTGATTAATCTGTAATCGTACCTGCATTGAAGTGGACCTCTGAACACGTGGGTCCGTATAGCAGACCAGTGCGCACGAACGACATCTAGCAACTCCGTCGACAGAGTATCGGCGAAGGGAAGTCGATCAGGTGGGTCTAACGGATCTTCCTCGGTAACGAGGGGATGGTTTTGAGATGGGATAGTGTCTTCTCTTGTTGATCTCTTTGGTGCTGGTGGCTCGGTGACGTCGGCACACGCGGTTCATGCGTGTTTGGTCAGATCGTTACGTTGTTCGAACTTCCGTCCGCATTTCTTACACGCGTAGACGATGCTTCTACTACTTCTACTTCTACTACTACTACTACTACTACTACTACTACCTCTACATACCGACCTTACGTGACGCTGTAGGTTGTCATATCTCCCGAAGGTGGCGCCGCATTTCTCGCATGCGTATTTCGCTCTCTTTGCATAGTCGCTGCGTGGCGCCACCATAGGCGGTGCCATCGAGTATGAATGTAAGTCGCATGATGGCGTCGAGTGAGTACTCTGCACGTGACGTTGTAGTTCTGAGCACGTGTCGAAGGCGACCTCGCAGTGACGACACTGGTGTTTTTCCATGGCTGCATCTACAACTGAGAGGGAATGGACTCTCAGTACATCTATATAGTGCGTGCGAGGTGGATAACATGTAAGAGACGTTCCTATTGGTCAATTACTAATTAATATGGGTACTATTGACCAATCAGCATTAAGAGACGTTCCTAGCTTGATTCCTATTGGTCAATTACTAATTAACTATTGACCAATCAGCAATAAGAGACGTTCCTAGCTTGATTCCTATTGGTCAATTACTAATTAACATGGGTACTATTGACCAATCACGAATAACCTAACATGAGTACTATGGACTCTCACTACATCTATATAGTAGCTGCGAGGTGGATAAGATGTCAATCATTAATAAGAGACGTTCCTATTGGTCAATTACTAATTAACATGGCTACTATTGTCCAATCACAAATGAGAGACGTTCCTAGCTTGATTCCTATTGGTCAATTACTAAAAAGGGGCGTTCCTAACTTGGACACTATGTCCATCATAATCGACTACGGGTTTCCCTTTCGTGAAGAGGGGTGTCAGTCGTGCGAATAATGAAGGTACAACACGTTCCATTCCATTTTAACTATTTTATTCAATAGAATACATTGTCTATGAAATATATATATACTGATATGAAAAGATAGGCTTCTCTATATATAAGTTGATGATGATGATGATTGACTTGTGGGTTTTTACACCACGACAGAGGTCACGTGTGTGTGAATAATGGCTGACTTGTGGGCTTTTACACCACGACAGAGGTCACGTGTGAATAATGGCGGACTTGTGGGTTTTTACACCACGACAGAGGTCACGCGTGTGAATAATGGCGGACTTGTGGGTTTTTACACCACGACAGAGGTCACGTGTGTGAATAATTGTATATAGAGAAGTCGATCTCTTCATGCATAAAGATTACTATATGTATTTCATAGACACTAATGATATATAACAACTACATAGATTAAAGTCAATAACAATTACTAAAGACACTAATGATATATATAAAATACATAAGATTAAAGTCAATATAAAAAACACTAATGATATATAACAACTACATAGATTAAAGTCAATAACAATTACTAAAGACACTAATGATATATAAAAAATAAATACATAAGATTCAAATCAATTACTCTGTGTGATACTAATGATATATATAACAACTAAATACATAAGATTAAATTCATTAACAATTACTAAAGACACTAAACAATTACTATAAATTCATCAACAATTACTAAAGACACTAAACAATTACTGTGTGTGTGTGTGTGTGTGTGTGTGTGTGTGTGTGTGTGTGTGTGTGTGTGTGTGTGTGTGTGTGTGTGTGTGTGTGTGTGTGTGTGTGTGTGTGTGTGTGTGTGTGTGTGTGTGTGTGTGTGTGTGTGTGTGTGTGTGTGTGTGTGTGTGTGTGTGTGTGTGTGTGTGTGTGTGTGTGTGTGTGTGTGTGTGTGTGTGTGTGTGTGTGTGTGTGTGTGTGTGTGTGTGTGTGTGTGTGTGTGTGTGTGTGTGTGTGTGTGTGTGTGTGTGTGTGTGTGTGTGTGTGTGTGTGTGTGTGTGTGTGTGTGTGTGTGTGTGTGTGTGTGTGTGTGTGTGTGTGTGTGTGTGTGTGTGTGTGTGTGTGTGTGTGTGTGTGTGTGTGTGTGTGTGTGTGTGTGTGTGTGTGTGTGTGTGTGTGTGTGTGTGTGTGTGTGTGTGTGTGTGTGTGTGTGTGTGTGTCGTGTTTCAATCCTTTGTTTACAACATCCAAGGATTGAAACACGCCACTTCTTGTATTAAGTATGCTTGCATCTCCTCTGACAGTAGCCGAGTGCATCCTTCTGCACATACATTGACAGTAGCTTCGGCTACTGTCAGAGGTGTGTTGTGTGCTTTATGCATGATGAGATGCGTGATTGCTTCTGTGATCATGGTATTTGCTATTTCTGGGTTTAAAATGTTCGGTTTCGTTGGTGATGATGCTAAAATAATGTTTTGTTCGCAGCAGCGGTCGCAGGTGCAGGGTAATGACGACGATGTTGATGGCTGCTGTGTGTCGGAGGATGGCGGTGTTAACAATGTCTTGTTCATTGTTTCGAACGACGGTGACGATGGTGGCGACGGTGACGATGGTGGCGACGCTGGTGTGAATTCGAAGGTTTGTAAACACGACGGCGGTGGAGGTGGCGGTGTCATTGATGCTGCTGCTGCTGTCACCGCCGTAGCTGCTGGGGTTGCTGCTGGGGTTGCTGCTGCTGCTGCTGCTGCGGTTGGTGCTGCAAACCGACGTTTTCTGTTGAGCACCAACCGCAGATTGTTTGCAGGCAACGATGACATCCGGCGTTTGAGCTGCTGTTGTGGTGGTAGTATCTTGTCATCGTCGTCGGCGTTATCGTTCTCGTACGCCTCGCGTAACTGACGCAGGCCGTTATGGATCTATAGACGGGACAACAAAAGACACACCTGTTTAATCAATGTCAGGAACTTCATTGTTACCCGCATATAGACTGGCTATGGTCGCTCTGATCGTGTCTGCCATATCGTCATGCCATTGTCTTTTACCAACCCTCTCCTCTATCGCTATGACAACCCAGCGCAAGATGTGATTGATCAGACCGGAAGACGGTACGTAATATTCACCTTCCGATAAATCTAATATACGCTCAACTTCATTACATGCATAACGAACACAAGCTGCGTCTATCAATGTGTTGAAGGTGTTCTGGTTCATCATGGCTTCTGTACGATTTCGTATTCTGTCTATGTTCATTGCTGTCGCCTGCATATCGTTGCCACCACCACCACTGCTGCTGCTGCCGCTGCTGCTGCTGCTTATGGTCATAGCTGTTTCGCTGCTTACGCTAATAACCGCATCTTTATTTTCCTCGTCTGTCATACACAGAGTCGGTTCGGTAGAGGAAGTGATGGATGGTGTGGATGGTAACAGATTACGTTGTTCATACGAGTCTAACCACTGCTGTACCTTTTTATTCATGGTATTTTCCCAGTCCCGTATCTTTTCGTACGCGCTTTCATTGCTGTTGTCAGAGCTGGTGGCGATGGCATTCTCTTTGTCTTCCTCCTACAAAGAGAATGCCTCGTCAAGAATTTCCAACTCTGACGCAATGTAGTTTACGTACTCCTTGTTGACACGCTTTTTAATGGTCGCTCTGACACGGACCCCCCTCAACACAGACAGGGCTGCCACCCGTTCGTCTTCTGACTTCATTGCAACGTACTCGTTCGCGGTGAAGCCAAGGATTTTAACTGCCAGCGTATCAAATACGCTAATCCAACATTCACTGCCTATGCTGTCCTGCAGGAGAACACGGAGGTTGAATCTATACGCTGGAGACCGCTGCCATTTGTGCACCGAACAGTAGTACCCCTTACTGGTAGTACGCTGGACTCCTACGGGACACTGTGAGCATGCCAGATATACTACATATCTCTCCTGCCGTGCGGTAGACACTATGGTTAACGGTGTTGGAAACTTGTATGTTCCATCGCTTACCTCCGATTGCAAACGCGTCAGGGTCATCATGTGCTCGTCGTCGAAGAGCTGCTGTTGTGCGGCGGCGGCCATCTTGCTTCGGTAGAGCGAGAGAGACTGTCGAGTGAGTGAATCGCTGCGAGAATCGTGTTATGACAGTTGCAGCTACGGGTCCCTTATATAGCGAGCCGGTTGCATGGCGCGTATGTGTTATATTTACCAGCTGGCCCTCTGGTATGTATTGCGCAATCACCGCGCATTCCTATCGCTATGCGCGCCAGACTTTATGGCGCCTGTTTTTTTCGAATGAACTCGCGGCAATTCACGAGTATCTGGCCCAACACGTTCTGTCCACGCTGTCCAGTGTAAGTGGACATGCTCCAGTATCCCTCCCTACTTCTCACATTTTCCATTAACGGCGTTGGATATGTTTCTAATAATAGTTTGCGTAATGTCGTGTCGCGAAATTTAATAGCAACTAACGCTCTCATTACATATCGTCTCTGTTTGTTCCACTGCGCGCGTAACTCCTGTTTCTCTCGGATGGTCTTGCTTAGATATTTCGCCTGTAGTCCGGTTCTTGTGGCAAGCATTTTCTGCGCCGTGTCGACATCTCCATAAAAGATGCATTTCCTGTACTGGTATGCAGCTTCAACTGTGTTAAAAACATGACCCCATGCATGTATCCTACATGCGTAGAAATTGGATAGAAACGAGGTTTCTCCGCGGAAGTATATAGCAGGAGGAGTCATTCTGATTTTATGCTGTTTAATGTTACATGCACTGTATTTATATACATAAAATGCATAAATTAATGCATGCATGTATAAATTAATGCATGCATATATAACTTAATGCATATGCATTAATGTCCACCAGTTTCCATGCAGCAATAACTTCCATAAGTACATGGTGTTTTTATGCGTGATAAATGAGTTTTCGGATTCAGCGTTAGTTAGTTGACAAGCTTATCGAGGGAGGAGTTGTTTACTGTTTCGCGCAGAATGTCTGGAATCGATACAACGTTGGTTGAGAACTGGTTGACTTTGTTTTTTACACGTGATAAATGAGATTTTGCTTTCAGCATCGATTCTCTGACACTTCTGTGACAGACTTATCGAACATGTTTTCCGTTGTGAAGGATGACTTATTGTTCTAGCGGATTTGGGAGTTGATTATCAGCATTCCAGTTTAATAATAATTTTATTATGGGTGTTTTCTAACATAACTTTCTGACTTTGATGGATTTGTTATTGTGTTATAGCAGCTTATGTCAGCTGTCTGCATTGTTTAGCGTTTCCTTTATAAAGCCGTCCTCAGACAAGGTATTTCTTTATACACTTACCGCCATTCTGAAACCGTCGTTCTGCTGCTGCTGCCTCTGACGTCATCACGATGCTGTCTAGTGTCGCTTTGTTTTCCGACTTGATGCAAGCCTATATCGAGATTGGCGTTGCGTTGAGCCTGATACTGTATCGATCGTAAGTACATATTGTCCGTGGCTGTTTGGTGATACGTACTCCTGTGTTTATAAAAGGTTTTAAAAGCGTCTACATAACACACACAGTTTAACTTTAAGAGACATCTTTTATGCGTCTGTGACCTAGTTACAATGCCTCTTGCTAAGCGGCTGGTAGTCTGATTATAAATAGCACGCGCGCCGCGTCGGCCGAGCAAGGTCGCCGTGTCAGTCTTATCAGTTTTTCGACGACCTAGTTTCTACGCGCTTCTACGGCTGTCGGTGTAGCATTACATACGCCGTGGTGGATCCAAAGTACACCGCTCACAGCAGGTCTACTCATAGTTTATTATTAACAGATGTGCATGTGCTATTTAATGTATATACGATGCTTTTAACACAGTCCTTTACCAATGGCTCAATGTGTCTTTCACTCTGATTTTTCAGCTTCCATAGAATCCACTGGGCGTTCGTGATGAAACAGTTACGTGATCGTACGCCGCTCGTGGTCAACGACGACATCGTCGACGATGGTTATCAGTCCGAGAGTTGGGACAACGAGTGCGATGACTACGCTGCATTTATAGACCACAGAAAATTATGGGCTGGCGTTATGACAGAGCTAGGAATGGTGCGGCCAATAGAGAGGGTTACCATGGAAATTGCCATGGGCTGCAATGCTATGGGTCAAGCGAGACAGCAACCTGCTAACGTTTACGCCGCATTGGTAAAACACAGAGCCCTGTGGCCGGCTGTCATGCAGGAAATGAAACTATTTAAATCACGTTCTCAGATAGAAATGGAAATGCTGTGGGGGTTTAACGATAAAGGGGAAATAGCAATTGACAGAAGAGGAAAATCACTGCCACCACTGAACTTGTGTTGAAATGGAAAACAAGATGAACACTGTGTTTCAATATATGACTTTATATGCTTTAACATGACTATTTTTAAATGAACTAATGAAAGATATTTATATGACTTTATATGCTTTATATATGGCTATTTTTAAATGAAATAACGAACGATATTTATATGCTTTAATATGATTAAATATATGGCTATTTTTCTAAATAATTAATATGATTTTATGTGTTTTAATATGATTTGATATATATGGTTATTTTTTAAATAATGATATTACTATATTTATATGATTTTATGTGCTTTAATATGATATATATATGATTTGATATATATGGCTATTTTTTAAATATTACTATATTTATATGATTTGATATATAACTATTTTTAAATAATTATATTACTATATTTATATGATTTTATGTGCTTTAATATGATGTATCGTTATTAAATATTAAAGTTTCTTGATGATTTCATTCAATGAGGTGTTGTGTCTGTTAGCAACAGGGTAACGCGGGGCACAACGAACCAACGGTTAGGGTATCGCGGACTACATCGAACCACGGATTATATGTCTTGGAATAAAATTACTCCTCAAGGATTGGGGTAGCGCTCACATAGGGTAGCGGTCACTACATTAGGGTAGCGGTCACTACTGAGGTCAAAGGTCACCACACATGAGATCATCAGGTCGGGATCATGTCAACATGTTGGGGTTATGACCGTTAGGGTTATCTCCAGTCGCTAGGGGGCGCTCGTGGTGGATGTAGGTCGCCGCTAGGGGGCGCTGGGGGCTACCCAGAAGCCTCTATACCGGAAGTTACTGGACACCTCTTTACTGGACGACTCTTTTAATCCTTCATTAGCACACTATAACTACTCATCAGATATGATCCAATTCCGATATGTGGGTACAAGTTGTTAGTCGGCCAAATCGCAGATTCTCGTCGGTCTGACGGTGATTCCCACGGCAAGGTTTAGGAATCGGCGCCGCTTGTTGACATCCTTGTTTATTAATATTAACTATGTATTTCGTTTTAATACATCACTAAACATATCAGAATTTGAAGAAAACCACTCTCCTTCAGATGACAGTTGTCTTTAATCAGGAAATGATGAACTGTTGCACTCTGAAAGGAGTAACAAAATAACATGAATACTAAATACTAGCTAACTAAGCTAAACAGCATTGACAGTGAAATGTGCGTATAGTAATGTACCTCAATGTAATGTCATCAGTACACAGTGTTCACTGTCGACCCATTCGTGTGGCAGGCTACGGGTATAATGTACTAGTGCAATTGACTGCAGTGGGCACTTGATGTCCAACCATGCATAACGATACGCATCACTGACTAGTGTCTACCACAGATCTATAGGCCATATACTTGTAGGCTACTTGCTACATCTCATCCATCATCCCCCCACGTTCATGAACTATGAATGTAAAGACTTACACCTACGTCCCTGACACTGGCTCGTAACAACGAGGCGGTCGACGCAATCGTGGTGCGCGCATTACTCGAGGCGATGACTGTTCCGGAGGCCGTGCAGAGGGAGTACGAGGTAGCGATGAAGGTGGCCCGTCGAAGGTTGCTGGAGGTGCATCTACATCAGGAGTTGCGGTAGCTGGATGAATCTCTGGCGCAGCGGCTGCTGGAGAAGATGGCGTTGTTGCTGCCTGGGGTTTTGATATAGTAGGAGACGCTGGCGTAGCTGGTGGATGGAGCTCTGGCGCAGTGGTTGCATGATACTGATCCGGCGTGGTTGCTGTCATCGTGCATGGGCGTGGTTGGAGAGCAAGGTCGTTTGACGCGGGACACCGAGATGACAGTGGCTCGCCGATAGATGTAGAGGGCTGGACAAATTGCCTTAAGAACCGTCTGTTGCGGAAGGTGAGTCGGCCCGAGCCGTCAATCTTGACCAAGTACTGTTCATTGTCTCCTACGTCCACGACGACGCCTGATCTGTCCCATTTGTTCGGATGGGGCCCACGCTGGTTTTGGACATATACTCTCGCGCCGATCACCAGGGGCGGTAGGGCCCGCAAGTGGGCATTTAGGGCCTCAGAGGTGCGCGCGAATCGAGCGCGCATAGCATTCTCCTTTGCCGACCAAGCCTCCCGCCACATCGGGCGGATGGATGGATTCTCAAACTTAGTACACCTGTTGACGAATGAGAACGCATCTCTGATGGGTCTGCCAAAAATCACTTCCGCAGGGGATACGTTACAATCGGGGTCGGGTGTGTTCCTGAGTTGCAGCATGGCTCGTAACAGCCCATCACTATCTAGCGAGCCGGTCGGATCTATGCTATCCATAAGAGTGCGCTTAGCCTTCTTAACCGCTACTTCAGCCCGGCCGTTAGACTGCGAAAAGGCGACCGAAGATATGCGATGGTAGACCCCCCCCCCATCGCGACAGGAAGTTGGAGCTTTCGGAAGCTGTGAATTCAGGGCCCCCATCACTTGACAGGATTTCAGGGACGCCGAAAGTGGCGAACATCTGGCGAAGACAGGCAATGAGGCCAGTAGCTCCGGAGTAGGGTGTACCCGGGGGCGTTTTGTAGATGTCCACCCAACCCGACAGACGGTCACCAACGACGAGATAATGGCATCCGCCGTAATCGCAGAAGTCCGCGAAAACTGACTCAAACGGAGTCGACGGCGTGTCAAGCGCCGCTGGGGGAGTCGCTGCTTGTGACGGTGCTGTTTTGTTGCACGAGCGACATCTATCTCGGGTCTCCTGAATGGCGGTGGATATGCCCGGCCAGAATACGATCGAACGGGCACGGGATTCCATCGATGACACTCCCTGGTGGGCAGAATGGAGAGTGCGAAGTACCTCGTTGCGAAGGGAGGGAGGAATTACCACCCGATCCTGGTATAGGATGGCCCCGTCTGAGACACAAAGGCTCTCGCGGTACATCCAGAATGCCGCAACGGTGTCGTCCGTTTCGCGACGTGTGTCTGGGAAGCCTTCTTCAATGGCCACCATGAGCAGGCGCATGCCAGGATCTGATGACGTCTCCATGGCGATGCGCTCCCAGGATAGCGCGGTGAATGATGAAGCATCGCGACGAATGGCTGCGATAATTGCGCACTCCACAGAATCCATTCCGGAGCATAGGGTGAGACTTGTGAGCTCTACATACTCACTTTGTGATGGATGGCGAGATGTTGCATCAGCAGCGGTGTTTGTCTTTCCGGGTAGATGCGTCACTTCGAAATGCCAAGGCAGTGTCCGTTGTTTGAGGCGAAATATCCGAGAATTGTTAATTTCGTCGAGTGTTCGGTCGCCAAGGATCTTGACCAGAGGCTTGTGATCAGTGACGACGACAAAGTCATCGCAGCCCTGTGTGAAGTAGCGTGACTGTTCTAGGCTCCATGCACCAGCCAAGGCCTCGCGCTCTATTGGCGCGTAGCATTGCTCGGTAGGGGTAAGGAAACGGGAGCCCGCCAAGGTTATCTTCCATCCATCGTCGCAACACCCCGGCAAGGTCGTTGCACAATCACAATGTTTTTGACTAAGGAAATAACCGATCCCGAGCTTCGACCAATTGGGTCGAAGGCACGTCCGTCTTCGTAGGTCGAAGATCTCGACACCATATCTGATTGCCTCGATAATGCTCGACTTTGAGGCTTGGAATGCGTTCTCCATGTCTACTGACCAACGGAAGGGTGTCTTTGGGCTCAAGAATGGCTTGAATGGTCTCATGATATCCCGGAGTTGAGCATAGTTCCTCATTTGGTTAACCAAACCGAACCTGGACCGGACGTCGGTCGTGGATGTTGGTGTCGGGAAATCCCGGATAGCGTCCATATATTTCGGGAGTTGCTCAATCATAGCGTTGGAGATGCGGAATCCGGCGAAGTCTACGGTACGTTGTGCGAACTGGAATTTGTCCGGGTTGAGGACTACCCCTGCTCTGCCGACGAGGATGAGGTAATCTATGGTCCTCCACCAATGATTCTGCAGCTCAACATCCCAGTGAACGGTGTCATCGATGCACCGCTCCTTGCGCTGGAAGTTGGCAATGATCTCATCAAAACGGCGGTTGTACCCGTCCCCAGATGATAGGAAGCCTTGTGGTGCACGAGTGTATCGCCATCTGCCGAAAGGGTAGGTAGTCTGATGGTGTCACGGAGACCTGCACCTGGAGTGTCGGGTGGTTGAGGAACCGCGTCTTTCGCCACTCGCCTTTAGACCAGATGTGGTGCGACAATTTCACAAATGATTGCGCGGGTGGCTCGTTGGCGGGTCGCCGACGACGTCGACGACGGCGATGCTGGCATGGAGCACTAGTGAAGGCCGACACTTGGGTGAGCGTGGTAGCAACTTCCGGATGTGGCGGCTGCATGCTGCGGTTGCGTGGTCGCTCGCTCGGGCGCCTTCCGCGGCGTGCTCGGTAGCAGGCGAGACAGACGCGGTGTGGTTTGGTGTTCCATCTTCTTGCGCCCTCAGAGAACAGAGCGAATACCGTCTTGCAATCGGGGCAGATCGCGGTCTGACCACGTCCCGGCTGGGAAGATACGGGCGCGGGTACCGAAGTCGTTGTGATTCTTTTGAAAGACGAGATGCCAGCAGCCGATGAAGGAAGGACGTTTCGCGCCATCTCTTTTCCCTCAACTAGGGTAATGACATCGTTCACGGTGCGCTCGAGTATTTTGTCTGCCCCGAGGATTTCACGGCGAATATCCATGTGATGCGATCCCGGAGATGAGGACGTCCCTGACGATTATTTCTGTGAAGTCGACAGCGGTTGGAACCGGGCAGGCACATTGGACGGAGTAGGCGCAAGTTTCGGCCTTACCGCGTACACGGGCTGCAAACGACCGGAAAGATTCTTCGCGCTCTTGGCGGAGGATAACCAACTCAGCCCGGTTGACGCCGGTGGCGACAGCTATCACCGCCATGGCTTTCATTGCAGCCATCAGCTCATCTGTGGGCTTCACGATAATGCCAGGGTCCGATTTTAGTAGTCCATTCCCAAGTTCATCGGCCGCACACTGGAATAGCTGGGAGGAGGAATTGTGGGGATCGATGCCCGATCCCAGGGCAAACGCGACCCATCGGCGTGAAAAAACATTCCATTGTTCCTCTGAGACTCCCACATCGACCCTGGGCCAATTTTGGCCCTCGGCATGCAGCAGCTGGTCCGGTGTAGGCCTGCTGGGTGCTTGGACTACTCGGCCCACGGACAACTCGGCCTGGGACAACTCGGCCCAGTTCGAGACAGCTCGGCCCAGGTGTCGAGACAACTCGGCCCAGGTGTCGAGACAGCCCGGCCCAATGATAAATAATATTTATTATACATTATCCAGGTGTCGAGACAGCTCGGCCAAATGATATGATGGCGCTTATAGTTGGTTAGAGTGGTAAATTACAATTATACTGTGTTATCGTGGGCGATAACGGGGAAGTGGAATGTTTTCGTGCCGTAGTTTGAATTACGAACCGACATCAACCGACCTCGGAATTCTAATTTTTACCAGATTCTATTTGCTAGTTTATGCAAGTAATTTTCTAGTGATATGATTGGAACTTCTGGGCGCCATCATAGTCGGTTTGATGCAAATAATATATTATGACTCAGCTATTAAAATGGAAAATACTTTTTATTGCATTTGGCTCATTCCAATTTCTAAAGGTCTGAATTAATTATAAAAAATAAAAGCGGTAAAGCAGGTCAATATATTCTTCATATGCACCCACTTACATGTTCACACACATGACATGTGCATAGTATTTATTATACATTACGTAGGTATTATGTTATTAAGGTGTGTGCTCTATCAATCCCGCCGTTGATTGGTCTGTGTCTGGTGTTGACTCCGCCCATGCCTGTCTCCAATTGGCTGTTAATTGCTTCACTGCCCATCTCATACAGAACCCGCACTATAATATTTGGTTGTTTCTATGAAACGCCTGCGTGCCTCGACTTAAATTTCTTTAAATGTTTTACGTATATTCTACTACATCTAAAGCATGTGTGTTTATATATTTCAATCCATGGCGTGTTTGTGGATGATTTTATATGTAGTTTATTAAATGTATATGGATCCATATTTTACCTTTTGTACTCCGTTGTTGATAATGTACCATATTATATTAGTAGTTGATTAACGATTGTGCATTAGGTGATAAAAGCATGCAACTTGGTAGATATTATGTAGACTAATATATAAGGATCATGTTTAGATTCACTACGAATTTAGCATAACAAAGGCATACTAATGAAATGGCTTACAACTAAGAATTTTTAACAGAACATTACCCTGAACCAATTTCCACATCACACGGGGGAATTTAAACAGGTGTTATATTTCTTGATAATCAGAGGATCACTCAAGATCTGCTCAGTTCCTAACTTCTATTCAATGCATTCAAAGGCGACTTGGTCTTGGTAGGCCTTCTCGTCATCAAAGTCAAAGGAAAGCCAACTTCAGGTAAATATTGCTGATGCTGGACGCTTTGTTTCAATGCACTTTGTACAATGCCGTTATTCAAACAAAAAACCTGCTCAACGAAACAATACAAGAGTATCAAGCCAATCACTACGGCCTCCGCACATTGCTAACACACACAAATCAAAGGACAAACGACGTGAAACAATCTGCTCAGTAAAACAAAGCAGGAGTAGTGAAGCCTTCAAATATTCTTAACACACACAAACCAAAACCAGCCAACATACAAGATCAGCTCAATAACACAATACAAGAGTAGGACGCCAATTACTATGACAAATCAAAGGACAATGTCATAATTTCAGGGTAATGTAACAATTTTAGGGTATTAAGTGTTGGTAGGTGTACTGTAATTATGGAGTACACTCTATAATGAATTTATACACTTGTATACGAAGATAAAAAAGTTTACCTTCAATAATCTCTACAAAGTCAAAACGAAAACACACACGAAGCATTTTATATCTTTATTAATGATAATAATAGTTTATTAATAATAATAATTAAATAATATATATATATATATATATATATATATATATATATATATATATATATATATATATATATATACGTTGATATATGACATAGGCCTACAATATCGTGGTGATTATTGCCAGATTTACGGGTGATGTGTTTCAAGAATACATGGGATAACATTTGGATCCAAGGTTAATATTTAGCAATTTATCATTGGGCCGAGCTGTCTCGACACTTGGGCCGAGTTGTCTCAAAATCGGAACCGGGCAATTTATCATTGGGCCGAGCTGTCTCGACACCTGGGCCGAGCTGTCTCGACACCTGGGCCGAGCTGTCTCGAACTGGGCCGAGTTGTCCGTGGGCCGAGTAGTCTAGAATTCGCCTGCTGGACGAGATGGACAGAGTTGTGGTTGCCCAAGAGCGCGATCGCTATTTCTTGGGGTTTCTGTCCAGTCGAGAAGCCACAGCCCGGCACGACAAACTGGATGTCTATGGTCACCATGCTCAGCTCAAGGGATGACGCGGGTTGCACTCGTTGCCGCAAATGACGTGCAGTTGATCATGAAGAAAATCACTCTCCTTCAGATGACAGTTGTCTTTAATCAGGAAATGATCAACTGTTGCACTCTGAAAGGAGTAACAAAATAACATGAATACTAAATACTAGCTAACTAAGCTAAACAGCATTGACAGTGAAATGTGCGTATAGTAATGTATCTTGTACCTCAATGTAATGTCATCAGTACACAGTGTTCACTGTCGACCCATTCGTGTGGCAGGCTACGGGTATGATGTACTAGTGCAATTGACTGCAGTGGACACTTGATGTCCAACCATGCATAAAGATACGCATTACTGACCAGTGTCTACCACAGATCTATAGGCCATATACTTGTAGGCTACTTGCTACATCTCATCCATCAGAATTTACGTCGAAACACACAAAACACCAACTGCACAAATGGACCATGTACCTGCTACGGGCTGACTGAAGTCGTGTAAAACCTTGTTGAACTCCACAAAACTCCACAGAACCGCTTAACTCATCGCCCAGCAGTACCATAGACTGGAAATGTGGAATATACGACTGCAAGATACACTAGCAGTCGTCAAAATGGGACTACGCCCAGCTGGATCTGCTGGCCATCACTTAGCCGTCTACGCAATGGGATCGGCCGAGTAAAAACAACTATGATATAGTGGCGCTACATTGATGAGACACGGTCAACGAAGTGCTTTTGGGGAACCACAATTTCGTGTGCCTAAGCAGTTCCATTACCCATGAATCCCCTCTGTATTTGGACGTGCAACCCTTTCTTAGTTTGTGTGAAAAAAACAACTCCTATGTAGGTTGAAAATGGGCAATTCTTCCAATTTATTTGAAGTTCGTATTTCAACTGTGCACACCGCATTAAATGTAAAACCTGCAGCACAGGGTGCACAGTCTGAAACAAATAGTCTGGATAACTACATCAGTGTAGAAGACAAACTGGTACTTGTTAGCTATAAAAGTGTGACCATAAAAACCTTGTTGCTGCTATATAATGTTCCAGCATAACAATTTACAAGGGAAATGATACTTAATCAAGACTGCACAAGCACAGTATCAGCTAGACTACTAAAAATTCACTACACACAAATGCTGGGTGTAAGTAACCCCCCCCCCCCCCCCGTTCTGCTGTTGTATAATGTTCAGTCTGTGTAAGGGGAAATATACACTTGAAAAGACTGCACGAGCATAAAGCCGCTAGTCTGCTACATTGGAATTGAAAACCAATGCACAATAGTGGGTGACAGTACTATCAAATGTATAACTGACAGTCAAACAAATGCACCGTGGAGGGAGTGTGGGAATAAAAATTTATCTCAGAATCAAAAGTCGTATACGGTGTTGCTCGTCTGGCGCAGTTCCCCAACCTTTGCTGATATTTTGTAAGTTGAGTATATAAACTAGATCACAACTGTTTTCATCTTGTATATACATAATGTATGTATTATGTATACATAATGTATTGCATTTTACTACGTGGCTTATTATAAAGCTTGTATACAAACATACATTTGGCTTTGTTGTCTTCAGCAAACGAGCCACGGTTCCATGTCATTAATTCTTATGTAGGTCACTTTGTCCCACATAAAATCATCAATTAAATTGAAAACTCAAATGATATTTATGTGGGCAATGCTGCAGCTTATATTTTGATTCAACTGTAAGCCGACCTTACCACGTGACAATGTCTTACAATCAAAATGCACGCATAATAATTAGCCTCTCTTTCGATATTGGCCAAAGTTTACGAAGGTAAAATATTTGTTGCTCTCAATATTTTTTAATGTTTTTACCCACCCTCCTACCCCATCTACGCCAGTGTTTGTTTGATTTCTGGTTGGTCCCAGTTCAATAGTCCTGGTTTTCTTTTAATACTATCACAACATGTTCTTCTGTGGTTACTTTCACTTCCAGCAGAATTTGGAGGTGATGTTCTATTTCTAACTCCACCCGAGTCCCAGTTCAATAGTCCCGTTTTCTTGTAATACTATCACAACATGTACTTCTGTTGTGACCTATAATATCACCACACGTACTTATGTAGTTACTTTCGTTTCCAGCAGAATTGTTTTTGCGGAAACATAAACAATAATATGTTATTATTAATAATAACAATAGCTTGACAGTACAAATGTTAATCAATTACTCAATGGAAAGAAATCCAATTCAGAACGTATCAGTAAAGTTACTGTTTGCACAAACAATTACTGTCAACAACACAGATTCTTCTCCGTATGTCCCATCAATGAAATAATTTCCACAGCGATGCTTGGATCGTTAAATGTAACTCACATCCAACAACTACAACAATTTAATTTGCATAATTGTATAATGACACATCGATTCTGAGGTACGGTTGATCCAGCACAGTGAGTGGGTGACGTGTGCGTAGGCCACGCCGAGGAGGGTTACGACTCCAACTGTAGCCGTATCAGGGAGGCTGACGTCGTCGGAGATGGCGCTGCACGTCGCTTTGTTGAGTGACGCGAGCGAGTTCACTTTCGGGAAGCCGTTCTGGCAGCCGAGCGAATCTCACCCGATGACGGGAGGCTCATAAGTACGACAGCCGTGCATGAGCGTCTTGGCGGAGAAGACGCACATTCACTAAAAGTTCCGAAAAACGTCAAAAAACATACTTTTAGCTCATATTTTCTGACAGTTGTGACAAATGGCACTTATTATACAACAACATTGTTCTAATAACATGTGCAATCACCATGTAACTGTTTCCTGTGAAACCTAGGTGGCTCAACTAACCCAGTGGCTCAACTAACACTGCCTTCCCCTACTGGTTAATGACCAGTACCCCAGGCTTTACACGTGAAACAAGGCGTTCACACGCCGTGGTTAGATACATCTTGTTATTTCAGTCATTCTATTCTATAATTATATCAGCCGTACTGTCCCGTGGTTGGGCGAAGGCCTCAGCATGTTGTTTCCATGCCTATCTTGCGCTGTTCTCTGCCAGGTGGTTTCATTCCAATACTCATCCAAGTCGTCTCTCCAGAGTTTTGCTGGTCGTCCTTGTAATCGCTTCCTTCAGTCATTGTCAGTACATAATTCTCTGGCTGAGCCGTCGGTGCGAACCGCCCGAGCGTTGTTACAGTTGTAACAACTTGTCCCAATACAATTGTAACAACTTGCCCCAAACACAATTTTTGCAACTGAACGCATGTGGACGATAACAAATCCTGATTTTCATTTTACCTTCTACTTGGTATAACCCCATATACTATACAGAATATGTGTTTCTCGTTTCATTCACGAAACAAAAGAGTGGCTGCATGAGATGGTATTATGTGGGCATAGTTTAGGTGGTTAAAAAGTCGTTTTTGTTCACACCTGGTTAATTTCGTCTTCTTAACTCCTGATTTTTGGACAGTGTGTCCGGCGTCCGCATGTGGCCATCCAACGCCACATCGCGGTGTCTAATTAATCTAGGTTTATTATTCGCTCAAACTCCTCACCAGTGGGGCAACTAACCATTTCGTGATACGCTCAGTGGCGCCACTGTTGGGGAGTGTGTGGTGCCACCTAGCAGATCTCGCACAGTTAATCAATAACCCTTGGACACTATTTTGGCTTACGTCATACGTGGTGAACTTGTGATAATTCGGCGGTAGTGAAAACCTCGGAAATGGATATGTTGGCGAAGTTGTTGCCGCTAACAGCGGCTGACGTCGGTTTGTTGTTACTTGCTACGGTCGTTGTGTATGTCATGTGAGTACAATACTTGGCGCGCGACGTTTATGTGGAATTGTGGTGATGTTTTTGTTTCCCGTGTTTTTTAAGTGTTTACAAATGACAGCACAGTGAGCACACTGCTGACACTGCAGTGCCAAGAACCCTGAGACTGAGTCACAAACAAACTCACACAGTGACATCGTCTCTGATGACTGGCCTGGACTGTGTTGACCATATCAGGCATATGTTTTGCCTACGGTGCAAACTTATACCTATGCTGGACCATTTTAAGATAATTCAGTTATTGCAAAGTGCTATACATCATTTGGAAAGGTCTATTATTAACAATGTCGGAGCTCGTTAGGCGGCGCTAGTATTGCTGTGATCGGCAAGTTGACCAAAACGTGTGCTCACAGAGGCCTGTTTATAGGGGGTGCCTATTACGGTCCATAGCAGCTGACATAGACCACCTTAGGCACCACCTATGATAAAAGTGTGAATAAACTCTGATATACATCGTGTTTTTCTTTAAGTGAAAGCATTTTTTTAATCAAGGTGAAAATTTCATGATTCGCGCAAATCCGGGATTCACCTTGTTAAGGTGAATCCCGGTCCTTGATTCACGTAAAGGGCCTTGATTCACGAAAAAAAACATTGTATGTCGATCTTTCATTGTTCATTTATTTTAGGTATTTTACGATTCACAAAAGTAAGGTATACATTGTTGAATATAACCAAACAATTTGTCTTCAGAATGTTGCCACCAGGTCATATGTCAGATTGCATAGATCAAGGGACTGTGTTTATGTAGATACACGTGTAATTAATCAATTAAACAAGCTAATTTTACATGACAAAGTATCGGTTTGCAACATGCCCACTAGGTGGCGCCGTTTTCGATTTTAAGTATCCTGCTAGACTATGAAAATATATCAATAAAATGCAGAATTTACGTGTATTCATGTTTGTAAATCAAAGTTCACCCTTCACTGGACGCTAAATATTAAAAATGAGTGCCATAAATCATTATTTATGTAATAGAAATTTATTGCTACATGGGCGGTGCCATTTAGTGGCCCACAATGAAATGAATTGTTGACACCGTTGCACGTAGGGGCGTCACTGATGTAGGTCACTAGCCAGAACTAGCCAAGCCCAAATAGTGTCTAGAAATGTTAATAAATGATCAACGAAAGACATACAATGGTTTTTTAGTGAATCAAGGTGAATCCCTGATTTGCTAGAATCATGACATTTTCACCTTGAATAAAAATACTTTCACTTAAAGAAATAAAACACGATGTATATCAGAATAAAGTATGTTTAATCAGCTTTATAAACATATGCAAACTTTTATTATAGGTGGTCTATGTCAGCTGTTATGGACCGTAATAGGCACCCCCTATAAACGGGCCTCTGCGGGCACATGTTTTGGTCAACTTGCCGATTACAACACTACTAGCGCCACCTAACGAGATCTAGCATTGCTATGAAAGACGCAATGGTTATAGTCAGCTAACTGCTTTATACTGTACCTGTCATGTTTTATAGGGATTTGTAACAACTGAACCACTCAATCTCGAGGTAAATACCGGAAGTCTTTATTCAGTTAAACACATACAGCTGCAATCGGTGCATCGCAAACCCATTGTAATGCTATAGCGCATAGCTATTCATAATACTTCCCCAACCTTAAATGAAGAACTTAATCAAGTTAATTACAACTACAGTCCAAGTAGTATGTAACAAAATAAGGTATTCTGAGTTCCACGTTTGCTTTGAAACTACTAATATTGTAAAATCAAAGTCCAGCACAGCAAAGTTCACTACTAATCTCTAGTGTGAAAACTATAGTCTAGTTACTAATAACAGTGATGATAATCTGAATCAGCACTGTAGCAATTACAAGTCTAGTTTTACAACAGGTTTCGGAACACGGGTTGACCTTCGAAGTCGAGGTAAGTCCACAGTTGGTGTATTCTCCTTAGCAGGACTGTGATCAACAACTTCAGGTGTGCTCACTCGTGGTTGATTCTGTCTGGCAGGAGTTTGAACAACCTCAGGTGTGCTCACTCATGGTTGACTCTGTCTGGCAGGAGTTTGAACAACCTCAGGTGTGCTCACTCGTGGTTGACTCTGTCTGACAGGAGTTTGAACAACCTCAGGTGTGCTCACTCATGGTTGACTCTGTCTGACAGGAGTTTGAACAACCTCAGGTGTGCTCGCTTGTGACTAACTCTGTCTGAAAGGAGTTTGAACCACATCATGAGGCCTGGTCGTTTCGACTGGGACAGATGGCTTGTCCAGCACTGGTGCAGCGTTTGCACGTGGAAGTGCTCCACTACTGTCAGGTACCTGCACTGGTCTTTCTGCCAGGGAGTCATCTCGGGGAATCATGTGTTCCACATGAACCGTGCGTCTGTTGTTTCCTGGAAGCCTCACGATGTACGTGAGTGGACCTAGTATTTTAGTCACTGTTCCAGGGATCCACTTCTCCTTGCCTCCCCTCATGTTTCTGATTCTGACAGGCTGATACATGTCAAACTGTAAGAGTCTCACGGGCTGTGGGCCATCTTTGTGTTGCTTTTCTTTCTGCTGTCTCTCGTGAACCTTGGTTTGCAGGCTCGGTTTCAGCAGGGTTAACCTTGTTCGAGGAGTTCTCTTCAGAAACAGTTCAGCAGGAGTAAGGCCTGTAATGCTGTGTGGTGTTTCTGTATTGTAACAGGATGTCGGAAAGCCGATGTTGCAGAGGAATTCGAGGATCTGCCTTTGCTAACATGTTCTTGAAGGTTTGTACATTCCTCTCCGCCAGGCCGTCTGATGCAGGGTGGTAGGGCGGACATAACACGTGTTTAACACCGTTTAACTTCAACAATGTCTCAAACTCTTCGGCAGTGAACTGTGGTCCATTATCTGAAACCACAGATTCAGGCAGTCCGTATGCCGAAAACAGCTTGTGCAGCTCTGTTATCGTGCTTCCAGCCGTGGTGCTGTTCATCAGTAGAACTTCAAGCCACTTTGAGTGGCTGTCTGCCACAACCAGGAACATCTTTCTGTTCTTTTCTGCGAAGTCAACATGCACTCTTTTCCATGGGCGTGTGGCCCAGGGCCATGGCATGAGAGGTGCTGCGGTTGGTGCATTTCTCTGTTTTTTTGCTGCATAGGCATATTGTGGGACCGATTCTGTCGGCTTTCTGTTTCTGTTCATGAATTGATTCCTTTGACCGATAACTGTTAGTTGCTGTTTGTATACTTCGTGGGCCGCAGTCACTACTTCCTCATAACTTTTGTCTCCCAGACTTTCCGGTTTAAGTTGGCTTTTTATTTTTGTGAAAGCTTGCGGACCAACGCTGCTAAGCAGCAAACACTTTTTTGTGTCCTCGGGCACAGCATTCGTTGTTACAAAAAATTCGAAACGTTCAAGATGGTTTTTGAATAATTCCCTCTCTTCTTTGTATTCCTCATAACGCAGGGTTCGTGAAGCCATGTTTTTTCGTGCTCAGACTCACCTCGTTGCCAATATTGTTATGTTTTTATAGGGATTTGTCAATCTCGAGGTAAATACCAGAAGTGCTTTATTCAGTTAAACAACAAAACACATACAGCTGCAATCGGTGTATCGCAAACCCGTTGTAACGCTATAGCGCATAGCTATTAATAATAGTACCAGTGGCAGTGTAGGTTTCGCCTGATTTTGTCTCATTTTGTGATATCACTGGATCTCTCATTAGATACATCACTGATCCGAGATAAATCATATGTCAGTCATTGGGAGTATGGTCCACGTATGTGCAATTTTTTCTTTTTTCGTTATCAAATTTGCAACGTAAAAATGAAAACAGCACACAAAGACAAAGTTTGTTTTTCATTTTGAAATTTGACGTAAGAAAAACAAAAAACGAATGCAAATTATTATACACAGTGTTTGTAATATAAGTTAGAAAAACAACATGAAGACGCAACAAACAATTTTTTCGTTTTTATTGCATCAGAATGAAAAAACAAAAAGTAACTGCAGCACCACTCGTTTTTCGTTCTGGCATCTGTTTTGTTGATGTAAAAAATAACATAAAAATGTATATGCACATGACATATTATATAACATTTATAACATATATAACATGTATACATGCAAACCTGCACACATGTACGTGCATGCATGAATGCATATTTGTGTATGTGCTAAGCGGCCACATGCACATAACATACGTGTGTGTGTGTGCGTGCGTGCGTGCGTGCGTACGTGCATGCGTGCGTGCATGGTTCAATGTATGCATGCCTGTATGCATACGTACATACATACATAGCAATGTACATACATACCATACATATATGTAAGCATGCATCCATACATGTATGCATGCATGCATACATACATAGAACCATGCACACACGCACACACACACACACACACACACACACACACACACACACACACACACACACACACACACACACACACACACAGAAACATGCGTATATATATATGTTATGTATGTTACCTGCATATATTATGTGTGTGGCCGCTTAGCACACCAGCAAATCAGATGCCAGAATGATACAATGCAAGGTATAACAATTATGAGGCCATACGATTACTTTCATTTAGTAATTATTATGAACAGTTGCGGACATTTTCGTCCAATAAAGTGAAATATGACGTAATTAAAAATGCACCAATGTGTCATACTAGTAAGGCCACATGGTGATTAATGTCAAACTAGATATACAAAAATATGTCTCAAAAACCTGTTTATGCATCATTTTTCTTCAAAAATATTAAAGTTACTCCCAGTGACCGATATATGATTTATATCAGATCAATGACGTATCTAATGTGAGATCCAGCGAAATCACAAAATGAGACAAAATCAGGCGTGATGCAAAAACTACACCGGTGACTCTATCTGTGCTGGGTCCAAGAAGGTGCCGCCAACGACTCATCATGCCGGGTTCGGCCCATGCCGATGGATGGTTCAGCCCAGTCGTTTTGGCCCATGCGAACAGATGGTTCGGCCCACTTCGCTGAAAACCACTTCACTATTGAATTCAACCACGGTCAATTTGACCAAAGATAGTAGCAAAATTTTAAGCAGTGAAATTCGAAAAATAGTCAGCCCACTGCCTAATTCGATAATAAAAATGGAAATTATTATTGCGCACAGAAACATACTCACATGCTCACATGCTAATATTATAATACTAATATATAATTATTATAGAGAAATTTATATCCACCAAATAATATATATTATTTTTTATTCATAGATATTTCCTTCAGTTTGGATTATTATTATGTCCAACGCTTTCCATTATTTTGTGGATATTGCTCTCAAAGAAATTGTTTTATTAGACAAACATATATAAGTAAGCCAATATATATATATATATATATATATATATATATATATATATATATATATATATATATATAATTATATATATTTGTATATATGTTACAGTCAATCTGCGTAATCAGTCATTTCACGTAATGACTGACGTGTTTAGGCATTACGCGAAATGACTGTTTCACTCAGGCATTTCGCAAAATGACTGAAAATTCCAGTCATTACGCGAAATGACTGGAAAAGAGGTGCAGTCATTTCACGTAATGACTGAAACGGTGCTTCCCTTGGTTAATGACAAGTGATGTGGGCAAACTTGCTGTTTTTTATCTACCTAGCCCGATATTTTCAGAAATTGTCACCTAGCAGCTATCTATTTATCACATTCAAAAATATTTTTTTATATATTGTAATAAAATTATGATTTAATATTATTGTTCGGGTTCACATTGGATCGTGTAGAACACCAGGAATTGAAGTTACTCCACTTATCAAATTAATGTTTTTATTACGAGGTGCAATACCCCAGTCACCTTAAGTGTGCTTTGTGTCATTATACCCAGAGCAAACACTGTGATCGTATCAATTACAGTTTGTCTTCTATTGTGTATTTTAAATTAACTGTTGGAAATGTTACATGCATACTTAAGACATAACAACACTATCTTATTAAACAACGTATAACTTTATTATAAGTCTACAACTTGCAATAGTCTACTGTATCATTGGAAATTATATCAATGTGTTACATTTCCACAATATATGTCAAACAAATTAAACAACACTCCTTATTCTCATAATTATATGTATGGATATGGACGTGAGCATATACCCCGGGGTAGTTGTTTTTAGCCAAGAATGTTAAATTCATAATATTTTACATCACAGTATTGGTAAAAGCTAATGTTGTATTAAATAAATATTACTAAATAATTATTATACTCATTAGTTATCATGAAAGACAGGTGAAGCATACTAGTAGGTATACTTGCCACTGAGAGAAATCATACACATTACCCAGAGGATATTTATAAAAGACGATAAATCAAATCATGTTTGGCCTTAAAAGGAGAATTTACTTTACTAACAACTGGATGATTAGCATGTCGAATAGTCGAACCCCAAAATTTTACAGAGTCGGCTTGTAAGACTTCAACTTGATGATTAGTTATTAGCATGTCATATGGTTCGTTCTCACTTATTCGGGCAGCTCAGACTGTTGTGACACCGGCTGTTACACATTCGTTTTGTTTTGTAGCACTTGCAACTGTTGCTAGTACGTTTTTATAGAAGACTGCAACAGTCACACCTGACAAAACCTTGTCCACGAGTTGCTGAAGTTTTTAATGCATGGCGGAGAGATATCTGTTGGTCTTGGTCGGTGTCTGACTGGGATAGAAGGTGTTGTGGGCATAAGTCGAATTGGCTGCGTGAATATTTATCAGGATCCCTGTCTTCACAGCAGTGGTGTATAAGTTGTTGTCACCACGGTCAGTGATGACCCTCTTGCCTCAGGATTTACGTGGATCCTCCTTCCTCTATCCACCATAGAGCTGGGAACTGGATATTGCAGGGGCTCCGAACAGCTGGATAGCCACTTCTGCTGCTCATTTCGAGGTTTGAGGCCATATGATACAGAACTTTGTGAGATGGCACTGATAAACAATGATCCACTTGAAATGTGAATGGGGGATGATTGCATGTCAATAAGGATGATGTCATAGGTGTCCTCAATGCACACATGATATATTGGCTCTTCTTGTTCTGTTCTTCGTTTCTTTATCAACTTCTCGATGTCAACACATTGACGAATTTTATACCTGCGAAACATAATCGCAAATTTTAACTATTATCCAATTTTAATTATAAACTACCTAAATGAATATGGTGAGAAGAAAATATATATCGTAATATAAATAAAAATTGGTACTTGCTGAAACGTGTCTTCGAAGATTCATCAATTGCCGCAAGTTTGAGTTGTTCTATAGTATTGAAATATTCCACTTTGGGAATTAGATGTTTTTGACATATTTGAGACCTTTTGTAGAGTTCTTCCTTAAATTGTAGTTTGTAATTATCCTGTGCCATTGTGATAGCTAAGCCACAAGGCAAGTGATTAACACCTATTGATTGTGTTCTTTTTATAGGCACAATAGCCACTTGAGACTGTCACCATTGTTAGGCAGTTAGCATTCCCAGTTGGAGAATGGTTGGGTCAACCATTACCTGTCCAACAAATCAGAGAACACCAGTAAGATAGCTGTCAATCAAACTGTCAGGGGGAGAGTATTGTACCCACAGAGGGATTGTACCCACAGAGGGATAAATTATTAGCAAAATGTTGCCATTTACAAATATATAGCAAATATTTATTCGTTTTGTTTATTTACTTGAATAATGTGAATGTCTGAAGAATTATGAAAGCTGACATTAATGCACAATTAACATTGCAACAATACATAATGACAAAAGTACGCAAATTGTTATTACACAGTATGACTGAAATGATCACCAGTCAAACTGTGTAATAACAGTGCCTTAATTCAGTCATTTTGTGTAATGACTGGAATTTTCAGTCATTTCGCAAAATGCCTGAGTGAAACCGTCATTTCATGTAATGCATGAACATGTCAGTCATTACATGAAATGACTGATTACGCAGATTGACTGTAACGTATATATGTTTATGGTTAATGAAACACAGTTTCATTCATAGCACATCTGTATGTTTTTCAGCACAAACATTTCCCAGTTACAATATGCAAGTCACAAATAGTCGAGTAAAATTCACAAAAATAACGAATGTTATATTAAATAAGGTCCACGGAGCCCATTTCCCCGCTAGTATATGATAATCATTTCAGCCCACTTAGCCCACTGGCACCAGTTGTATACAGGGTTGATTCAGCCCATGCAAGTGAGAACACTTCACGGTTCACTGGTTGCAAAAACAGTTGGTTCGGCCCATGGACAATATCCAGTTGCGAGATTCCGCGATGGTTGCCGCAGTCCTGCCGATCTCCTTTACGTTTATAGATGTTCACAATCAGCGCATCTTTGAAGTCCTGCAGCAGTTCACCAGACTCCCAGTAGCTTCTGCATCTGTCCAGCAGATTGGCAATGAGGATGTCACCTCCATGTTTGTACACCTCATGATTGGGGCAGGTGGGGCATCCCTAAATAGGGTCACCTGGTCAATTGGGAAGGACCTTACACTGCCGTCGTTCTCAAGCAGTGTGCGACCATCACTCCCAGTCCACTCTCATGTGGGAATCCCACTACCAGCTTCCAGCTTCTCAGGCCTGCCAGCGCTGTAGTACCCCATCGCTGTGAGACTTCACAAAACATTAAACGGGTTACGGTGTTACCTGCGCAGAGCATTAAGTATAGTCTACCTTGTGCAGGAGTAGATTATACTCTCTGGACCAATATGCTCTGTGTCCAGTGGAGAACATCTGTTCAACGGCTGGAAAGCATGTTGGTTGCCCCGCAGTACTCAACTAACTAGAGTGACTGGTCCAGGCCAAAAAAATACCCACAGAGTTTGTTGAGACTTCCGCCATGCACCGTGCAAATCCACCAGTGAAGCAGTACCTGCTGCTGCCTTCATCACAATCTCCCACCCTGCTGTCATTGGGTTTGCTATTTTCCCATAGCTGGGACATGGGTTGGTGATTGGCAGAACATATTCCATATGCCAGTGGGTCATGCACAATGCACCTCTAGGGCCCCAGGTTGCTCCGAGATCCTCCGCCAGATTTGCCTGGTGCCTTGCGGAGACCAGTTTCCATCAGTTACCTCGAGGAGGTTACGGTGAGAGTCTTGCCTTAGGAGAGGCTACTGTACTGGCAGGCAATACTTCCGCTAGGAGAGGCTACTGTACTGGCAGGCAAGACTTCCTCTAGGAGAGACTACTGTACTGGCAGGCAAGACTCCCTCTAGGAGAGGCTACTGTACGGGCAGGCAATACTTCCACTAGGAGAGGCTACTGTACTGGCAGGCAAGACTTCCTCTAGGAGAGACTACTGTACTGGCAGGCAAGACTTCCTCTAGGGGAGGCTACTGTACTGGCAGGCAATACTTACTCGACTTGCTTTTCACCAAAGCTAGCCAGCAGTGGAAGCTGAAAGCAGAAGTGACAAGCACAACTACCCACTGCCACACTAGACGCATCACCAAAGCCTGTACCAGAAGGTACCAACCAACTGACATATGGACTCTGCAAATTATCAACTATTCTAAGTAGAAGAGCCTAGACCGGTGTGAGGTCATCCTAAAAAATATGTATATATATTTTTAGTGGTGGTCAAGGGATGTGGCAGGGTTTTCAGCCTACCATCTCCCACCTGTTTAGGGACCAACCTCCAACCATTATTAGAGCATGTAAGAAAAAAGAGGCCCTTGGATAGTGTGGATCGTTTGTGATGTATGAATTGTAAACAAACTGAACAACATATCCTGTCATATATTTTCTTAATTAGTTATTTATCAAATTGTATTAATAATTTCTATGTGTTGTTCGTGTCTAAGTGAGTTTATCTTATCTCATCTTTCCTGTAAATTGCAGTTATTCGACACATCACTTTGGATGCTTCAAGGATCAAGGAATCCCAGGACCGCGTCCATGGCCTGTCATTGGAAACATACACACATCAGTCAGGATGGTTCGTCTCTCTCACACTTACTGAACCAAACACATTCTCGGCAAACCATTAGATTGGTTGATGTGGCAACTAGACCAAAGTTCACTTCTATGTTTGTACATGAGGATCCACAAAGGTGGTAACACTATCAACACTGGTTCTCAAGGATGTCTCAAGTCTGCTATATATTATGGCCGAGACTGTTGTTTGCTGAGTGATATGATGGAGCGATGGGCATCGCGCCATCACATCACATCACTCTGTCGCGTCGTTCCTTCACATCATATCACTCCATCGTATCGCTCCATCACATTGCTCCATTGCATCGCTCCATCACATCACTCTATCAAATCACTTTATCGCATTGCTTGTTCGCATCACATCACTCCATTGCATCACTCCATCGCACCACTCAACTGCATCGCTCCATCGCATCGCTCCATCACATCGCTCCAACATATCGTTCCATCACATCGCTCTGTCGCATCTCCAAATTCAGCACACAACAGCGACCATCATAGTTATTATTCATATCACCACATTTTCTAATGCAAACTTTCACATGGAGAAGGAAATTAATTAAATTCTGAAGAATCAATAGTATAGGCTAAAGACTTTTTCCATGTTGGTAAGTGTCATATTTGATTGATTTTTGTATTTTAGGGGCGTATTCCAACACACAAGTACTGGATTGAGAAATATGGAAAAAGAGTTGGGTGAGTGATATATACGGTCAATCAAATAGCATTTGTCGCCTGTGTTCTGATTGGTTTGTGGGACAATATTCAATATGTATTTACACAGAATGCTGCCAACCAGTTATAGTTTAATACTGGATGGAAATTATTCCTAAATATTGATAAAATGCACAGGTTTAACAATTTATTTCTGTTGACATTAGTAACCTCTAATTAAAATTTTGATACTAAAATAATATCTAGAACATTTTATTAACTGGCCATTTTGTATCCTGAGTATCACCTTTGAAAAAGCCAGGTGAGTGACAAATCACTCTCCTAGATATACCAGATTTATTTAGACGAGTGATTCATTAGTTTTGTTTCACCTGTCTGGTGGTGACACTGTTCAAACTTGTCAAAATACTTGGCACAGACCTTACATAACATCATGCCCGCCAACTGTCTTGGTTGTGAACCTGATATCACCCCCTCAATCTGCCTAATGTCCATTTGAGAACAGTGTTGCCCTTACTATCGGCACCATTCATATCTTCCATGATAGGCTTCACTAATTAATTTGACAAAATTCTGGGCACCCATGATAATTTACAGGACAAGCAATGACCTTCTTTAAAAAAAACTAACAATTAGAAAAATTGCAACAACATTTTGTATACATGAATCCAAATCAATACCAGAACCGAATCATGCAGGATGCTGTCGTGAACTGGAACAATCTTCCCACAGAAGTGGTTCAGGCCCCCCTGCACTTGAGATATACAGGTCTCTCCTGGCTGCCTTCCAAGTCTCTGAGTGAAACACATGCACATTTACCTATTATTTACATTTCTACTTCTAACAAATTTGATCCGTTTACATCTGATCTGCCACATTGTTCAGTTTTCCTGTATACAATACGGATTTTGGGAACTGTTTTTCCTACTGTTGTAGGGTATTTGGGGGCAGTGTTCCGTTTTTTATGACCACCGATCCTGACATGTTGCGCAGCATTATGGTGAAAGACTTTGCACACTTCCACAACCGGCCTGTGAGTACAAAAGTAATGTTCTGACTTAATATCCGTTGTGCTGCTACTGAAAATATGCAATATAATAAACAGTTATTTGTGTAATGTAAGGATATTAAATAAATTTTACTATAATCATTGTGTGTAATTCTTCAGGGTGTGGTCTCAAACCGTGAGATGTTCTCCCAGACACTATTTGCCCTCAGAGACGGCCAGTGGAAACACGTCCGAGTGCAGCTGTCTCCAGCCTTCAGTTCAGCCAAACTAAAACAGGTACAAGGGATGTAAACTGTCTTCCCATGTCCCCATCTGCCCAGCTATCCCAGTTCCCCTGGGCACCAGTGACAATCTTGTGAACTACATCTATAATGCTATCATATAATATAAGTCTTCCCATGACAGTTTCGTTGACTTCATGTCGTCCCGGCCTACTCCACTCTGTGAATGAGTTCTTGGGTGGAATGTGGGAATGAATAGTCTTTATGCAGTAACTGCAGCTTGGTTGAATATTTCCAAGAGAAGTCTAGTTGGTGTTGGAATGAACAGGTCTGCCAGTTGGAGACGTGTAAAGCATTTTGAACAGTCCTGAATACCACTCTATATAAGTTCATATACAATTCAGATTCTTGGGAAATATACGGCCATATCCAGTTTTTATGCAGATTTGCTTCAAATGGCAAAAATCGTAATAAAGTACATATTTTCATGTGTTTATCATGCAAGTATCAAATCAAATGACACATTTATAGAGCATTCGAAACATAAATACTTTTGATGCTAACAGATTTCTGGCAAAACCTAGCAGATTTCGTTTGATGTAGGTTTTTATAGTTGCTGTGATGCTCAATCACCCTGTGTTGTTTTCTCATAATGTCATTAACCAGTACGAATTTTTGTGAGTAACTAAAATCTGTTGTTTAACAAAAACATGCTATTTTTGTTTACCAATCACACACCCAGTTTAGTAGTATTAAATAAAAAGTAATTGCACCATTTTATGCTCTATATATATATATATATATATATATATATATATATATATATATATGTGTGTGTGTGTATATATATATATATATATATCTGTGTGTATATATATGTGTGTGTGTGTATGTATATATATATATTTTATATATATTTATATATATATATATATATATATATATATATATATATATATATATATATATATATATATATATATATATAGCATAAAGCAGTGCAATTACTTTTTAATTACTTACAAAAATTGGTATAGGCTAATGACATTATTAGAACAATACAGGGTGATTGAGCATCACAGCATATATATATATATATATATATATATATATATATATATATATATATATGTTCTGTACAACTTATATATATATATATATATAATATATATGTTCTGTACAACTTATATATATATATATATATATATATATATATATATGCTGTGATGCTCAATCACCCTGTATTGTTCTAATAATGTCATTAGCCTATACCACTTTTTGTAAGTAATTAAAAAGTAATTGCACTGCTTTATGCTATATATATATATATATATATATATAAATAAATATAAAATATATATATACGTATATATATATATATATATATATATATATATATATATATATATATATATATATATATGTACTGTTTGGTACAATTGGCACTAAGTATTATGTTAGTGTAGCTTATATATATATATATATATATATATATCATTTTATTTTGTCAGAATCTGGTAATTGATTTTGTTGAGATTTTCTTTTGGATTTGAAAGTCATAGTAATTGTGTTCTTATAATGACCCAGTGTCACAGTTTTGATGTTATAATGTTATCTTGTGATATCGACACTAGGTTGTTCACAACCATGATATAAAATCATCTTGTGACATCGACGCAAAGTTATTCACAACCATGATATAATGTCATCTTGCGACATCAACACAAGGTTAGTTTAATTTTGTAGATGACATCAGACATGAATGCATGTGCTGCACTGCTTATAAAGAATCTGCTGGGAGAAGTGGACAACAAGGCAGGGATTAGCATAGTCACGTAGGTCTTTCTTAGAAGGATTGTCTTGAATAATTTATTCTGCATCTTCAACATAATTACTGCAGTACAATCATATGAAAAACTGACAGATCAGAATAAGCTATCAGAATAAGTTACACTTCCCAAATTCATACCACAGGCATTTGTAATCTGTGGAGTCAAATTCTGATCTCACATTAGAGACATCACTAGTGGGACACATCAGTAGCTGTTCATGTAAACCACAAAGTACTTAATGTAAACATATTATATATTTCACTTTATCAGAAGAAAACGTATGCAACTATTCATAATAATAATCACCACAGGAACATTTGCTATGGTCCCTTGATGATTATACATTTTTTTTAAAACAAATTACCTCATTGGTGGGATTTTGATTCAAAATGCCTGTATGGGCCTATGTGTTTATTGATATCAATTTATTACAAATTACATTTTGTTGATGTTTCAACAATACTATTTGGTACAATTGGCACCAGGTATTATGTTAGTGTAGCTTTTAATCATCTCTATCCTCAAAAATATATTGGTTGTCTCTGTGCCATCTAGATTCATGGGTGCCTTCACAATGGACGTGATAGCCCGCACCGTCTTTGGTCTCCAGGTCAACTCGCAGCTCGAACCAGACTCTCCATTTGTCCTCCATGCCAAACAAGCCTTCGGACGTCTCAAGAGATTCAATCCCTCCTTCTTTCTTGGAGGTAGGTCCATTCACTTCCTTAGCTCTATGATGGACACAGCTACCTACAGGACCTTCAGAACCCTAATTAAGGTGCACTTTGTGCCGTCCATGGCTACCTACCAGGACCCTTGTTAAGGTGCACTGTATTGGAGGAACAGTCAGTAGATGTTGTCTAGTTCCTATCATAATGTTCATTCATAACTTGCTAGGATTTTTGCCACAAATTGCCTGAATCGCATTGCATGATTGGTAATGTTACTATCAAGCATTAACTTTATTCCACTCTACTCTGAAGCTAGTGAAACTGCATGTATCTGGTTAATTATATTAAATATTTGTGCTGTTTTCATTTGTAAATTGTTATACATTGTGTGAAGTAATACACTATGGGATATTTGGGTTTCCACAGTGTGAATACTTCAGTTGACAGGTGTTCTAACTGATAATGCAATGTTGTTTCTCTCAACCAGTGATCTTCCCGTTCCTGAAGCCTGTGTTTCATTGGCTCAACTTGTCGGCAATCGACAGGTCTTCAGAGGAGTTCTTCACCAAGGTCATAGAAGAAGCCATACGGACACGGAAGGAAGGAAACAATGTAGGTGACCTGGCACTGCGTCACTTGTGACGTCTTAGGTGACCTGGCACTGTGTCACATGTGACGTCTTAGTTGACCTGGCACCGTGCCACTTGTGACATCTTAGTTGACCTGGCACTGTGTCACTTGTGACGTCTTAGTTGACCTGGCACCGTGCCACTTGTGACATCTTAGTTGAACTGGCACTGTATCACTTGCAATGTGTTAGTGAACTGGCACTGTGTCATGTGTGATGTCTTAGGTGAGCTGGCACTGTTTCACTGTGTCACTTGTGATGTCTTAGGTAACCTGGCACTGTGTCACTTGTGATGTCTTAGGTGACCTGGCACTGTATCACTTGTGATATACTAGGTGACCTGGCACTATGTCACTGTGCATGTTGTGGTGTTCTGTAGGATTGTGTGGTGTTCTGTAGGACCGGGTGGTGTTCTGTAGGATCATCTGGTGTTCTGTAGGACCGGGTGGTGTTCTGTAGGACCAGGTGGTGTTCAGAAGGACCAGGTGGTGTTCTGTAGGACTGGATGATGTTCTGTAGGACTGGGTGGTGTTCTGTAGGATTGTGTGATGTTCTGTAGGACTGGGTGGTGTTCTGTAGAGGACCGAGTGGTGTTCTGTAGGACCAGGTAGTGTTCTGTAGGACCAGGTGGTGTTCTGTAGGACTGGGTGGTGTTCTGTAGAGGACCGAGTGGTGTTCTGTAGAGGACCGAGTGGTGTTCTGTAGGACCGGGTGGTGTTCTGTAGGACCAGGTGGTGTTCTGTAGGACCAGGTGGTGTTCTGTAGGACTGGATGGTGTTCTGTAAGACCGGGTGGTGTTCTGTAGGACCGGTTGGACTTCCTGCAACAAATGTTGAAGTGTAACGAAGAAATGGAAGCAGCTGAAGCAGCAGCCCAGGGAGACAAGGAGCATCTCGAGGCAACGTCTGTGGAGGACGTTCCCAGGAAAGAACACAAGAAAGGTCAATATCTTGGTAACCATCAACACACTCGCTCCCTGTCATCTAATTCCACGGGTTTATTGGCTGTGCCCATGACACTCATCAAAACATTTGGGGACCGTGCCTTCTCTATAGCAGCACCTGTGGTATGGAATAGTCTTCCTCACTGCCTCGGTCTGTTAATGTAACATCACTGTGTCTTTTAAGACAGTGCTGGGAAAAACCTGCGTACATCAATTAATTGTGGACATATATAGAGAAACAAAACTGTGTTGTAAAGTGATTTGAAAAGACCAAAGGTAAAGTAAGACAGTATTATTATTATTTTGGTGAAGGATCTTTTTTTAACATAAAACATGCTCAGGACCTGTTTAAAGTCTCATCATTTCTATCATAAAATTATGTAATGTACAAACACTATCTGTTCTAACACTTGACCACCCCATTGTGTCTTAATGATGGTCTGCACATTCAAATTATATATATATTTTTGTATATTAAAACACATTTGGGCAATCAACATGTTAAAATAGATATTGTTTATACCAGACTTATTGAGTCAAGTTGTAGATGCTGACTTGAGTTGTAGGGGCTGACTTGAGTTGTAGGGGCTGACTTGAGTTGTAAGGACTAATTCGAGTTGTAGGGGCTGACTTGAGTTGTAGGGGCTGACTCGAGTTGTATGGGCTGACTTGAGTTTCACAAAACGAGACCATATTGTTATAACAGGCTGCACCAAATGCAATAATTATTAAGTACTTATTATAATTGGCTAATCCTGTGGCGAGGCAGCATCAGCTTAAATTTCCTGCTAAAAATTACCGCAGACAAACTACAACAATCATGGTGATTAGTGAATCTTGGTGACTTTGGACTTGGAATTTAGAGAGATGACTTGAGACTGGTATTTGTGGTCATTACTTGTGATTTGACTTCACCGTTGGTGACTTGCCAACAAGTCTGGTTTATGGTAGTCTTGCAAACAGTAGGTAAAGTGCCACCAGGCTTTTAGTATGCGAGAGTTGTAACAACTGGGTGGACTTCGTCAAGTCCTGGGCTGAGGTTCAGGCGGATAGTTTTAGTTTTGAATGTAGGGGATGTGCAAAGATTAAGGGCCTAGAGGTGGAAATGGAACAGCTGAGGCAGCTTGTTTTGGCATTGGTGGGGAAGAGGTGGGTTGTGCCAGTGGTTCTGGTGGGAGGACAGTGGATGATAAAGTGTGGGGAGGTGATAAGGGAGATGCTAGGGAGAGCTCACCTCAGCCAGGGAGGAGGCTGAGAGGAGGTAAGGTGACAGGACATAAGGAGACGGGATGGAAGGAGATGGGATGGACAGACGGGAGACTGAGAGGGCTAATATGTTCATGAGGGATGGACAAGTGGAAAGGGGGCAGCAGTGTTTGCAGATGAACTCTCAGCAGCTGTTGACAGTGGAATGGGTAGCATCAACAATATTTTCGGTAGCAAAAACTGTTTTAACTAGAAATGCAGGGGGTTACTTAGAGGTGCCTCAAAGAGGACAAGAGGCCACTAGTTCACATAAATGAGTAATAAAATGTCCGGAAAAAAGTTCTGAAGCCGGTCATAAATGCGTGTGGTTAAATGCAAGGAGCATAGTAAATAAGAAAAATTAATTAAACATTATGTTACAAGATATTGACCCTCACATAATTGGTACAGCTGAATCATGGACCAACAAATACATAGCAGGTGCTGAATTAGGACTGACAGGATACGTAATGTTTAGGAGAGATTAAATAGAAAGAAGGGGAGTGGAGTTATTTTATATATTAAAGAATCTATTCAGGATTACAAAATAAAATTAGAAATGGAAGCATATTGTGATAAAGCTGTTTGGTGCAATATAGTTAAAGGAATTTAAACATTAGTTTACCAAAGTCCAAACATAAGTGAAGAGGATAACACAAAAATACAAAACACTATAAAGGAAGTGAGTAAAGGGGAGTGTATCATAATGAGAGACTGTAACCATGGAAACATACAGTTTAAATCTCTAGAGAGTACAGGAGGTGAGGACCAACAATTTCTATTTTTGATACAGGATAGCTTCCTCACTCAACATGTGCTAGAACCAACCAGGGGAGAGATAGCTTTGTCTTCACAAAATGAATTAGTGGACAATGTCAAAACACATGAACTATTGGGTAACAGTGTTCATAATCAAATACATTTTCACATCAAAGTAAAATCAGAAAGTAAAACTAAAAAAATACAGCAAAAACTTCCACAGTGGTAAATATAAAGATATGAGAAAATATTTAACAAACCTAGATTGGAATAACATGAAATAAGACAACAATTGAATGTTGGTACATTCTAAGATATGAAATTGAGAGTATGATTAATCAATTTGTTCTCTTGAAAAAAACAAGGAAAACGGTCTAGACAAACACTTGTCAAAAGAAGGTATTAGAAAATAGCTTACAAGGAAACTATGTGGAGAGTTTATAGGTGTACCAGAAAGGATGAAGGCTACACACATTACAAAGAGGCACTTAATGCAGCTATGACTGAAATTATACAATCTAAAAGAAGCTATGAAAAAAAATTTGCATATAGCATAAAAAAATTACAGCAAGAGTTTTATGCTTATGTCAGGAGAACACAAAATGTAGGAGACAAGGTTGTACCACTAGAAGACAGTTCTGGAAATATTATATCACAAGGCTTTTTAATGGCGGAAGACCTAAACGGATACAGTTCAGTGTTTAGAACAATGGCTGACTGACAGAAGACAGCGTGTTGTAGTAGATGGGGAGGTTTCAAACTGGAAATCAGTTTTTAGTAGGCTACCAAAAAGATCAGTATTAGGACCTTTATTATTCTTAACATATATCAGTGACTTGGACGATAATATAACAAGCAACGTAATGAAATTTGCAGATGACACAAAATTGTTTAGAAAGGTTAACAATGATGGTGATAAACAACATTTACAAAACGGTTTAGGCAAATTAGATAAATGGTCTGAAAATGGCAGATGTTATTCAGTTTTGGGAAATGTAAATGCCTACATACAGGACATGGGAACTTGGATCTAAACTATAAAATGGGAGTTACTGTTGTAGGTACTACCGTAAAAGAAATTATTATTATACATTTATAAAACGCCATGTTTCCAGGTTAACAACCTGCTCAAAGGCACTACAAGACAATGCTAAATAATTTTTAATAAATTGAAAAGCTAAAATAAAATGTGGCTAAAAGAGTTAAATAAAAAAGTTAAATAAATGAATTAAATAAAGTAGCTCTCCGCCATGGACGGTCCCAAGCCCGGCTGAGAAAGGAGGAGGGTTGGGCGTGGGGCTAGCACCCCCACCCTGTAAAGAAACCCAACGCTACAGAAACATTCACCACAACAAATAAAACTACGACGTCTGTCCTGGAAGAGGTAGGGCCTGGTTTACCTGGGTGCATGAAGTGTTGCGGTCAAAGCCGAAAGGAAGCCACAATGCCGACTACTCTTCTTTCGACCAGGAAAAATTTAAACATCGGCACATGGAATGTGCCAACAATGTACGAGGCGGGGAAAACTGCCCAAGTGGCAGCAGAAATGCGGAGATTCAACCTCACTCTACTCGGGCTCTGCGAAACCCGATGGACCCAGTCAGGACGACTGCGACTAACAACAGGAGAGATTATACTATACTCCGGACACGAGGAAGATGAATCGCTTCTGATCACCACCTTGTAACAGCCAGGCTAAAACGCAAGCTAAGAAGAAATGGAGTAGAACAAGAAAGACGAAAGGCAAGATATAATGAAGGATCCAAGAACAGCAGAAGAATATAAAGTTGCATTAGCTAATAGATTCAAAGTCCTGCAAGAACTGTATGATGAAGAAGAGGGAGTAGACATCAACAGCCAATGGAGTCACATCAAGGATGCAGTAAACACCACATGCGAAGAGATAATTGGCAGAAGGAAACCCCAACAGAAAGACTGGATTTCAGTAGAAACAATGAGGAAAATACAGACCAGAAGAGAAAAGAAGGAGGCAGTCAACAGCAGCCGCACAAGGGCGGCAAAGGTAATAGACCAGAAAGAGCACACAGCAGCAAATAGAGAGGTGAAGAAAAGTGTCAAAACAGACAAAAGGAACTTCGTGGAGGGACTTGCACAAGAGGCAGAAAAGGCAGCAGCTAGCAGGAACATGAAGCAACTCTACGATACAACAAGGAAGTTAGCTGGAAAGTTTAAGAAATCAGAGCGGCCAATCAGAGACAAAAATGGGAGCGTCCTGATGGGGGCAGACAAACAGCTTAACAGATGGGCAGAGCATTTTGAAGAGCTGCTCAACAGACCAGCACCGCAGAATCAACCAGACATCCAACCAGCTGAGACAGATCTCCCAATAGACTGTAACAAACCCACTAGAGAAGAGATAAAAAAGGCAATCGCACATATGAAAAATGGGAAAGTAGCAGGCCCTGATGGTATCCCTGCAGAAGCACTAAAGGCAGATGTAAATACTTCAGTAGAAATGCTGTACTGTCTTTTTGAGGAGATCTGGGAAAAAGAAGAAATTCCAGCAGAATGGAAAGAAGGTTACCTTATCAAGATCCCCAAGAAAGGAGACCTGAGCCGCTGTGATAACTACAGAGGAATCACGTTGTTGTCAGTACCTGGAAAGGTTCTAAACAGAATAATCCTAGAGAGGATGAAAGGCACAGTGGACCAAACTTTGCGTGAACAGCAAGCAGGCTTCAGGCAGGACAGATCGTGTACTGACCAGATTGCAACACTGCGAATCATAGTGGAACAATCCATTGAATGGAACTCATCCCTATACATCAACTTTGTTGATTACGAGAAAGCCTTTGACAGTGTGGACAGGGAGACACTCTGGAAAGTGCTAAGAGACTATGGGGTGCCCAAGAAACTAGTCAACATGATTAAAAACTCCTATGAGGAAATGTCATGCAGAGTTATTCATGAAGGTCAACTTACAAAGAACTTTGAGGTTATGACGGGGGTGAGACAGGGATGCTTACTGTCACCATTCCTCTTCATTCTAGTCATAGACTGGGTCATGAAAACAGCAACAAAGGAGAAACGAAACGGAATCCAGTGGACAATGCTGACCCAACTTGATGACCTGGACTTTGCGGATGACCTTGCACTCCTGTCTCACAGCCATAGGCAGATGCATGACAAAACAACAGAACTGGCATTGATTTCAGAGAGGGTTGGGTTGAAAATCAACAAAAGGAAAACAAAGATCCTGAGAACAAATACTACTTGCGAAACACCAATCATGCTTGAGGGAGAGACACTGGAAGAGGTTAAAGATTTCAGATATCTAGGCAGCATAGTGGATACACTTGGAGGGACAGAGGCTGACGTAAAGAAAAGGATCAGCAAAGCAAGGGTAGCTTTCCACCTGTTGAGAAATGTGTGGAAGTCAAAGGTAATTGGAGAAACCACCAAAATACGCTTGTTTAACACAAATGTAAAGTCTGTGTTGCTGTACGGAGCGGAAACGCGGCGAATAAACAAGACCACGCTGAAAAGGATTCAGACATTTGTCAACCATTGCCTGAGAAGAATTCTGCAAATACACTGGATGGACAGGGTGAGTAACAAAGACCTCTGGGATAGAACACACCAAGCCCAAATAGAGATAGAGATCCTTAAGAGGAGATGGGGATGGCTTGGCCACACCTTGAGAAAGCCAAGCACCAACATAACCAGACAAGTCCTGATGTGGAACCCCCAAGGCAAGAGAAAGATGGGAAGACCAAAAAACACCTGGCGGCGTGACCTCGAGGCAGACATCAAGCAAACAGGGAATGGCTGGCAACAACTAGGGAGGATTGCCCAAGACAGGAGGTGCTGGAGAAATGTTGTGGATGGCCTATGCTCCAGGAGGAGTTAAGGGCCTAACTCTAACTCATAAAGAAGTTAAATAAATGAATTAATTAATTTAATTTAATTAATAAGTTAAAATAAATAACTACATTTAAGTTGATACATAAGTTAATCACATAAGTTAAATAAAGCAAATTAAATAAATAATAAGTTAAATAAATAAAATGTTCCAGTCATTAAAATGTCAACAGAGTGTTCGGAAGGCTTCGCAGAAGAGATGTGTTTTCAAGAGTTGCCTTTCCTAAATGCAGGAGGCAGGGCATTCCGCAGTGTCGGCCCTGCCACAGAAAAGGCCCGATGACTGTACTGTTCGAGATGGTACCGTGGCATAGTCAATAGATGTTGATCGGCAGACCTCGGTGTTTGGGTGGGTGTGTATGGAGTCGCTAGCAGCTACAGATACACTGGGCAGTGAAAAGGTCTTACGAGTAACAATAAGTGATGATATGAAAGTTTCAGAGCAGTGTGGTATTGCAGCTTCAAAAGGTAATCAAATTCTTGGATTGATTAGGAGAAATATAACATACAAGGACAAAAATAATTATACCTCTCTATAAAGCAATAGTTAGGCCTCATTTAGAATACTGTATACAAGCTTGGAGACCATATCGTAAGAAGGACATAGATATGCTTGAATGAATAAAGAGGAGAGCAACTAAAATTATTCCAGAAATGAGAGACTAGTTATGAAGAATGCCTAAAAGAATGTGATTTAATAACCCCAGAGACAATGAGGTTAATAGGAGATCAAATTAAACTTTTTTAAATATTGAATGGGTATAAAAAATTTATAGAAATATATTTTCTTACTCAATAAAGATAGTAGAACTAGAGGACATGAGGTAACATTAGTAAAGGATCAGTGTATATTGGATATCAGGAAGTACTCGTTCTCACAGAGGACAATAAATGAACGGAACAAATTATCTACAGATTGTGTAACTGCTAGCAGCATGAATATGTTTAAAAACAAGTTTGACATATATCTCGGGAGGTCGGGTTACACATAGATGAAAATGTTTGACTCTCGATAAGCCAATGGCTTCCTTGTCCACTTCCTATCTGGGGCTTTGCCTTAGATAGCAATCTTGAAAAATCTTTTTAAATCTACTACATAACATGATGTGATGATAAAAACTATCACACTTTATACCTTTAAAGGTGTGTCCGTAATAAAGGTAAGTTCTTATATAGCGCAGTGTCTAGTCTGTAGGACCGCTCAAAATGCCTTACACTTCACCCCCTGTCAGGACCGATTCATTCCAACACCACCTCAACTTCTCTGGGAAGTATTCTTAATGTATGGTTTTGTCTTGTATCTGATACAATGTGTTTTTTACCCACCTTTGGAAATTTTATATGTCCCCTTGTAGGTTTGACCCACACTCAGATACTGGCCAACTCAACGTTGTTCTTCATCGCTGCCTACGATACGACCTCATTGACCTTGACGTACCTGCTGTACAGCCTAGCGCTCAACCCTGACTGTCAGCAGAGGGTGGTTGACGAGGTCAACAAGGTCATGGGGGATGAGGTATGACGATGTTCTTGTCTTTCATAACAGCAGCAACAAGTTGTGTTTTTCAAAATGATGACCTTATCATGTTTATCATAAAATAAAACACACAGTTCAAAAACAATTAATTACAATAAAAAATGTTGGTCTTCTTATATTTAACAAACAACTTCAACTTTTGTTGTTTCTATGGGAACTAAGCAGCAAGAAAGAGAGAAGAATTGTAGTACAATGTAGTGTGTTTGTTTTTAGTGGGGTGGGGAGATGTAGGAAGGCAGGGCAGGGCAGAGTAGGGCAAAAAGAGTCCAGTGTGGCTGAAGACGTCAGTTCTAAGTTAAGTAATTAATAATTTTGTTTTACGGATCTAATACTTTAATTAACTTTACTTTCACTTTATAACCATCATCTGTTGCCATGAAGCATCTTGGGAGATGCCTTTTATTCACCAGCAAGGTGGGTGGCCTGGGTGGTTGTAAGCTTGGGCTTTCTCGGCCGCCCTCTTGCTGTGTATCCACACATTTCCTGTTGCATGCTCTTGCAGTTGGTTGATTTGGCTATTTCCTGACAAAGTGGCCAAACCACTTTATTGTAATAATAATAATATATAAAATTCTTCTATTGCACTAAAATCATCGGGAGACCCAACCTCAGCAGTGCACCAAAACAAAAGGGGTTAAGCAGTTCATAATTGATGAGCAGTTCCAGTTGTAAACAGTTGGATTGGTACGGTGGGGAGCTATGGAGGATAAACAAGTTTAAATAGGTGTGTTTTTAGTTTACAGTGAAATGTTGTTTTATTTCATACAGAGTTAACACTAACAGGGAGTGAGTTCCTCAGAGTCAGTGCGGTAACTGAAAAAGCTCTAGTTCTGACATTTGTCTTAATACTGGGAAGAAAAAATAGATTAGAATTAGATGATCGAAGCTGTCTGGGCTGTCTTGCAGGAGTGAACAGTGAATGTAAATATGCTGGTTACTTGGATGAAAGTGCTAGATAGGTAATTGTACAGATCTTAAAAATAATATAAAGTATTGGACAGGGAGCAAATGCAATGATTTAAGAAGTGGTAATGAGTGAGAGAAATGAGGAGACCGGGTAACTAGCCTTGCCAAACAATTTTGCACACGTTTAAGTTTCAAGATGTCCTTGAGAGCAATATTATGATAAAGGGAATTGCAATAGTCAAGTCTACTGCTACCAAAAGCAGTTGCAATAGTTTTAGCAACAGCAAAAGACATATACCAGCGAATGCAACGAAATTCATGAATGTAATAAAAGCAGCAACAACCAGTTTGGAAATATGCTATCTAAAATTAAAATTATTTTCAAAGGTGACTCCTAAATTCCTTTCTGAGATGGCCAGTGTGAAATTCTGGCTCAGCATAGGTGTCGGGGAAAAAACAATAAATTTTATCATGCTGCTTTTGTGTACCAATAATAAGAAACTCTGTTTTATTTGCATGAAACGCTAGCGGCTAGTGATACTGCATAATCATCTTCGAATTCGGCTCTTTCGGAGCAGTTTAGCGATGGTGATGCCAGTTGCCTTTGACTTCAAACTTATTTACTTATTAAACCATGAAAACGACCACATAGAGCTGCCAAACGTCTCCTCATATATCAACCATATATACATACACATATGACATGGTCAAACATTTCTCTTACTTAGAAATAAAGATCAAAATAAATGAAAGCTTGTCATCTTTCAAACCTAGCTTCGCATAGGTAGGCGTAGAAGATATATCTAGGTTTTGTTTTTATAATTTTGTATCGTTACATGGAAGTAAGAGTAAAGTTTGACCAAGTGACATGTGTATATGTATGGTAAATATATGAGGAGAAGTTTGGCGGCTCTAGGTGGTCGTTTTCATGGTTAGGTCAGAAAGTAAACATCACAATAGCAGGAGTAGCGCCGATGTGTGGTGGTGATTTCAGCCCTATGAGATTTCGGCCCAACTGCCATGTTGTTTCAGCTTGGTGATTTTGGTGACTGATGTGATACACAATACCTACTCAGTTCTGGCTAGTAATGGATTAGCCTTCACTTTAAGGGTCTGTTATTCATGTACTTGACATCAAATGAATACTAAGTTTAACTAGATGCAGTTGAAGTACACTGCTTTGTCTGTTTTGTACAGTGAGCAGGTGTGAATAATAGACCATGCTTCACATTAAAAATGATCTGATAAAAAAGACTATAGATCAAAGACCATATGCAGGTGGCTCACAATACAGTAATCGCTTATCATTGTCATTGCTCTGTATTTGATTTAATTAAAAACAAAAAATGGGGAGAATTTCTCCTGATAAATATAGAAACAAGATATTATGATAATTATAATTTAATTTAATTTAATTATTCAACTGTATATAATATTATAATTTTTGGTTTAATATATTATATATTATATGATATGCATTTTAAGGATACAACAAATTGTATAAATTCAAATGATCGTCTCGTTGACTGTGTGTTAAAATGGAAAACAGTGCCGTATTTTATGTGAAAGGAAGTGAAAGCTATAAAAGCAGTTACAAAGTAACAATTTCGGGTTAATGTGGAAATAAATCAACAGATGAGAGAATAAATATAATGCTTTATTCACAGAAAGACACATATTAAACTTCATGTGCTCACTACACAATTGTTTGGGCCAACATCACTAGCCCACTGTGTTCTGAGGCTGAAGTTACCAGAGTTGTGGGCCAAACTCTCCAAAGAATGCTGTCCGAATTCACCAGGCCGAATTCACCATGAGCTGACATCACCTGTATCCACGCTGACAGCCAGTTTCAATCCTATGTGGACCTTGGTCGTCAACACCAATGTCGTTGCCTGTGTTCTATGGATTGGTGGCATTGTCGTAACGGCAAATTGGTCTCTCTCTAAATAAATATTACGACAACAGGGGGTACCAATATAAAGAAGAACTAACAAATAAAACTTCACTGCATTAACCAACCTTAATCTTCATTATAACAATCAATATTAAACCCTGACAGTCTACCAGTTCCAGCCAGGATTAAGACACCTATCAGCACCTAACCAGATTACCCAGCCCTTGGCTGAGAGGGAAACCCTCCTCAGCCTACACCACTGCCTGTCTGCAACTTCACTGTCTTTCTCCCTGTCTACAACACTATATAACATCCAACCCTGGCTGACCAAACACTCACTAGCCAATCATTATCTCTCACTTTCCAGCCTACTAGTTTGAGCAGACTAACTAACACCACATGTTTCCCATGAAGCAACAGTCCATGGGTAATTAGTTAACACTTATACTTATCAATCTGGTGACACTGGGCCGTGGTTCTTATCCAACGCATCCCAGAACTGACACCCCAGAAATTACACCCCAGAACTGACACCCCAGCACTGAAACTGGTAGGATACTTATATTAAACTGAGTAAAACTTATATCAAACTGATGACGTAACAATTATATTATAAAACTGATGTGGTAACAATTATATTATAATGAGCACTACCACAGCATCAACATAGCTTCCACTACTGGGAATAATGTGGACACATCATCCTCTTTCAAAGAGATTTTAGCACCCAGTGCTGCACCTTCTGTTGTCCAGATCACAGTTGAAACAAGTTTTCTCGAAGCGAGCAAAGCCGGCTGTGCTTTGTCAGCTTGACTTTTGTCAGCTTGACTTTTGCTTTTTTTGTTAGCTCCATAGGGAACTTAAACCAACTACACGCAACTACTTTATTCCTTCTACCGTTTGCATTACAATCAAATGCCGCACAATGAACCATTATGACGTTCACTTCTAAACAACCGGTATCGCCATCAACAGCATGGTGAATGAATGGAAAGTCCCATAGCACTTCATTATCATCAGTGACGTCACGTCAAAGCTTGCCGATAAGGAAAAATATGCATAATCGAGGCAGGCCGGTAGAACAGAGTATTATTTGGAATTATTAATTACTGGAATTCTAATGAATTAGTTGGTGTTGTGGAAATGGAAATATACTAGAATAAGTAATATAGTATGATTTCAAGTAATCGTTGTTATTCCCTTTAAGTAAGATGAAAACCAGCCCAGGGCTGTGCCAGATATGCCATACTAAATTGACAAGTGTTTAATGAGTATGTTATGGTTAGTGGTATCAAAAGCAGCAAATAAATCATGCAAGGTAGAATGAAACTGTTTGTAAGCTGATTGTAATACATTAGACATACAATTTGACTCAATGTGAGACCTTATACGGCATGCTACAACTTTTTTCAGTACTTTTGAAATAAAGCTTAGCTTAGAAATAGATATATCACTGTTCAGGTTTTCTTTATGCAAAGTTGATTTCTTAAGAATTGGGTTGACCTGCGCTTGCTTGAAATCATCAGGAGACAAGCCAATGTAATCGGCATTATCAGGAGACAGCAATGTAATCGGCGGTAATGGATCAATATCACAGGACTTATTTGGGGAGGAATTTACTTGCAGAAAGTCCACTTGTACAGGATTTTAAGTATAATCTGGAAAAGCAGACCGGATCAGACTGATTTTGTTCTTGAAATTACCGGAGAACGAGTAACATAAAGACATGACTGAGATATGACTAGGTAGAGTCGGAGCAGGCACTCTATGTAAAATTTTATTTATGCAATTCCACAGCTGACTTGGCTTTTCAGCATTATTTGAGACCATATTTATATAATAAACTGATTTGGCTTTACCCGTTTGTGTGTTGCAGCAGTGACACCGTTTTAATAACGTGACTTATCCAAAGGGGAGCGTGATTTGCACCATACTCGTTCAAGATAATTATGACACCTTTTAGATTGTAAAATTTCAGGAGTCATCCACGTAGCCACCCGTTTTTGTGACACAGATTTTGTGGTTATCGGGGTGTGTTTATTAAGTAAAGCCATGATGGTATTGTTTACACAAGTCGCACAGGTGTCCCTTTAGATCTCTGATAAGGTGGGTTTAAGAATATCAGCCTATCAATGTCAATCTTATGTATAGGTCTGTAAGACATGTTATGTTTTGTTTATACTGTTCTGGACAAATTTACATCAACTATGACTGTGTGGTATTCCGATAAGCCATCAGAAACTGTTAGCATCTGGATATTGTCACATGTTGAGCGAGTTATCACAAGGTCAAGCCAGTGGCCATGAATGTGTGTAGAGAAAGTCACGTGTTTTAAGTCAAATGAGGTTAGGATATCATCAAAGGTAATAGTGGTGGATAGTTTATCCACCTGAAGACTAAAATCACCAAAAATGTCAAATTCAGAATTTAGAGTTACAAAATTTTCCAACAAATCCTAAAATTCCTCAAAGAACTTGGCTGGCTGTTCCGGAGATTGATACAGGTATACAAAACATGCCAAGAAACAACAATCTGAAATTTCAACACAGTGGATTCAACACAACAATATGGATTAAAATGTAGAGTAATCAGGGATTAAATATGAATTAACGTTAAAATGGTCTGATAACAAAATGCTGGTGGTCGATGACAAAAAGTATAACCAGGTGGAGAAATGTCAGCTACACAAGCAGCAGTGTCACGTGGTCTTAGCCAAGTTTCAGTGATCGCAAGAATGTCTATCTTTTTCAAAAATAATAAGTCACTAAGTGATGCCGTCTTACCCCGAACCGATCGGATGCTTGTGGTGGCAAACCTCTTGTTGCGCCTGTAGATAAATGTGATAAAGGACTGGTCATATTCCTACCATATCTCTTATGTTCTTTTCTGATGTTGTCTCTTCTGGTCTTGTTCACAGGTTTCTTTAATTTAGCATTCTAAAGTGTCTATTTATAAAGTCTAACAAATGGTTGTTATATAGTTTATTTGCATTATGGAGTACAGTTGTAAATAGAAGTATGTAATAATATTTTTCAGCCAAGTTAAATCAGCAATATGATTCAGACTGGATTATTTATATTGGTATATGTTATGTTGATGTTTGTATCTAATTTAGCTGTTCAAATTATTAATAAATTAATTAATTATTGTAACCAACATGGCTATACATGTAATTTATTCAATCAAATTATTTATCAAATATGCATTACATTTTCTATCAATCATTGTTTCAGTTATTTTGTGTTACCAAATGAAATGTAATGTAAGAAATTGGTATTAATGTGTGATTTGCAGGATGAAGTGAGATACGAGATGCTGAGAGAGATGACATATCTGGACAAGTGTCTCCAAGAAACACTGCGGATGTACCCTCCATCCGTCAGGTATTTACATAATCTAGACAAAACAGTGTGTAGTTGTATAAAATGAAATTTATTTATTTGACCAATATAATATTGTCAAGGCATTGAAACACTGTTATCATGAGAACCACTTTGGGTAATATTGTAATATATTCGAGAAAATATAATTATTTTTTCAACACATAATTCACATACTTTAGGACCACTGACTATGTGATTTTATTAAAACTCGATTTCACCCAATTACAAGTTACAAGAATTAATCTCTTCAATGCCAGAACTCAAAAATTAGAAACAGAATGAATAATTGGCCAAACATCATTTGGACAGATTTTCTTCTAAAGTTCTATTAATTTATAATGTTCCACATTTTCTGAAGTTTTAACGTGAACATCTTTGAAGTGTGATACGGGAAGCATACAAAGATGTCGTTGTGAGTGGCGTTGTCATACAGAAGGACATGACGGTACACATACCCATCTATGCCCTCCACCACGACCCAGAAGTGTACCCGCAACCAGACAAGTTCGACCCAGAGAGGTGAGTTGGTCCGTCTTTGTCTCCTTCAAAGTGTTATGATTGAAAACCTTATGGTATCAAACAGAATTAAACTACCTTAAAAGGTTTACATGAAAAGTTATATACATTTACTAATTATGTGGTTTATTAAATTCCTTCACTTTCCAAGAAGTTAGTCCAACAATACATCCAGAGGGACAATACCCGCCACCTGGACATGACAGTCTGTTGACCACTATCCCATTTAGTGGTCAGTCTAAAGATGTCCATAGACTCTGGACAATCTTTTTCAGTATTATTGTGGAGAACCGGATTTCCAGGTAATATCGCACAGATTTGGCTGCACATGCGATATAAGAACTTAGTCAAGTGCAAATATTATGTGCTCTGTATACAATGTTCTTGCTAAAAATAAAACAGTTCTTCTTGTGGACTAGTTTCTAGGGTCTTTGCCCAACATCAACAGAAATAATAAAATGTTGGTTGTGCATCAATAAAATATATGAATGTGTGTTGGCTGCAACGTGACAAACATTTCATCACATTGATCAGGTTCTCACCAGAAGCGAAGGCAGCCAGAAACCCGTTCTGTTACCTGCCGTTTGGTGTCGGACCACACAGCTGTATTGGGATGCGTCTGGCGCAGCAGGAAATAAAGATCGTGATGGCGGCAGTCCTACAACGGTTCCGTTTTGTTCCCTGTCCGCATACTCAGGTCTGTATGTTTTCCTTAATAACGAATAGGTCAGTATACTTCAGTGTGACTGGAGGTACATTTAAAATGCAAACTACAGTATATGCTGTATATGCTATGCTTTCTGTCTTGTGAACGTGTGTAGTTTGGGGATCTTGTTGTTTATATTTTCACTTAAAGGTAATGGTTTTGATCATTAAAGAAACACTTTTTATCATGAAATCATGTTATTTAGTGTAAACTATACATATTCTAACATATACCTACTGGCCAAACGTGTCTAAATGAAGCAGATGCAATTTTGAAATCAACACTTCAACGTTTATAACACTCGACGTCGCTGGTCAGTGCATTTCCTGAACAGCTTTCGCCTAGTTCTAAGAAGGTCACAACCAGAAGAGGCAGAGCTTGTATTATGTCAGTGCCTGTCGCCAATAAACAACATGGTTTCCGTGGAAACAGATGGTTCATCAACAGAGTTGGAGGTACGTTACACCACACATTGTCGTAAATATTCTGTTCGTCACATGCAGTGTTTGTGAAATTTACTTTGTTTAAGATTGTGTTGTTGGAAAGATATCAACAAGATATGTGTCCACCAAAAGCATTCTATATCATTCGTACATTTGATTTGTCCGTCGATCGTCGTTGTCTTGACTCGACCTACTCAGCCAGACAGAAGCCCCTGTACCACGGGCAACTGAATCAACTTGGGTCCGTGTAGCTAATTATATACAATTTTATTTATTAGTTACATAAGCCCAACTTGATTCAGCTGCCCGTCTCAACTAACCCAGAACAGAAGCCCCCGTACCGTAGTAGGCGTAGCGAGTGTAGACTTACAATTAAGCCGGCTGTGTCACATCATGTGGCTTGATCATGTTGTATGGATAAATTAATTAAATTACAAGTTTGGATTACATGATAATTGTCAGTAAATATCACTATAAGTAGCACTGGGTGCAGCAGTATGACAGCAAACACGGACGCTGGACCTGTCTGCTCGCGACCCGGACAGCAGTATGAAAGCCAGACATAGTAGCTGGGTATTATTGAAATAAATGAAATGTGATACAACTGTAATGGGGCACAATAATCTTGTTGTTCAACCTTACATTATCAGGTCCTTGACTGCAGTATGATATCTGAACTGAATGTAATGTTATCATAGTATAGTACTACTTCTGAGCTTGAGTTTTGTGGGGATTTACACACAATAGAAGTTTTCTTCTTATTATAAGTTGGAAAAACCAGGGAAACACTTAACGAAGAATGATGGGTGGATAGTAATGTCATATTTACCAGTAGCTCAGAAATTGTATAACGACACCGGCTAACGATCCGAGGTATGATAGGTATTCATATTATGAAGTTCATATTAACAAATTTTTACTGTGTTTTATACTATTTGTAGGTGGGTGAATATACAGTAATGGCTTTTTGGACTGGTCTACAGTGACAACCTATTTTAGGGTGAAACTGAGGAAAAAGAGTAAAACTGTAATATTTCGCATATGAAACATATTTGTAAATTACGTAAAAGACTATATAAGGTGGCAGGGGCGGCTAGCATGTCAGCTGATTTCTTATTATTTTTCTTCATAACATGCTAGGATATACTGAACTAAACGTCAACACCACAAAAATATCACCCGGCACCAATGTCATATTTCGCCAATCCATCCTTTAAAAGCGCAGTCCTTTTGGAAATCCCCTTGAGTTCCCGGAAAAGCGACAATGTTTCCATAGTAATGTTCGCGTGCCCTACGATGTTGGAACCAGCTATATTCGTTCACTGTGAAAGCAGATCACATCGTCTGGTTACTGTAATGCTAGTATACATCAGTATTATATCTACCTAACTAAATCATGTACTTAAACCAACGAATATCATCATTCAGTGAGCGTTAACGTAGTTTATTGTGCCTTTGATACGAACGGAAATGCCGACGCATATGTGACCTGGTGACCCCGCGGGATAACGGGCCAATCAAAATGACTGTACAGTGCGTACACACACCCTGCCACATGTTTGTTAGATTGCTGGCATAACCTGATACCATAGACGACAACACATTTACAAGTACAGATTCAAGGGCTATTGTGGCGGCAAATTAAGGGGACATGTCACTATTACAAATGGCCATTATGTTTTGTCAACAATACATAAAACGCTTACAACTGGTGAAGGGTTTGTGTCAAACATACACTGCCACTTTGGGCTGTCATTCAATTTTTGCTTAATTCATTCACAGTGGTGTAGCAGACATAATTGGTTTATGTTAACAATATGATAATATTGAAAACAAATTAGTTTACATTCAGTTAATGGATATATTGCAATATAAACATGTGGGACATAAAATTCTGCATTACTGTATATTTAACCAGGTGTACTTGTGTGCGTGCGTGCGTGCGTGCGTGCGTGCGTGCGTGCGTGCGTGCGTGCGTGCGTGCGTGCGTGCGTGCGTGGATATACACATTGATGTGTAGATACATACATTGAAACAGACAGACAGACAGACTAGCAGAGGGACAATACTGTGTACAACAATTAGAGTTACTTGACTTTTGTTTGTGTTGTCATCGTTTCCTCTTCCAGACATGCTGGTGTGCTTGAAACATGTCATAACCACATGATGTATGCAGCCAAGCGATTTACCTTCAGGTATTAATACATTGTTTGTACCACAATCATAGTATATCTGTGTATCAGACGCATTTATGGAAGATGTACACCTGTATATCGTCTTAACAATGAGTCATTGTAATAATTTGATACCATCATTATTTGTACAATTTGTTAAAATTATTGCAATTTGATTGACTGCCTATTTCCACTATTGTATTCTATGACATAGTTACATTCCATTACAGCACAAATAAGACTTTTGTTTTTACTTATTTAGTGGTTAATAAAGAAGATTAGGTAATGTTAAATTTCTTTGTGATTAAACAAATTATGTTTGAGATGGCAGATTACACTACAGAAAGAAACATTGTTAACAGATGAAACATACTTGAAATGTGAGGTTTATTGTGTTACAATACACAACCATTAACACAATGCATAATAAAAATTCTATGCGTACATTATGTTCTACATATGCATTCATATCCAGTATTTTCACTAACTTCATATCCATGTTAAGTATTTTAGCTATTTACATTGAAATTGTGTACACAGTAAAAATCAGTTTCTTGCAAATGCCATCATGCTTAACAAAAGCAGTTCAGGGTCTTACAACACCTGTCATCAAGTTTGTTTATTAATTTACAGTTACTGCAACAGATTCAACAAGATATGGAAAATGGGCAATTTCCCAGAGCACTAACCAAAACAGTACAACATTGTCAGCCTGCAAGAGACGCTCATCTGTGCCTGAACAGATGACAAACTATCCAAAGCCTGGAAATGTGGTTTTCAAACCTGCCAATCAGAAAAGCACACAGGTAACCAACGTGTCATTTAACAGGTATAACTTTTTTGTAATACCAAAACAAATTCAAAAGAAAACATTTTTACATCTGAAAGCAATGTAGTTGGAAAATGTTCAAGGGTGTTTTATAAAGAATGAATAATTTTTAAAGTTAATCTATGAATTTTAAACCAAGTGTTCTGTCCATTTATATTATTTTATGTGTCTTACAGGTAGATGGCTGATGGATTTAGTCAGACTGCATGTTGCAGCACAGTAGCTCAACATCATTGCCCATTTCACAATGATGGATGCACAAGCACCAACTTGGTGAAGTAACACTTTCCACTGGCCCTGGATTACTTGTCATGATGACAAACACAAGGCCTGGCTCCCTTTCTGCCATCTGTATAAGCAGCCCCATTTGCCTGTGATTCAGTCTGGTCTTTAGTGGCAGCCTGGAAGGATTAAAAAAGGCAACTTAGAATTATTATGTTGTATGTTTACTTGACAATTATTTAATAAGAAAATGTTGGTGTGCATTTCATTTGTTATTAAAATTATATTTACCTGTATGAGCATTTCTGCAATGTGGCATGTTTACGATGATATTATGCAAATTTGTCACTGCAAATTATATTACCTAAAGTTCATAATTACTTAAATTTAACACAAAAATTGCATGTCTGGGGTGAATGATTTTTTGGTTTATGTTTGTGTACTGTTAGCATGTATGTCCACCTCCAGCATGTTCAAAGTTAGACAAGTAACATTGCATCACAACAAGTGCTAGATCTACCACTTGTCGTGAAAAACTCTTGATGTGAGGGTGGTATATGAGGATTTGGTGCTGCATGCGTCGTGCTCTGGTTCTGGCAGAAGAATTGTTCTATTTTACAGTAGATTTACTTAATTCTGATGCATTTTCTACTTGAAATGATTGTTTCTGTACATTTGGATTCAAAATGAGACTTAATGAGTACATTTTTGCAACTTTGTGGTACATTTTGACTCTAAAGCAGGGGATAGTGAGATTCTGGAGAAAATTTAAGAAGAAAAGCGAAAGTTCCACTGCCAAAGTGGTACACTCTGCATGTTCTGTCACCTACATGACACAGAGGTAGTGTCACCTACATGACACAGAGGTAGTGTCACCTACATGACACAGAGGTAGTGTCACCTACATGACACAGAAGTAGTGTCACCTACATGACACAGAGGTAGTGTCATCTACATGACACAGAGGTAGTGTCACCTACATGACACAGAGGTAGTGTCACCTACATGACACAGAGGTAGTGTCACCTACATCACACAGAGGTAGTGTCACCTACATCACACAGAGGTAGTGTCACCTACATCACACAGAGGTAGTGTCACCTACATCACACAGAGGTAGTGTCACCTACATCACACAGAGGTAGTGTCACCTACATCACACAGAGGTAGTGTCACCTACATAACACAGAGCAGCGTGCCTGTTGGGATATTATGTTCACTTATTACTGCCTATAATATTTGGCCCACAACTTAAAATGTTGATCAATAAATAAAATCTTCACCATCGATTAGTTGAGTTGTATGCTTTGATGTTGTATGTATAATTATAAAATATGTTTTAATTGTTGGTTCAATACGTTACTTTTCTACGGATTGTTTTCTGTATTGGAATATTATGCTTATGCAGATATGTGCTTGTCAGTGATAGGTAGCGTGTGAACTGCATGACATGCTAATTGATTAAATTCTTAAAATTAGGGTAATCAAGCACAAACACAGCTCTGGTGGGTATATTACTATAATGTTTAGATATTACCTAAAATGAGGTTAAGAATACAGAAACCCTTGTATACTTTATCAGTTGTATTATTGTTATTAAAAGTGTGTACTGCAATCTAAATACAATGTTACCTGTAGGTGCTCCGTTCTCTGACTTCTTAGTTTCGTCATACAAGCACAATCTGCTCTGTTGAGTGTCACAAATCTTGTTATGCCACATCCACGTCTCCATCCACCTCTTCCTCTTGATGCACCCCTTTTCTTTCAATCCACCTCTTTCTCTCCCTGCACCCCTTTTGTTTCAATCCACCTCTTTCTCTTCCTGCACCCCTTTTCTTTCAATCCACCTCTTTCTCTTCCTGCATCCCTTTTCTTTCAATCCACCTCTTTCTCTCCCTGCACCCCTTTTCTTTAAATCCACCTCTTTCTCTCCCTGCACCCCTTTTCTTTCAATCCACCTCTTTCTCTCCCTGCACCCCTTTTCTTTCAATCCACCTCTTTCTCTTCCTGCACCCCTTTTCTTTCAATTCACCTCTTTCTCTTCCTGCACCCCTTTTCTTTCAATCCACCTCTTTCTCTCACTGCACCCCTTTTCTTTCAATCCACCTCTTTCTCTCCCTGCACCCCTTTTCTTTCAATCCACCTCTTTCTCTCCCTGCAACCCTTTTCTTTCAATCCACCTCTTTCTCTTCCTGCACCCCTTTTCTTTCAATCCACCTCTTTCTCTCCCTGCACCCCTTTTCTTTCAATCCACCTCTTTCTCTTCCTGCACCCCTTTTCTTTTAATCCACCTCTTTCTCTCCCTGCACCCCTTTTCTTTCAATCCACCTCTTTCTCTTCCTGCACCCCTTTTCTTTCAATCCACCTCTTTCTCTTCCTGCACCCCTTTTCTTTCAATCCACCTCTTTCTCTCCCTGCACCCCTTTTCTTTCAATCCACCTCTTTCTCTTCCTGCACCCCTTTTCTTTCAATCCACCTCTTTCTCTCCCTGCACCCCTTTTCTTTCAATCCACCTCTTTCTCTTCCTGCACCCCTTTTCTTTCAATCCACCTCTTTCTCTTCCTGCACCCCTTTTCTTTCAATCCACCTCTTTCTCTCCCTGCACCCCTTTTCTTTCAATCCACCTCTTTCTCTTCCTGCACCCCTTTTCTTTCAATCCACCTCTTTCTCTCCCTGCACCCCTTTTCTTTCAATCCACCTCTTTCTCTTCCTGCACCCCTTTTCTTTCAATCCACCTCTTTCTCTCCCTGCACCCCTTTTCTTTCAATCCACCTTTTTCTCTCCCTGCACCCCTTTTCTTTCAATCCACCTCTTTCTCTTCCTGCACCCCTTTTCTTTCAATCCACCTCTTTCTCTCCCTGCACCCCTTTTCTTTCAATCCACCTTTTTCTCTCCCTGCACCCCTTTTCTTTCAATCCACCTCTTTCTCTTCCTGCAACTCTCTTCAAAACCATTCAAACTCTGTGGGTGAAAGGATGTGATGATGCAAAATTTATGTTTATAACAATACAGTTTAAGACTGTTTTAAACCAGGAAAATATTACTTCTTAAATATGTGATGAGCATCCATAATTGATAATGTTTATACTGTTTATATTCTATGCTGTAGTTCAAGTTTATATAGTATATAAAATATTATTCACTTTGATCACTAGTTGCTTTCTGGATATTTGTTGTCAAATGCTGGGTTTCTGCCTGACACAGGAGCACAATTCACCTCAGGAGGGCTGGTATATTACTGCCAGTCCATGTGGGTTTTACATTACAGCCCAGTTGGAGGCATTCCATTTAACGAGACAATGGATGTGTCAATGAGGCAAGGCAATACGCAACACAGGGTTAATGGATCTTATATCTACCATCAGACCACAGTACCTGATAACACACTAAATTAGACTGATGCTGATATGTGTGCACTGATGGGACAATAGTGACTCACTGAGCTTTCAGTGCCGTTACAACAATGATTGCAGTTTAACTTAAAACAACCATTTTTCCATAACAGTTATTTCTTCCACATCTTTCGATGACAATTTACGTGTTTGTTCATATTATGATATGAATTACGATTTTCTTCAACCACAACTATTCTAGTTACTTACTCAACATTTCGACTGCCATCGGCAGCCTTCATCAGGAATTCTGGGACGGCAAGTTCTTCCTCTGCTCACCAGTTGTATTGGTAAGCACGCTGTCCCATATGTGACTCAATCTATATCCACCCTCGTCTCGATTCGTGACTGGAGTTGCCTTTCGGATCCATACGGCCTCTTTGATCCAACTTGTGTTTCTGTTACAGTCTTTGTCAATCACGTTTGCCCCGTCCCAGTCTCTGTTGCAACTGTTCCTGTCTACATGGTCTGTTGTTGCAGATTTATGCTCTATCACCGCTGACACTCTCTTCTGTTCCCTGGTAAGTCGTCTGGTTATGATGTTTTCAACCTCCTTCTTGTGTTCTTCTAGTCTTGTTCCAAATGTTCTCTCTCTATCGCCGATATATGTGTGGTTACAGCTCTTACAAGGGATCTGGTATACACAGTCTGTTTTTTTTTTATCTTACACTTTGTCCTTTGGATGCACTAGTATTCTCCTGATGTTTTGATGAGGTCTAACAGATGTAGCGATCTCATGGTGTTTAAAATCCGCTGCATAGGTTCTGTTACTCCTTTGACATACGGGAGTGTGACCATACCTTTGCATTTCTCTGTGTTCTTTCCTTCTTTTCTTTGTTTTTTTCCTTCTGAGATTGCTGTTCTTTCACCTCCTTTATGGTCCAACTTGGGCACCCACAACCTTCTAGTGCCTTGGTGATGTGCTCCACCTCTTTCTCTCTGTCTTCTGGCTCTGATACGATGTTGTTGCATCTATCCAGTAAAGTTTTGATGACCCCCTAGTTTCTGATATAACAGATGACGAGACGTGAAGTTCAGATATTGTTCTGTATGCGTCTTCTTCCGATACACTAGGAGTTTCACTGTTCCATCTTCCTTTTGTATCAGAAGTGTGTCCAGGAAGGGCAGAGAGTTGTCGCTCTCAACTTCTTATGTGAACTTAATGCTGCCTGTGGTGTCTATGCTGTTGAGATGCTCTGTCAGTTCTTGTTCACATCTCTTCCTCACTACTTCCATCACATCATCCACATATCTCTTCCATAGTTTTGGTTTGCAAGTTATTGGTGCTGTGAAAATAGCGTGCTGTTCCAGAGATTTGCAATTACAGGTGACACCGGACTTCCAATTGCTGTACCAAACTTCTGCTGATAAATGGTGCCCCTGAAGCTAAAATATGTAGTTGTGACAAACATGTCGAGTAGAACTTTTACCACTTCACTGTCTTTCAGTTTTAAGACAGTCTTCATGCGATCCCAACATCCCTTTTGGTCTTTCAGTGCCACTCGTGTGGCTAATCTCGCTAATCTTATCCAACTCCCTTTCCTATTCTTCGCCGCGGAACGCAAAGGTGCACGTACAACTCGCCTGTCACTGCCTGCCATGTTGAATGCTTGAATGTCAACAAACTTCGAGTAAGTTGCGGGTCACGCATCGATCCCACGATCATGTGATACGCATGTCATTAACGTTCGGAAAAGCAAACTTCGCCTAGCTCAACCTGTGTGGTTTCTCACCATAAATACAAATCGGGCCAATACAGTGAAAATGCAAACACATGTATCTGGCTTATTAAACGCATTTTGGCGGACAGTACACTTTACAAATTTGTATTTTAGTACCAAGAACATTATATTATTACATGAGCAACAGATGCATTACCTTTAAATTAAATTTAAATTCACCATTGCTAATTACAGGATGGGCTTTTGTGGCTTTATAAAAGGTGGTATTGTTTTATACACATTTATGTGCATGTCATATATGAAGCCGTTGACACCATTGTGTCTGTTTCAGTGCCCACTGACATTCAAAAGCAGCACATTCCTGACTCCAGAGAAGGATATCATGCTGGCCGTGGAGAAACGGTAGAGTGCTACAGGAAGTCAGCAAGACTTAACAAGATTGCTATCCAAGGCAAAGGCCCAGATGGCAAGTGGACATGGAAGCAATTGGCTTATCGAGAATCCAACAATTTTTTATCTGTAACCCACCCTCCTGCGATATGTGACAACCTTGTTTTTAAACATATTCACGCTGCTAGAAGTTACACAATCGATAGACAATTTGCTCCATTCATTTATTGTCTGTGAGAACGAGTACTTCCTGATGTCCAATCTACACTGATCCTTTACACATTTTACCTCATGTCCTCTAGTTCTACTATCTTCTTGAGTGAGAAAAACATATTTCTATAAATATTTTCATTCCCATTCAATATCTTAAAAACTTCAATCTGATCTCCTCTTAACCTCCTTGTATGCCGAGTTGTTAAACCGCATTCTTTCAGGCGTTCTTCATAACTAAGGTCTCTCAGTTCTGGAATATTTTTTTTGCTCTCCTCTGCATGCATTCAAACGTATCTATATCTTTCTTATGATATGGTCTCGAACGCTTGTATACAGTATTCTAAATGAGGTCTAACTATTGCCTTATACAGAGGTATATTTAGCTTATTATATTTAGTCCTTTTCTTTTACAGTAGTTCATAGAACAGTATCTCCCGTATTATATTTTATATCTAAGTTCCTGTGTCCTATATGTAGGCATCTACATTTCCCAAAATTGAATAACATCTACCATTTTTCAGACCATTTCATTAATTTGTCTAGATCGTTTTGTAAATGTTGTTTATCACCGTCAGTGTTAACCTTTCTAAACACTTTTATGTCATCTGCAAATTTTAGTGTGTTGCTTGTTATATTGTCATGCAAGTCATTGATATATATTAAGAATAATAATGGTCCTAATATTGATCCTTGTGGCATCCCACTCAGTCAATTATGCCATCCCCGATACCATGGGCTTTTAATTTAAGTGGTAATCTTTGATGTGGCACTTTGTTAAAAGCTTTCTGAAAATATAATTAGATATCTACTGGTGATCCCTCGTCTATCCACTTAGTGATTTCTTCCAAAAAACTCTGGGGTTGTTAAACAACATTCTTTTAGGCATTCTTCTGAAGACTTGAGATCCGCCAATCAACTATTGACTATACTGCGGTACCATCTCGGTTTCCGTATCCTGTATGTAGGCATTTACATTTCCCAAAATTGAATAACTTCTGCCAATTTTCAGACCATTTATCTAATTTGTCTAAACTGTTTTGTAAATGTTGTTTATCACCATCATTGTTAAGCTTTCTAAACACTTTTGTGTCATCTGCAAATTTCAGTACGTTGCTTGTTGTATTATCGTCCAAGTCATTGATATATGTTAAGTATAATAAAGGTCATAATACTGATCTTTGTGGTAGCCTACTCAAAACTGATTTCCAGTTTCAAACCTCCCCATCTACTACAACATGCTTCTGTCAGTCAGCCATTTTTCTATCCAGTCGATTATGCCAGCCCCGATACCACGGGCTTTTAATTTAATCTTTGATGTGACACTTTGTCGAAAGCTTTCTCAAAATCTAAGTACACTGTAGATAATATCCCTCATCTATCCACTTAGTGATTTCTTCCAAAAAACAACATATTTGTTAAGCATGACCTCGCTTTTAGGAATTCATGTTGAGATTAATTTAGTAAATTATGCTTAACAAATTCTCGGAATTATTTCTCAAACCCTTTTTAAATAGGTGTAATATGTTTGTGTTTTCCATTCAAAAGGAATAACTCCCTCTTTTAATGACAAGTTGAACACTCTTGCAAGTGGTATACTGATTTGTTCTACTGTTTCCATTAGTAGTTTTGGAGGAATTCCATCCACTCCACGTGATTTATTATCCTTCACTGCCTTTATTTTCTTAACAACCATTTCTGGAGTTACAACTAACTGCCCTAAATAGTGAAATTTACCTCCTGAAATTTAGCATCTGGAACTGGTAATGAACTAATATCCTCTCCGGTAAATACTGAACTGAAGTAACCATTTAGATCTTCAGCAATTAAAAACTCTTGTTATATTGTATTTCCAGCACTGTCTTCTGGTGGTCTAACCTTGTCTCATACGTTTTGTTTCCTCCTGACATATGCATAAAAAACTCTTGCTGTCATTTTTTATGTTACATGCTAGTTTTTGCTCATAGCTTCTTTTAGATTGTCTAATTTCAGTTGTAGCTGCATTAAGTGCCTCTTTGTAATTTGTGTAGTCTTCATCCTTTCTGGTACACCTATAAACCCTCCACATAGTTAGCTATTTTTCTAATAGCTTCTTTTGAAGAAGTGTTTCTTTCTAAACCATTGTCCTTGTTTTTTTTTAATGGAACAAATTTATCAATGGTACTCTCAGTTTCATATTTTAGCATGTTGTGGTCTTATTCATCAGCATGTTTTCCAATCTAGCTTTGCTAAATATTTTCTCATATCTTTATAGTTACCTTTGTGAAAGTTTCTCCTGTATGTTTTTTATTTTTACTTACTGATTTTACATTGATGTCAAAATGTATTTGATTATGGTCACTGTTACCCAATGGTTCGCATATTTTTACATTGTCCACTAATTCTTTTTGTGATGACAAAACTATATCTAACATATTCTCTTCCCTGGTTGGTTCTAGCAACATCCAAGCAACCAGCATATTTACATTCATTGCTCACTCCTGCAAGACAGCCTAAACAACTTTGATCATCTAATTCTAATCTAATTTGTGTTGCCAGTTGTTTTGGTGTGCTGCCCAGCTTGGGTTTCCTGAGGAGTTTGGCGCAATAGAAGTATTTTATATTGTATTGCATTTCTATTTTTCTGCTTCCATGTTTCTGACAGTTTAGCACTCTGTTCTTAGAAGGGATTGGTATTGTTATTGCAAATTGTAAATTGTAGAGGGTAAATATTTTCAGGTAAATACCTAAATGGACGAAGGGGAATGTATTCAGGTAAATGGAAGAAGGGGAATGTATTCAGGTAATTAGAAGAAGGGAATGTATTCAGGTAAATGCAAGAAGGGGAATGTATTCAGGTAAATGGAAGGAAGGGAATGTATTCAGGTAAATGGAAGGAGAATGTATTCAGGTAAATGGAAGAAGGGGAATTTATTCAGGTAAATGGAAAAAGGGGAATGTATTCAGGTAATTAGAAGAAGGGAATTTATTCAAGTAGATAGTCGAAAGGTAACTTTGAGGTATTTAGAAGAACCTGGGCAGTTTGCTTTCCACGTTGGACATAACATAATACATATACGTTTAGACACAACAAGACAAATGGTGTGCCTGTAGTGTAACATGCACAACTATAGCTGCATACCAGTCGCAGCTAATAACATTTTTAATTGCTATATTAAATAAAATGATTTAATCTAATATATATTTCAGCATAACGAACCAAATTGTTTGAGTCACATTTAAAAATAAGATTTCAACATTTGTAAGTAACAGAGGACACCAAAACGTCTTCATCTTGTTGGCCAGTACTGTGTAAGTGCACTCGTACATTTTTACACAAAATTAAGGGATAGAGGGAGTGGAGACGATTAGTGGAGAGCAACAACAATAATGTATGTTATGTTTAAGGCATGTTAAATTGCAGAAGGACTGTTGTTGTAAGCCTTTAGAGAACTGACATTGTAGTTGAAGTCCTGCAGTTTTATATTGTTGTCATAATATATTTGGATTATATGTTTATTTGTATCGCCAATAAAAAAAAATTATTTTTTGCCGATATTTGCTTTTTTCCCCTCGATATTTCCCGTTGTGACTAGATGTTCTAGTGTTTCCTTTATCATCACGTGGCTTAAGCAGACTTGCTAAGTTGGGAAGGCCGGAAAGGGGTACATTAGTGCATACGACAAAAAATTCGGGGTTGCGACGTCGCATCGTTGGTCGATGACCGGCAGACACACTCGAGACACAGCACAACAAAAATACTGAGCATAACGAAAGGAGCATAAAAATTAAGGTAATTGATAAAAAAACATATAGCAGTGAAAATAGCTCCACATTTCAATTATGCAAACACGCACATTCTATAGTGAAATGTTCAAATGATAAAAATATATAAAAATTATACAACAATAATTACAGGCTAGACATGCATGCAGCAATGTAAAAAAACAAGCGCAGATCAGCATGAAACACCATGTTGACAAAAGGTCACTTAATACAGTACAGATTACACAATAACAGCGTTAAATAAGACAATACTGATAAATAAAATAAAACTGCCATGCAAGAAATATACAAAGTTATACACAATTCTGACTGAGATTGATAAATGTAAAAACTGCCTGGAATGTGCAAATGACATAAATAAAAAATACACTAATGTATAAATACACAAAATACAAACAACATATATATACAGTGCCGAGATAGTGCACAAGTCGTTGTACGACGTGCACGCGACACGCGCCAGCCGTAGTGTGAAGATAGTGTCCTCGTTCAACTTGCACTTCAGCAGTGCTGACAGTACCAAGTACCGGTACCAAGGGTGCGGGTGAAATTCCAGTGGCCAAGTTCAAGGCAAAAGGCAAAAGAAATTCGTCGACGTAGTCGTAGGCATAGAGTAGGGTGGGGCAATACGCCTACTTTTTTCAGGAAATCGACTCATGGGAAAACCTTTTAGATATATCTCTGATATATTGGATGTATCACCTAGTTTATTATCTTAGCTGAAAATCTTGTGTTGATATTTTCGATGTTCAATATCACAGGAAAAAGGTATAGCCATTTTAGCAGAGGTCCTGAAAATGGGCGTTTTGCCCCAGGGGTTATGCATTAATCAGCCTCATTTAATTATTAGTTTACTTATTTCGCATTACCAAAGTGATGGTATTATTGGTACACTTCAGTATAGCGAAACCTTGCATCACATCATAGTAATATTTGTTGTTATAATTTTATTGAGAACTGTGACTGAAATAGTTAATTAATTAGCTCCTTTTCTCTGAAATTCAACAAGTGCGTTATAGTGTATATGTTTATTATAAACTGTCATACGCAGGCGGAACTTGTCAAATCGTCTACTCACTTTCAGACTCAAATTTGACAGATAATAGTACGTCCCACCCTGTGCGTTTTGCCCCCACTAATGTTGGCCTTTTTGCCCCACACGTTCGATATTAAAATTTCACCATCTGTATATTACTGGCTTTTATCACTCGCATGCACAACATTCACGATTACATATTTGTCTACCGCAGACACTCAATGCGTTGTCTCAGTTTCTTATGGTTACTGCCCACAAAACGACTTTTTTTATAATTTATAGAATCAAAAGTTTGACGTAAACAAAAATATCGCGTGAATTTCGTTTTCTGCCACCGTATTCTAACCAAATGTGAAGAACTGTATGTGGCCTCATTTGGCGATCTCGAAATTCTTATTTTCGCGCTGTGAAACTAGTTAGAGGATGGGCTTTATGCCCCAAAACTTGCGTTATGCCCCATGCTACTCTAGCCTCCAATCCGCCATTAGTAATGGCGGATTACTGCATTCCTCGTTACTTCATGACATTAGCTAGCGGTGTATAACACTAACAGTCAACCATTTTTATAACGACTACCAAGTAATAATGTACATCCAGTAATCATAATAAATTGCCTAAATGGACAGACGCAATGGAAAAGTGCCGATTGCACGAACGGCAAAATGCATGATTTGTCGATCGCGAACTTTTTTACGACCCACGGAAAATCGGCCTCGAAGGCAACCTTGTATGCGTTGGCATACTCCTCCTTCTTAAGCGGTGCCCGCGGCTTAGCCGACAAGGCGCGCTTCATCGTGTCATAGAGAAATAGCGATCGATGATTAAAAATTGTAGATAAAAATAACTTAGGCGAAAGATAAATGTTAACTGTTCTGGCGGGGAGTTATACTCGCTATGATTATATAGCAGAGATCACGATGGCACGTAGCTGCGATATCATTGGTCGCCGGAATCGAGGCTGACGGAAAGTCGAGATTTTTCACTCAACCGTGCCGATTTTACCGATAAAATGATGGAAAAAAACATTTCCCCCCATCGCAAAAACCGGTAGAAATGTTCTACCGACTGGTAGACCGGTAGAAGAGGTGAAAAACCGGTAGACTTGGGCCTTGGCATGTCTGGGCTTAAAGGGGGGGGTGAAGCACTCGAACAACCATATAGGCCTTAGCCCAAACATAATAACATACCATTTACAGTATATATCACCCTTATATGATGGGCGCAACGCCACGGTAATTTTGTAATATCCTTTTTAACTTTGAGATTATCTTCGCTGGGCGGCGCCATATTGCTCTGCGGGGGGCTCAGCGGCAGAGTGGTTTGAGTACGAGCTCCTGGCACCGCGTTCACACAGTAAAAACCTCTCGGAAAAACGGCCGAAACGCATGGAAAATCGAATAAAAAGAAAACTGGTGTGCACTGGATGGCTCCTGGATGTATCAACTAGTACTACAAATGCAAGGAAAAAACTTTTGATCGACTTCCGAGGAAGAATTTGCAGCGGAAAAGGTGGTTGCAAATGCGGAAATTGCCGTGTCCGCCAGCCGCAGGCTCTGCGAGTGACCACTTTTCCGATTCAGATTACAAGACAAAAGACTATGTGATGAGCATGGACAGACGGTGAGCATCAAGATGTCATTCTTGGTCAAAGACACCGTTCCATCTTAGATCTTTTTTTCCGCATATGACCATGCATCTACAGACTATTCTGCGACAAGGAAACGTCGGAGGGCAGAGTGATGCGTAGGAAGCGACGAGCCGAAACCAGGTTAGTAAATTGGATTACCGTTACCATTGTGACTTATCACTACGATTACAATATAGTTCCACCCCAATAAGCACAGCAGTGCTTCAACGTCAGCATATATAAGACCCACAGTAAATCGAAATGTATGAATACAATAAAGTGCGAGTAAGTGTTAATAGTTTGATATAATTACGAGTGTTTTCCAATCGCCGATTTATTTTCGACGTGATCAGACGTACCGTCAATACGTGGCCGTATTCAAAACAATAACAATAACTCAGTAAGTGCTACAGGATATACTGCAGCCTTATAACATGGGTCATGGCGTATGTACTAGGCAAAATTATTCAAGAAAATAATTTGATTTGATATTATTTATTGACAGTCATAATAAGTCTCATACTCCTGTGTTCTAAATGCCTAGAGAGCAAGCGGCAAGCGTAAGGCTAAGCCTCGGGGGGGGGGGTAGATGCATGGGAGAAACACAACCAAAAGACAGTATAGACCAGGGGTCGGCAACCTGCCGCCCGCAGAGCTATTTCATGCGGCCCACGGACTGATAGTGAGATTATGCATGACGCGGCCCGCGCCCGCAATATTTATATATAAAATAAAAAATAGTGCGTCTTGTCTAGACTAAATTCTAGACGAAACGTCTAGGCGAAATATATCACATAATGCAACCCGGTAATACCATTTCCACGTGATGAACATATCAGATTTTTTCTCACTTCCTTTAAACTTTAATTAATTCACTTTTGCCAACATGCAGACGTAAATGTTCTATCTGTTTTGTGTTTGAATGATAATGTGTTGTTTTGAATAACACTCGTCATCACTCGTTAAATCACTGGCAGTTCCAGCACCTTCCGTCCGAGAGGAATGTGCAATATTAACAATTCCTGCACTAAACCGAAGTGCCCTGCTAGGTTGGGTTGCCATGCTGTGTCACGTGTACGAGCTGAGACATGAGACTAGGTTGGGCTGCCATGCTGTGTCACGTGTACGAGCTGAGACATGAGACTAGGTTGGGTTGTCATGCCGTGCCACGTGTACGAGCTGAGACATGAGACTAGGTTGGGTTGCCATGCTGTGCCACGTGTACGAGCTGAGACATGAGACTAGGTTGGGTTGTCATGCTGTGCCACGTGTACGAGCCGAGACATGAGACTAGGTTGGGTTGTCATGCCGTGCCACGTGTACGAGCTGAGACATGAGACTAGGTTGGGTTGCCATGCCGTGCCACGTGTACGAGCCGAGACATGAGACTAGGTTGGGTTGCCATGCTGTGCCACGTGTACGAGCTGAGACGTGAGACTAGGTTGGGCTGCCATGCTGTGCCACGTGTACGAGCTGAGACGTGAGACTAGGTTGGGTTGTCATGCTGTGTCACGTGTACGAGCTGAGACGTGAGACTAGGTTGGGCTGCCATGCTGTGCCACGTGTACGAGCTGAGACGTGAGACTAGGTTGGGTTGTCATGCCGTGCCACGTGTACGAGCTGAGACGTGAGACTAGGTTGGGTTGCCATGCTGTGCCACGTGTACGAGCTGAGACATGAGACTAGGTTGGGTTGCCATGCTGTGCCACGTGTACGAGCTGAGACGTGAGACTAGGTTGGGCTGCCATGTTGTGCCACGTGTACGAGTTGAGACGTGAGACTAGGTTGGGTTGCCATGCTGTGCCACGTGTACGAGCTGAGACATGAGATTAGCGTATTCGTGGAGAAGAAGGGGGCAGAAGTACCGGCATTCACTGACCCCTTATGGATGTGCGATTTTGCATTTTAGTCTACGTCACGGAGCACCTCAGTCTGCTGAACGCCAAACTCCAGAGAACAGAACAACTAATCAATGATCTCTGCCAGTTTGTCTCCACTTTCGAGACCAGGTTTCGATTGTGGGAGACACAACTGCGGGATGCAAATTACTTCCCGACACCCATAGAAAACAAACCAGCCACAACGGACATGTAGGCCTTCGTAGCATTCATTGAGCTGCTGAGACGAGAGTTTGATGACCGATTGACAAGTATCAGGGCTCGCAACAGGGAGTGAAAAAAAACTTCAACGTGTCCAAAATTGTTTGGCTAGGGTAGTTACACGATCTCCTCGTTTCTCTCGCTCACTGCCACTTCTAAAATCATTGCATTGGCTCCCTGTGTGATATCACATTATTTTTAAGAGCTGTACAATTACCTATCAAGCCTTTTCAACCAAATAACCTGCATATTTGCATTCAATGTTCACTCCAGCAAGACAACCCAGACAGCTTCGGTCGTCTGGTTCTGGTTTACTTTCTGTTCCCAGAGTTAAGACAAATGCTGGAACTCGATCTTTCTCGGTTGCCGCAAAATTGCCTATCCTCCTTAGTTTCTTGGCCCCTCCATCCATCGGTTGACGACTTTTTGCATTGTACATACACTGCACATTGCATACACAACAAAAATGCCTAATCCTTTGGTTTTGTTGCGCCACTGAGCTTGGATTTTCCGAGGATATTGGCGCAAAAGAAGTAATTTTATTATTATTATTATAAGATGAACTTCGTATAATGCAAGCCATGAACGCATCTAACAGATGGACATTTGGATGACGTGCTGAGGCTCGCAGTGTCAAGTCTGCAGCCAGATGTGGGACACTTGGTGGCGCAGCAAAATCTCTAGCATCAGACGTCAGTGGCACACGGGTCCATATGGCATCAGCGGCATGCCAAGAACACGTAATATGAATAATGTGTGTTTTTAAACAGCATAGTGACTATCGAACTGTTGTTAAAAATCAGACCTGTTTACAACAACACTCGATACCACTGCTACACACAACGTATGTATGTTGCATGCATATATATATATATATATATATATATATATATATATATATATATATATATATATATATATATATATATATATATATATATATATATTGTACGTGTTACAAGAATGATAATATCCTTATGTGCATGTTTGCATGTGCGTGCGTGCGTGCGTGCGTGCGTGCGTGCGTGCGTGCGTGCGTGCGTGCGTGCGTGCGTGCGTGCGTGCGTGCGTGCGTGCGTGTCTATGTGGCCCACTGACCTATTCCAAGTCACTAATTTGGCCCTCCGTTCAAAAAGGTTGCCGAACACTGGTATAGACTATAGTGCAACAGAAGCCACTGTAATGAATATCGTGGGGGGAGGGGGCAACTGTCGGCAACCCACAATAGTATTAGTACAAGCTATACATATGAAGGAAGTATATCAGGCATGGGGTCAATTCTGTTTTGTCAACTCCAAAAAATCAGTTCTAATTCCGCCTTGTAAACATCAATTCCAACTGTTAAAATGCTAGGCTAAAGAAAAATTCAAATCCAATTTGTTTTAACACAGTTTTATTTGTCACGTGTGAACAATCATATTTAATTAGATATGACTAAAACATTATTGTTCGTTAAATGCACACACACACACACACACACGCACGCACGCACGCGCGCGCGCGCACAAACACATATTTATATATATATATATATATATATATATCAGGGTTGCCACAAAAAACTTTAAAATGGCATCCAGCCATTTCATATGTACTTTCTGCTGCGACACCTCTCCTTGATTTTTGCTAACAAAACCAGACATTTTGGACAGCCCTGGACAGTTGGGTCATTAATCTGAGTTTTGAACAGTTTCCCCTGTTTATATCGGTTCCAGGTCATTTGCCCCCCTTCCGGACATTTGCCCCTTTGTCACTTGCCCCCCAGACATTAGCCCCTTGCCTTATTCAAAATCTGGATATTTGCCCCCTGTCCGTAGCTTCTGAATTATTTGTAAGTTTTTTTAAGAAATGTTTTTTTAACTTCTGAATATGAATTCAAGAGATATATATTACCCTAATTGCAATTAATGGTCTTTGTGCCAGATGAGCCAAGTAAATTACTTTATGTAGTTGGAGATTTAACAAGATTTGCCATCCAAGCCAAAGGCCCAGATTGCAAGTGGACAAGGAAGCCATTGGCTTATCGAGAGTCCAACAATGTTCATCTACTTATAACCCGCCCTCCTGAGATATGTGTCAACCTTGTTTTTAAACATATTCACGCTGCTAGCAGCATTCATTTATTGTCCTCTGTGAGAACGAGTGCTTCCTGATGTCCAATCTACATTGATCCTTTACTAATTATACCTTCTTGAGTGAGAAAAACATATTTCTATCAATATTTTCATACCCATTCAATATCTTAAAAACTTCAATCTGATCTCCTCTTAACCTCCTTGTCTCTAGAGTTGTTAAACCACATTCTTTCAGGCGTTCTTCATAACTAAGGTCTCTAAGTTCTGGAATCATTTTAGTTGCTCTCCTTTGTATGCGTTCAAGCGTATCTATATCCTTCTTACGATATGGTCTCCATGCTTGTATACAGTAATCTAAATGAGGTCTAACTATTGCTTTATAAAGAGGTATAATTAACTTTTTTCCCTTGTATGTTATGTTTCTTCTAATCAATCCAAGAATTTGATTACCCTTTGAAGCTGCCCTACTACACTGCTCTGAAACTTTCATATCAGCGCTTATTGTAACTCCTAAGTTCTTTTCTTTTACAGTAGTACCAAGAACAGTATCTCCCATTTTATAGTTTACATTCAAGTTCCCATGTCCTGTATGTAGGCATTTACATTTCCCAAAATTGAACAGCATCTGCCATTTCTCAGACCATTTCACTAATCTGTCTAGATCGTTTTGTAAATGTTGTTTATCACCATCAGTATTAACCTTTCTAAACAGTTTTGTGTCATCCGCAAATTTCAGTACGTTACTTGTTATACTGTCGTCCAAGTCATTTATATAAATTAAGAATAATATAGGTCCTAATACTGATCCTTGAGGTACCCCACTCAAAACCGATTTCCAATTTGAAACTTCTCCATCTACTACAACTCGTTGTCTTCTGTCAGTCAGCCATTGTTCTATCCAGTCAGTTATGCTATCCCCGATACCATGGGCTTTTAATTTAAGTAGTAATCTTTGATGTGGCACTTTGTCAAAAGCTTTCTGAAAATCTAAGTAGATAATATCTACTGGCGATCCCACATCTATCCACTTAGTGATTTCTTTCCAAAAACAACATATTTGTTAAGCATGACCTCGCTTTAAGGAATCCATGTTGAGATGAATTTAATAATTTATGCTTAACGAGGAAGTCCACCATATGGTCTTTAATTAACCTTTCTAATAATTTACAAATCACTGACGTTAAACTCACTGGTCTGTCATTCTCTGACTTATTTCTCGAACCCTTTTTAAATAATGGTATGATGTTTGCTTCTTTCCATTCAAACGGAACAACTCCCTCTTTTAATGACAAATTGAATACTCTTGCAAGTGGTATACTGATTTGTTCTACTGTTTCCATTAGTAATTTTGGAGGAATCCCATCCACTCCCCGTGATTTGTTATCCTTCATTGCCTTTATTTTCTTAGCTACCAATTCTGGAGTTACAATTAACGGACCTAAATAGTCAGATTTAGCCCCATGAAATTTAGCATCAGCAACTGGTAATGAACTAATATCTTCTTTGGTAAACACTGAACTGAAGTAACCATTTAGGTCTTCCGCCATTAAAAACCCCTGTGATATTATATTTCCAGCACTGTCTTCTAGAGGTCCAACCTTGTCTTGTAGGTTTTGTTTACTCCTGACATATGCGTAAAAACTCTTGCTGTCATTTTGTATGTTACATGCCAGTTTTTGTTCATAGCTTCTTTTAGTTTGTCTGATTTCAGTTGTAGCTGCATTAAGTGCCTCTTTGTATTTTACATAGTCTTCTTCCTTTCTGATACGCCTATAAACCCTCCACATAGTTTGTTTTAGCATTATTTTTCTAATTGCTTCTTTTGACAAGTGTTTCTTTCTACACCGTTTTCCTTGTTTTTGGAAGGGAACACATTTATCGATGATACTCTCAATTTCATATTTTAGAATATTCCAACATTCAATCGCGGTCTTATTCATCAGCATGTTATTCCAATCTAGCTTTGCTAAGTATTTTCTCATATCTTTGTAGTTACCTTTGTGGAAGTTTCTCTTGTACGTTTTCTTATTTTTACTTTCTGATTTTACATTGATGTTAAAATGTAGTTGATTATGGTCACTATTACCCAATGGTTCAAATATTTTTACATTGTCCACTAATTCTTTTTGTGATGACAAAACTATATCTAATACATTTTCTCCCCTGGTTGGTTCTAGTACGTGCTGAGTAAGAAAGCTATCCTGGATTAAACATAGAAATTGTTCATCCTCAATCCCTGTGCTCTCTAGAGAATTCCATTGTATGTGTCCATGGTTAAAATCTCCCATTATGATACATCCCCCTTTACTAACTTCCTTTATAGCGGTTTTTATTTTTGCGTTGTCCTCTTCGTTTATGTTTGGACTTCGGTAAACTAATCCAATAGTTAATTTTGAATTTCTTGAAACAATTTTGCACCAAACAGCTTCATCGCAATCTGCTTCCCTTTCTAGTTTTATTTCATAAGCCTGAATAGATTCTTTAACATATAAAATAACTCCCCCGCCCCTTCTTCCTATTCGTTCTTTCCTAAACATTACGTATCCTGTCAGTCCTAATTCAGCATCTGTTATATCTATGTTGGCCCATAGTAGTATACGTGCAGGAATGGGGGATCAAAAGAGCAGCCCAGTAAAGAGCATCCCATTCACTTCCGGTATAGAGGCTTCTGGGTAGCCCCAGCGCCCCCTAGCCGTAACCTACATCCACCACCACGAGCGCCCCCTAGCGACTGGAGATAACGGTCATAACCTTGTGTGTGTGTGGTGACCTGTACTGACCAGGTAGTAACCGCTACCTATCCAGTGATTTCAAAGCATCGAAGTAGTCTGCGATACCCTACCTGTTGTAGCCCGCGTTACCCTATCACCAACCGACACAACACTTCATGAAGTCACAAATTTTAATATATAAAAATAGCCATACATCATAGTAATAAAAAATAGCTATATATAAAATAGCTATATATCATATTAAAGCACGTCATAGTAATATAATTATTTGATACATCATATTAAAGCACATAAAATCATATTAATATAGTAATATAATCAGTTAAAAATAGTTATATCAAATCATATTAAAGCACATCATATATAGTAATATAAATATGTAAAAATAGCCATATATATATTTAACCATATTAAAGCATATAAATATCGTTCAATATATCATTTAAAAATAGTCATATTAAAGCATATAAATAGCGTTCATTATTTCATTTAAAAATAGCCATATTAAAGAATATTAAAGCATAGTAATATTAAAAAGCGATGGAACGTACAAGTTTCCAACACCGTTAACCATAGTGTCTACCGCACGGCAGGAGAAATATGTAGTATATCTGGCATGCTCACAGTGTTCCGTTGGAGTCCAGTGTAGTAAGCAGGGGTACTATTGTCCAACACACAAATGGCAGCGATCTCCGACGTACAGAGTCAACCTGCGTGTCCTCCTGAGAGACAGTATAGGAAGTGAATGTTGGACTAGCGTATTTGATACGCTGGCAGTTATAGTCCTTGGCTTCACCGCGAACGAGTACGTCGCAATGAAGTCAGAAGACGAGCGGGTGGCTGCCCTGTCTGTGTTGAGGGGGTCCGTGTCAGAGCGACCATTAAAAAGCGCGTCAACAAGGACTACGTAAACTACATTGCGTCAGAGCTGGAAGTACTTGACGAGGCATTCTCTTTGTAGGAGGAAGACAAAGAGAATGCCGTCGCCGCCAGCGCTGACAACAGCAATGAAAGCACATGTCCTCCTGTTGATGAAATAAGCACGAATCAAAAGGTACGGGACTGGGAAAATACCATGAATAAAAAGGTACAGCAGTGGTTAGACTCGTATGAAGAACGTAATCTGTTACCATCCACACCATCCATCACTTCCTCTACCGAACCGACTCTGTGTATAGCAGACGAGGAAAATAACGATGCGGTTATTACCGTAAGCAGCAGCGAAGCAGCTATGGTTATAAGCAACAGCAGCAGCAGCAGCAGCAGCGGCGGTAGTAACCATGGCAACGATATGCAGGCGACAGCAATGAACATAGACAGAATATGGAATCGTACAGAAGCCATGATGAACCCGAACACCTTCAACGCGTTGATAGACGCAGCCTGTGTTCGTTATGCATGTAACGAGGTTGAGCGTATATTAGATTTATCGGAAGGTGAATATTACGTACCGTCTTCCGGTCTGATCAATCACATCATGCGCTGGGCTGTCATAGCGTTGGAGGAGAGGGTTGGTAAAAGGCAATGGTGTGTCGATATGGCAGACACGATCAGAGCGACCATAGCCAGTCTATATGCAGGTAAGAACGAAGTTCCTGACATTGATTAAACAGGTGTGTCTTTTGTTGTCCCGTCTATAGATCCATAACGGTCTACGCCAATTACGAGAGGCGTATGAAAAAACCGACGATGATGATGATGACAAGACGGCAACACCGCCGCAGCAGCAACAGCAGCGACGAAAACGGAAAATGCCGTCGTTGACCGCGAACGACCTACGGTTGGTGCTCAACAGAAAACGTCGGTTTGCAGCACCAACCGCAGCAGCAGCAGCAGCAGCAGCAACGTCAACCCCAGCAGCGGCGATGACAACAGCAGCGCCAATGACACCGCCACCCCCACCGCCGTTTCTACTAGATGCACAGGGCACCTTCGAGTTCACTCCGGCCTCGCCATCATCGTCGTCGCCACCGTCGCCATCATCGTCATCATTCGAGACACTGAACAATGCATTGTTGTCAACACCCTCCGACACACAGCAGCCATCAACATCGTCATCACCGTGCACATGTGATCGCTGCTGCGATGAAAACATTATCAATGAAGCATCATCCCCAAGCAATCCGAACATTTTAAATCCACAAGTTGCGAACATTATGATCACAGAGGCAATCACACACTTAATCATAAATCATACCATACACCTCTGACAGTAGCCGAAGCTACTGTCAACGTATGTGCAGAAGGGTGCACTCGACTACTGTCAGAGGAGATGCAATCATACCTCATACACGAAGTGGCGTGTTTCAATCCTTGGATGTTGTAAACAAAGGATTGAAACACACACACACACACACACACACACACACACACACACACACACACACACACACACACACACACACACAAACACACACACACACACACACACAGTAATTGATTTGAATCATATATTGTTTAGTGTCTTTAGTAATTGTTAATGAATTTAATCTTATGTATTTAGTTGTTATATATCATTAGTGTCACACACAGAGTAATTGATTTGAATCGTATATTGTTATTGACTTTAATCTTATGTGTTTAGTTTTTTTATATATCATTAGTGTCTTTAGTGATTGTTATTGACTTTAATCTATGTATGTAGTTGTTATATATCATTAGTGTCTTTATTCTTTTGCGTGTATTTGTTGTCTATGAAATACATATAGTAATCTTTATGCATGAAGAGATCGACTTCTATATATACAATTATTCACACACGTGACCTCTGTCGTGGTGTAAAAACCCACAAGTCAGCCATTATTCACACACGTGACCTCTGTCGTGGTGTAAAAACCCACAAGTCAGCCATTATTCACACACGTGACCTCTGTCGTGGTGTAAAAACCCACAAGTCAGTCATCATCATAGTAAAACACCCAAAAGTCGACGTCATATATCATCATCATCAACTTATATATAGAGAATCCTATCTTTTCATATCAGTATATATATATATATATATATATATATATATATATACATATCTATTTCATAGACAATGTATTCCATTGAATAAAATAGTCAAAATGGAATGGAACGTGTTGTACCTTCATTATTCGCACGACTGACACCCCTCTTCACGAAAGGGAAACCCGTAGCCGATTATGATGGACAATACTAAGTGATCAAAAGTAGCCAAGTTAGGAACGCCTGTGATTGGTCAATAGTACCCATGTTAGGAACGTCTCTTATTCGTGATTGGTCAATAGTACCCATGTTAGGACCGCCCCTTTTTAGTAATTGACCAATAGTAATCAAGGTAGGAACGCTCTTATTAGTGATTGGACAATAGTACCCATGTTAGGAACGCCTCTTATTAGTGATTGACATGTTTAATTGACCAATAGTAATCAAGGTAGGAACGTCTCCTATTAGTGATTGGACAATTATTAGTGATTGACATGTTATCCACCTCGCACCCACTATATAGATGTACTGAGAGTCCATTCCCTCTCAGCAGTAGATGCAGTCATGAAAAGACACCAGTGTCGTCACTGTGAGGTCGCCTTCGACACGTGCGCAGAACTACAACGTCACGTGCAGAGTACTCACTCGACGCCATCATGCGACTTACATTCATACTCGGTGGCACCGCCTATGGTGGCGCCACGCAGCGACTATGCAAAGAGAGCGAAATACGCATGCGAGAAATGCGGCTCCACCTTCGGGAGATATAACAACCTACAGCGTCACGTAAGGTCGGTATGTAGAGGTAGTAGTAGTAGTAGAAGCATCGTCTACGCATGTAAGAAATGCGGACGGAAGTTCGAAAAACGTTACAATCTGACCAAACACGCACGAACCGCGTGTGCCGACGTCACCGAGCCACCAGCACCAAAGAGATCAACAAGAGAAGACACTACCCCATCCCACAACCATCCACTCGTTACCGAGGAAGATCCGTTAGACCCACCTGATCGACTTCCCTTCGCCGATACTCTGTCGACGGAGTTGCTAGATGTCGTTCGTGCGCACTGGTCTGCTATACGGACCCACGTGTTCAGAGGTCCACTTCAATGCAGGTACGATTACAGATTAATCACGCTAGACACGACCGACTTCGAACCGTCTTTGAAGATCATGTTCCAGGAATAGACCAATGCGTTCAAGATTAACCTCAGTTACGGGTTCATTCTGAGAAACAAGAACACGGGTCAATACAAGTACTATCATACCTCTTGTAATTGCTGTGGACGCTACCTGGACGAACCCAGTCTCGTCACCAACAGCAAGGACTTTGATAAATTTCTCCAACGCATCCGAGAACCCGACCTCTTGCAATGGGCTATCAATCAAAGACCGGATTCTGCGTGGGTATGCGAACTCGTGACGAATGTCACTTTTTTCGTTAATCGCATCATCGATCATCCTATAGGATGTGTAGGCATGATCTCTCTACCATCCTACATCAAAAGGAAGAAAAGCACCATCGGATTGGAAACGGAACCCATCCATCACAAGAGGTACAAAGATAACCTGTGTCTGTTCCGATGTCTGGCCCTGCATCGAGGATGTGATCTATATCAATTGGAACCGGCGGTGAAGACGCTCTACGAGACATACGATCGAGATCACGTACCCATAGAAGAATTTACAGGGGTCACGCTGGATGACCTCTATCGCGTAGAGACCACGTTCCAAACGAACGTGTGCGTGTACCGCCTTGTCAATGAGGAGGAGGACGGTAAGTCGACTGCCGAACTTGATCGTCGATCGTTATGCAAGTACCCCGAAACAATGTATCTCAACCTTCACGGGACACATTTTTCATTCATCCAAGATGTCTGCATGTACTGCAACTCGTATCGATGTCGGAAGTGCGGTGACTCATTATGGAAAGAGGCATCTATGCTGTATCGGCACGAGCGCACGTGTACGGGAGGTGTGCGTCGAGTCTATCCTGGTGGCGTGTACCATTCCACACCATCGGTGTTCGAACGTCTGGACGACGAGAACATTCGCGTGGCTGAATCGTTGCGCTACTATCCGTATCGAGCCACCTTTGATTTCGAGTGTTGGTTCGACACGGAACAACTCCCGTCGGACAGTGACAAGGTCCACTGGGTGGCGCGTCACGTTCCACTGAGCGTCAGCGTAGCATCCAACGTGCCCGGTCACGAGCGAGTGCAATGTCTCGTCACGGACGGAGACACCAACAAGTTGGTGAGTAGAATGATGAATATCTTACAAGCGATGAGTGACGCCGCGTACGACAAGATCAAACACTCGTACGAAGATGTCTTGGATCAACTCGCAGAGGAACTGACGAAATGGGACGAAACTGAGAAGGCTGCACGATCAGCCGTCGATAAGAAGAAATCTCGTCCGACGACCAATCCATACAAAAAGCTGATGGGACAACTCTATGGATGGATGCATCAGTTACCTGTCATCGGGTTCAATTCGGGTAAGTATGATCTCAATGCCATCAAACAGTTTCTCATACCCTACTTCTTATCCACCGGATCAAAGGAACAAGAAGAACAAGAACAACAAGAAGAACAAGAACAAGACGACAAAGATGAAGAGAATGAGGGTGTCGGTACTTTTTTCGTCATCAAACGCAACAACACTTTCATGTGTCTTTCGACGGATCAGCTGAAATTCCTAGACATGACCAACTACATAGCTCCCGGGTTCAGTTACGACAAGTATCTGAAGGCGTACGGATGCGAGATGACAAAAGGTCATTTCCCGTACGAGTACATGGACCGTCTGGAGAGACTCGACGACACTGCACTTCCATCGAAAGAGGCCTTCTTCAGTCGACTGAAGAACGAAGGTATTTCCGACGAGGATTATGCCAGTTGTCAAGAGGCCTGGCGCGACAATTCCATGAGGACTTTGCGAGACTTTCTCGTCTGATACAACAACAACAGAGACGTGGTTCCCTTTCTGCAGGCCATCGACAGACAGTTTGCCTTCTACGAACAACGTGGCATAGACATGTTCAAGCAAGGCATCAGCGTACTTGGTCTGACCTTGCTCTACCTGTTCAACGACCTTCCCGAGAAGACCTACTTTACCATCTTCAACGAGAAGAATAAAGATCTTCATCATCTCGTCAAAGATCACGTGGTTGGCGGGGCTTCGCTCATTTTTCATCGCTATCACGAGAAAGGGGTCACCACGCTACGTCAGAACGAGTACGGAGAGGCTGCTCGTCCTTGTAGGTCCATCGTTGGATACGATGCCAATGCCCTGTACTTGTGGTCACTCATGCAAGACATGCCTATGGGATGGTACACGCGACGACGGGAAGAGAAAGATTTCCGACCGGAATCGGCGCAGCTGTACGGTCAGATGGCCGCGGAATGGTTGACTTGGGAATCCGAACGCACGGGACGCGTCATACGACACCAGATCAACGGTAGAGAGAAGAGAATATGCAAACTGCTGGTGGACGGGTGGTGCAGCGAGACGAAAACGGCTTATCAGTTCCACGGATGTTTTTTTCATGGTCACTCGTTCACTGGCAAAGAGGTCAACGAGGTCAACGGGAAACCCATGGCTGAACTGCTCGAAGAGAAAGAACACCGTCTACATCCGTCACTTTGTCAAAGTCGTAGAGATGTGGGAATGCGAGTGGAAAGAGACGAGACGAGATCCTGACGTGAAAAAGCTTCTGGATGCTGCATTTCCGCGACGACGTCACGCACGATGGACGATGACGTCACAACAGATCCTGAGCGGCGTGCGTGCCGGAACCGTGTTCGGTCTGATCGAGTGTGACCTTCGCGTACCGGAAGCATTGCGAGAACACTTTGCCGAGATGCAGCCCGTGTTCAAGAACATCCGACTGACACGCGACGATCTCGGACCGTTCATGCACCGATACGCCGAGGAGCACAACATCATGACGACACCGAGACGCATGCTCGTGGGTAGTTATCGAGGGGATAAGATCCTGCTTGCCACGCCTCTGCTGCGATGGTACATGGACCACGGTCTCGAGGTGACGCACGTGTATCAGGTCAGCGAGTACGATCCCGTCCCGTGTTTCAGACGGTTCGGCGATGCAGTGTCCACGGCGCGACGCGAAGGAGACGTCCACTCGCACAAGGCCATCATCGCAGACACCATGAAGTTGCTGGGGAACTCGGGTTACGGAAAGACCATAACCAACGTGGACCGACATCGCGACGTCAATTATTGCAAGGAGAAGGCGGCATCGCTCTTGGTCAACGATAAGAGATTCCGACAACTCGATGTCATCGTGGACGATGCGTACGAGATAGAGATGAACAAGAAGACCGTCACGTACACCCTGCCCATACACGTGGGATTCTTCGTTCTGCAGTACGCCAAGATGCGCATGTTGCAGTTCTACTACGACTTCATCGAGAGGTACATGGAGCGCCCTCTTTTTCAGTACTGCGAGACAGATACAGATTCTGCCTATTTGGCCTTGGCCGGCGAGTCCGTCGACGCCCTCGAGACTCCGGAACTACGAGAACATTACTTCCGGCACCGCTCCGAATGGTTGCCGTCCGAATGTTGCGACGACCATCGGAACGAGTACGTGTGCTGTCGACTCGCCAATAGACCGTGGGTCGGCGACGAGGCGTGCTGTAAAGCGCGTAGGGCGTACGACAAGAGGACACCTGGTCTGTTCAAGGTGGAGTGGTCTGGCGACGGGTTCGTGGGGTTGTGTAGCAAGACGTACTATTGTTTCGGACCCACCGACAAATACAGCACCAAAGGACTGAGCAAACGTCACAACGACATCGACAAGAACGCGTTCCTGGAGGTGCTCACCAACCGTCGGAGCGGAAGTGGAAAGAACCGTGGGTTCCGGGTGCTTCACTCGACCGTGTTGACGTACGTGCAGGAACGAGCGGCTCTCACCTACTTCTACGCCAAACGAGTGGTGCACGAGGACGGGGTGAGCACGGGTCCAGTGGACGTGTAGAAAAGGACGATGCACTGCGGTCGTCTTTCATAAGCGACCATGGACGCGCGGTGGAAACATCCTTTCACGTGCATCGTCGCCGGTCCGACGGGATGCGGCAAAAGTACTTTCGTGACGCGTATGCTACGTCACGCTGCTGCGATGATCGATCCACCTCCCGAACGGATCACGTGGTGTTACGGAAAATGGCAAGAGGCTTACTCAACGATGGACTTGATGGACGTGCGGTTCGAGGAAGGGTTGCCGAGTGGTAGCATGTTCGATTCGTCGACGAGGAACCTCATCGTCATAGATGGCAGATGGCAGAAACGGACGAACGGGTCACGACCTTGTTCACTAAAAAGAGTCACCACAGGAACACGTCCGTGCTATATCTCGTACAGAACCTGTTCCCCAAAAACAAAGAGAGTCGTACCATCAGTCTGAATTCTCAGTACATGGTGGTGTTCAAGAATCCTCGTGACGCATCGCAGATGTCGCACTTGGCTCGACAGATGTATCCGGGGCGCGCCAAATTCGTTCAAGAGGCTTTTAAAGACGCCACTTCGGTACCGTACGGCTATCTATTGGTCGATCTCAAACAGGACACGCCCGAGGACATGCGTCTGCGCACGGCCATCTTTCCAGACGACGGTGTTCAGTATGTGTACTTGCCTAAGGTATAAAAACACCGCACGCTTGGATAGTCTCTTCATTCCCACCATGTCTGCCCTGGTGAATAGACACATTATATGCATACAGGCTCTGAACAGGATCAAGAACAACAAACTGAAAAGAGCCATCATCGAAAACGCTGACGCCGATCTTTTGTGTGCGCTAGCCGAGTGTGCCTACAACGTATTAAAACAGAACATTCCATTGTCTGCATTACAGAGGCGTCGTTTGAGTAAATACAGGAAGAAGTTACGCGAGTTGGCTCACAGTCGAACGTCGGCTGGTAGAAGAAGACGCCTCTTGCTGCAACGACAGGTCGGTGAGGGACAGAGCGGAGGATTCCTATCAGCCTTCCTAGCACCGTTGGCAAGTTCGGTGTTTCTACCCTTGCTTCGAGAGGTGCTGCTCCCGCAAGCAACCAGGTCGCGCCACCTTCGTTCGGGAGGCTAGATACATGGAACACGCACGCAAGATGGCCTTGTTAGATCCACGAATGTTGGACACGCTTCGGTCACCCCCACCCCCGACGGATACCTTAGGTAAGAAGGCGCGAGCACTCGATGACGAGATGACGGCCATCCTCGACAGAAAGGACCTCGACGACAGGACCAAGGTAACAGTGTATAATCAGGTGTTGCAACGGTATAACGTCTTGTCCGATAAACACGCCAAGGAACCGACATGAGTGATCGCAGTGAACGAGTCTGGGCCGGGGCCGGGGCCGGGGCCGGGGCCGGGGCCGGGGCCGGGGCCGGGGCCGGGGCGGGGGTGGAGGAAGCTCCTGCTAGCGAGATAGAGGCCGACGTCGTGGATACCGTCCCCAAGACCATGCAAGGCAAAGCCAGACGGTTGATGGAACGTATGAAAAGAAACATGTCTTGGACCGCCCGCGGCGAACTGATCCACGAGGGTGTGCCCATCGCCGGAAGTAACGTAGTGGATCTCGTGAACGATGTGTTGCGTAAGAGAAAGACCAATCCGACGGGATGGCAACCGTTTGCAAGAACTCCGTGCCATGAACCTGCCCATGGAGTTGGTCGGTAACGTTGCCAGGAGAGACTACATACGTCAGGCACCGACACCGACCACATCCACTCCAGGTCGTCGTCGAATACCGGCTTCTCCTCGCTCTGGTGGTGGTAGCGCAAGAAGATCGCTCAGTTGGACACCCCTCGCTCGTCGACGTGGACAAATGGAACATTCCATGCTCACCCTACCTCCAGAACGTCAACGCAAGGCACTGACGTCATTGGCTAGTTGGGAAGACATTTAAGTCGTTGCAACACGTGTCCACAGCTCAGTGTGAACAGCGATGTCGAGCGATCCACAGGACACGTACTACCGTTCTGTCATCGTTACAGCATTTTGCGTTGGATTGTACTTGATTGTTGACGCTATAGTGCGATATCGTATACAACAGTCGCTCTGCAGAGTATGATTACAGTACTAGAATATAGATCATTCGTCATCGTCTTGGGTGTGGTAGTGGGTCTTCTGGTGTACGTCAGCGTACTCTTTCTTACTCGTCACGAACCGTGCTGCGCACCGTGCTGCGCAGTAAACGTCACAACCGTCAGTCCATCGGAACTCTTTTAATGGCACCGAAGAAAGAACGAGCACTTAGGACGGTCTACTTCGATCCGAAAAGGGTAGGTAGTTACGGCGGACCCGATGCCTTGCGACGCGTCACGCACATATCAAGAAAAAAGGTTGCGGAATGGTTGTCGGAACAGGACGCCTATACCCTACACAAGCCGGCTAGACGTCGTTTCAAGAGACGACGCGTCATCGTGAGTGGTGTGGCAGCGTCTGTACGGTCACGACAGTAAGGGCGTGCCCAAGTTGCGCGTGTCGGATCGCGTACGTATCAGCAAGTACAAAGGTAAGTTCGAAAAGGGGTACACGGCGAATTGGAGCGAAGAGATTTTCACGATACACGAGGTTCATCCCTCTGCTCCACCCGTGTATCGATTGAAGGACGATCTCGGCGAAGTGCTGGAAGGTACCTTCTACGAAATGGAGTTGCAGAAAGTGTTGGTACCCCCCGATAAACTGTTCTACGTGCAAGAGGTCCTGGATCGTCGCAAGGTAGGTGGACGAAATCAAGTTTTCGTGAAATGGTTCGGCTACCCCTCCAAATTAAACAGCTGGATAGATGCCAAAGCACTGGTGCAGTCTACTATAAAGACTAGCCACGCGTTCGGTAAGACTTCAGTCGAGAAATGACACACGACACGACAACACGAGACTTCACCGTCGTCGAACAGGAGGAACAAGAGGACGTAGTAGTAGAGGACAGTACTGACGCGCAGAACGCAGAGGACAGTGGTAGCAGTAGCAGCGGTAGCACTCCTTGGCATCTCTTCGGTACCGTGTGTCCTAAAGAGGAAATAGTCTTTCTGTGTCAGGTGCTCGTCTTGTTTACGGTCATTCTCATAAGCATTTACAATCTGACCACAGGTCACGAGAATTCTACTCTGTGGACGGCTCTGTTGAGTAGTTCTTTGGGTTACCTGCTCCCCAATCCCACGTTGAGACGTAATGGCAACTGATTTCTACCTGACACTGCCTAGCAACGCTTCCATGAAGATGTATCCCAACAATACGTTGGCTCATTACATCACAGACTTACCTCGACTTATCGATCTGACTGGTGAGTGGGAATGCGGGTTGGCAGAAATACAGTACCCGCATACGTGGTACAACATAGGAAAGTACGATACCTGGTTCTTCCTTAACGAGACGATTGCTATGGGTCTAACCCCGAGTGCAAGGATCAGTGCTGGATATTACAAGTCTCCCACGACATTGATGGATCACGTCAACAGGGGACTGGACAGTATGACGACGGATAAGATACGAGCAAAGTTGACCTACAGCCCCGTCACTCAAAAAATGACGATGCACATGACACCAGGCACCGAGTTCACTGTACCTCGCCTCAGTGCGTTGGCAAGAATGTTAGGTTTCGAACCGACGGTGGTCACCAGTCCGTCAGCATCCCCACCAGCACCACCATCGCTACTAGGATCAATCATGTCAGCAGCGGTGACAGCAGCAGAGATGATAACAACGGACGAGAACCCGAGAGAAGGTGGAAGGAATCTCGGTCTCACACCGTCGGCCACCGTGTTTTTGCCACCCAAAGACACTCCCGATGGTCCGTATACCTACCGTAAAGAAGCCGAACACGTGGTGCAGATGAATCAAGGGTTCGATACCATATACGTTTACACGGACGTCGTGGAGTCTCGTATAGTAGGTGACACTGTCGCGCCTTTGTTGCGAGCCCTCCCGGTTGTCGGAAGTCACGGCGAAACGGTATCCGACAGGTTCACTAACATTCACTACGTGCCTCTGTTGTACTCGCAATTCAAGTCGATTGAAATCGATATAAGGGACGACACAGGACGACGCGTGCCATTCGAGTACGGTAGAGTGACCGTGACACTTCATTTTCGACGGCGCAGGATCGGACTGTTCTGAAGATTAATTACAACGAGTATTACGCGCGTCAGGCAGGTGGTGCGCTGCCCTACTTCGCCGGTGCTCAATACCAGCGGGGACATGGACTAGGTAGTCTGTTCACCGGTCTGCTGCGCAGCGCCATGCCGCTCATCAAGAGAGGTGCCGTGGCGTTGGGAAGGGGAGCGTTGAAGACCGGCGTGCTCATAGCCGACGACGTCATGTCTGGACAGAGCATAAAAAAGGCAACCAAACGACGCGTCACAGATGCCGGTAGGAATCTGATGCGTATGGTTCCTGGCGTGCGTCCTCGTAAACGTATAAAACGCGCGCCGGCAAAGAAAGGAGTCACTTTAGCAAAGAGACGACGCAAGAGACAGACGTCCACGAAACGCGAGGCCGACATATTCGACGACGATGGCATTCGTACATAAACAGTCGTGTGAAGGGGTCAAGAGCGAGCTGGATCTCTTTACCGTACCCCCCACTCAGACCAGCATCATCGACAGTCACGTAGTAGAACATCAGCCCTTGTCCTCTCTGGACTCGGGTGGACCCATAGAATTCCTCACATCCTGAGGAGTCGTGTTGTCGATATGATGGGCCGTCTCCACGTGGACCTCTTTCTGCAGGATAAATTCCTCATCAACGGCGTCGACGTCAAGATCCGACTGGTGCGTAGTAAACCTGCTTTTGCACTCATGGCTGGTGGAGTCAACCCCGATTACAAGATACAAATAGTCAATGCCTGCTTGTTTGCAAAGAAAGTCACCGTGAATCCCAGCGTGCAGATAGCACACGTCAAGGCTTTGGAGAAGAGTACGGTCAAGTATCCGATGCGATCCGTCGAGTGCAAGGTGTACTCCATTCCTGCCGGCACTCGCTCGCACACGTACGAGAACCTGTTCCTCTGCACCCTGCCGAAACGTCTGGTGCTGTGCTGCATCGATAACAATGCCTACAACGGAGCGTACGACAAGAATCCCTTTCACGCCAAGAACAACGCCATCAGCTTCCTCGCGGTGTACGTGGACGGACGACAGATACCCTCCAAACCTTTCCAGCCGAATTTCGAAGACAACCTCTTTGTCAGGAGCTACATGAGTCTGTTCTTGTCGACCGGTAAGTTGTGGCAGGACGAAGGGAACGGACTGACTCGCAGCGACTACCGACACGGCTACACCTTCTTCGGTTTCGACCTGACCCCCGATCAGTGCGATGGTCCCTGCTTCCATCTAGTACAAAAGGGCAACCTGCGCATAGAAGTTCATTTCCGCAATGCGCTGCTGAACACCGTGAACGTCGTCTCCTACGCCGAACTCGAGTCAGTGCTGGAAATCAACAAGAATCGCAACATCATCTACGACTACTAAAATGGACACCCTGCAGATTGCTAGACTACTGGCAGTGGACCCATGCACCAGAACTATATTTCGCGGCGTCGTACCCAGAGACGGACTACCCACTACGATAGACGGCACTCTGCCCGCAGCCTTCGTGTGCAACACCGACAACGGCGACGAACCAGGTGAACATTGGATAGCGCTGTACCTGGACGCCTACGGACGCGGTGAATACTTCTGCTCGTACGGTCTGCCGCCTCGTTACGCAGCGTTCCGCACCTTCCTGAACAAACATTGTTCCGAATGGACTCATAATACCCAGAGGCTTCAGAGTCCTCTGTCTAATGTTTGCGGACAATATTGTGTTGCTTATGTAATGTTTCGTTGTAAAGGTTCTTCTATGAAGACTTTCGTAAACATGTTCCACACTAATCTGGTCAATAACGATTGTGAAGTGTTCGATTGGATGAGACTATTGAAAAAGGGTATACCCTACTATCGTTTATCTTACATAGACTGATGATACAAACAACCTATTCGGCACCTATTCAGTAGTTAATGATTGCCGCGTATTTGATTGGCTTAAAACAGCTGCGATATGGTAGACCTTATTATCGCTCATAGCAGCAGTACACCACATCATCTTTCGAGCCTCTGGCGAGGTGGTGCACCACCCGTAAGCTCGCGACCTCTGGCGTGATGGTAAACATCCGCAAATCGCCTCGTCGTCATCCTCGAGCCTCTGGCGAGGTGGAAACACCCCTAAGCTCACGACCTCTGGCGCGATGGTCAACATACGCAAGTCGATTCATATATTCATCGTAGTTGTAGTTGTAGTGATATTACACGCTACCCTTGATGTATCGCCATGCTGCTTGTATTATACTCAATAAAATTCGTGTGCACTCGTTCCATATCGTGTTGCGTTGATTTCTCGTCTCCATTAGTCCCCTTTGATAGTTGATATAATTAACGACCCTATTATTAATTAGATGATTACTAATTACCCTATTCTGCTACGTATGAATCGTCACGGTCACTACCTGGTCAGTACAGGTCACCACACACACAAGGTTATGACCGTTATCTCCAGTCGCTAGGGGGCGCTCGTGGTGGTGGATGTAGGTTACCGCTAGGGGGCGCTGTGGCTACCCAGAAGCCTCTATACCGGAAGTGACTGGGATGCTCTTTACTGGGCTGCTCTTTTGATCCCCCATTCCTGCACGTATACTACTAAAGTGTACCTATGGGTCCATATTTTGTTATGGAATTTGGACCCCTTATAAAATGTTGACCTCCCTGTGTGTGTGTGTGTGTGTGTGTGTGTGTGTGTGTGTGTGTGTGTGTGTGTGTGTGTGTGTGTGTGTGTGTGTGTGTGTGGGTGTGTGTGTGTGTGTGTGTGTGTGTGTGTGTGTGTGTGTGTGTGTGTGTGTGTGTGTGTGTGTGTGTGTGTGTGTGTGTGTGTGTGTGTGTGTGTGTGTGTGTGTGTGTGTGTGTGTGTGTGTGTGTGTGTGTGTGTGTGTGTGTGTGTGTGTGTGTGTGTGTGTGTGTGTGTGTGTGTGTGTGTGTGTGTGTGTGTGTGTGTGTGTGTGTGTGTGTGTGTGTGTGTGTGTGTGTGTGTGTGTGTGTGTGTGTGTGTGTGTGTGTGTGTGTGTGTGTGTGTGTGTGTGTGTGTGTGTGTGTGTGTGTGTGTGTGTGTGTGTGTGTGTGTGTGTGTGTGTGTGTGTGTGTGTGTGTGTGTGTGTGTGTGTGTGTGTGTGTGTGTGTGTGTGTGTGTGTGTGTGTGTGTGTGTGTGTGTGTGTGTGTGTGTGTGTGTGTGTGTGTGTGTGTGTGTGTGTGTGTGTGTGTGTGTGTGTGTGTGTGTGTGTGTGTGTGTGTGTGTGTGTGTGTGTGTGTGTGTGTGTGTGTGTGTGTGTGTGTGTGTGTGTGTGTGTGTGTGTGTGTGTGTGTGTGTGTGTGTGTGTGTGTGTGTGTGTGTGTGTGTGTGTGTGTGTGTGTGTGTGTGTGTGTGTGTGTGTGTGTGTGTGTGTGTGTGTGTGTGTGTGTGTGTGTGTGTGTGTGTGTGTGTGTGTGTGTGTGTGTGTGTGTGTGTGTGTGTGTGTGTGTGTGTGTGTGTGTGTGTGTGTGTGTGTGTGTGTGTGTGTGTGTGTGTGTGTGTGTGTGTGTGTGTGTGTGTGTGTGTGTGTGTGTGTGTGTGTGTGTGTGTGTGTGTGTGTGTATGTGTGTGTGTGTGTGCGTGCAGCATTTATAAGGTAAAGATGTCACAAGCATAGATCTGCATTTGGTTTAATAACAATATTCATGCAATGTTATCTAAATCGAGTGTCAGATATAAAATAAGGAACCCCATAGAAAGTGTACCTATGGGTCCATATTTTGTTATGGAATTTGGACCCCTTATAAAATGTTGACCTCCCTGGCCCATTGAAAACAGTGCAATGTTGATTAGATAATATAATGCACTTTGGAGCTAGGATGCTACAATTTTGGTTACATGCGTTTGGTTATGTTACCAGTGGCATTCGTCAAACTGACCAAACAGATTCATTAAAAACATTAAGAGATCAGTAAAAGACCCATTCGTTGAATTAACATGGCTCCATAGGGAAAATGCTTTTCCTTGTGGTTAATTACTTTATACATTCTATATGACACTGGCACTCTTATATTCTAAAAATAATATATACAAGAGAAAGTTTCTCACATTGTGATTCATTTTTATTATTCAAAAGATGAATTTTGTAAAATTTTCAAGTCACTGTATGTGTAATCTTTTCAGATGAAGGATTCATAATTGGTTCGTACAAGTACAAGTACTAGTTTTGAAGCATCCAGCGCTACGGGTGATGCCGTCAATCTTTACATTACGGATGTCACCTTTAGTGCCATCACTGCTACTACTGCTGTAGCACCACATATGACTGATGCTGAAATGCAAATCGATCCGGTAACGATATTTCAAGTGCGACACTTCGCGAATGCTGCTGTAGTCACGGATGACATTATTGCACCAATGAACGTTGATCATGACTACTCCTATGTGAAACTTCCATCAGATTCAGTGAGAATAAAGACATTGGTGCAGATGATGCACACTGTGTGATAACAGCGACATAACCGAGGGTGACTCAAGCAGCTCCGACACCTATGAGAAAGAGAAGAAGTTTGTCATTCGTGAGAAAAACTTATGTCACTTTTCTGCACCTGCACACACACCAAACAGCCATAAACTGTGACACAGGTTGTACTCATGTCTGATCTATCAGCCAAGGTCTTTCGGATACTGGGGTGTCTGTCAGGAACGTGTGCTGATTTCTACCCCTGGATGAGTGAAAGGTGAATTGAATATGTTAGGTGTACATGTACTATCAATCAGAATAAGTAGTATATTGGTGTATATTTAGTGCCAGTAGTGTATTGGAACAGACGGTTAGTGTGCAAGTACTATCAGTCAGAACAAGTAGTGTATGTAATATTATAGCAATTATTATGTCGGAGTGACACCCTTAGTGGGAGTGACACCCTCGCTACCGGGAGTGCGGTGGCCCGGGATAGGCAATAAAGGTATATGTTTTGTCTACGCTGAAGTCTCTGTCTAATATACGCATAAAATTACTGAATAACATTACATGGTGGCAGCCGATGCGCACCTACACGTCTCTAGACTCATGTAGAGAGCTTTTGATACGCTGATTCGTATGGCAGTGTGAGTAGTTAGTCAATTTGCATTCGCAGACCCTTCGACTTGAGTGTGAAAACTAACATGGCGGCCTTGGCTGGCTTCGAGCCGCCACGTATGGACTGGTCAGCGGCAGAGCTGCCGGTCGAATTCGCAAACTTTCGGCAGTATTGCGACTTAATCTTTGGAGGACCCCTCGCTGACATTGCAGAACCTAAGAAGTTTACCTATATCTTGCTATGGGTCGGGAAAGAAAGGCTACGTATTTATAATACGTGGGAATTGACGGAGGCGCAGCGCACAGTTGAAACGCTGTGGGAACGATATACTGATATTCTCCAGCCGAAGTCTAACCAAAACCAAAACAGATTTAACCTGCAGCGTTACCGGCAGGAAGTATCAGAGTCGGTAGATGAGTTCATGACTCGCTGCAAGCTGCAGGCAAAGAAATGCCAATTCCGGGACGCTCGGGAGACCGACGAACGTCTCATAGAGCAACTGATCGTCGGAATAAAGCACGCAAAGATACAGGAGAAGCTGCTAGGACGTGATGATACGCTGACGCTAAACAGTGCCATGGATATAGTCCGGACATATGAAGCAACGTTGGCTGATATGCACACCTTCAGCAACGAGTCCGCAGCCCACCACGTTCGACACCGACCAACGAACCAGCGTCACGTGACCCGCGAGACCTGCAAGTTTTGCGGTGGCCACCATAGGCCAGGGAGAGACAACTGTCCTGCCTGCGGCACCAAATGCCAAGCGTGTGGTCGACCTGACCACTGGAAAGCAGTGTGCAAAGCGACAAAGGCGCCATAAACCAGCAATCGCAACAGGAACCAACGACGCAGTGGTAGATCCAGGTCGAGACAGGCATCAGCTGTGCATCAAGTGCAAACCTCACCCGTGGACGACCACTTCGAGCAGCTACACTTTGATGACGTCAATGTCAAAGACGATGCACGCGACGAAGTATTTGCTACCCTAAAAATCAAGCTGCGGAATGGAACTCGGGAGAGACCGGCCTCACTCAAAGTGAAGGTCGACACAGGCGCGCAGGGCAACATACTTCCGCTACGCACATTTAGACGGATGTACCCTGAGTTATTAGATGCCAACGGCTTCCCTGCGACGAAGAGTCTGCGGAGATGCACAAAAATCTTGACAGCGTATAACGGCGAGTCCATCCGTCAATACGGAACGCTGAAGATTCCTTGTGCGCACCGACAACACGGATGCGACATCGAATTTTATGTCGCCGACACGCCAGGCCCAGCGATCATCGGCCTGCCGTCTTGCAGAGCCATGAACTTGGTCGTCATGAACTGTGAGGTGAACACCAGTACCTCCCAGAACGATGTGATAAACTGCAAAGAAGACCTGTGCAGGGCATACCCTGACAGATTTCAAGGGATTGGCACCTTTGAAAGAACCTTCCATATCGCAACCGATCCAACTGTGACACCAGTTGTGCATGCCCCGAGACGTTGTTCGATACATCTGCGTGATGAGATAAGAAAGGAACTCGACAGCATGATGGACTTGGGTGTCATCGCCAAGGTCACTGAACCAACAGACTGGATATCCAGCTTGGTGTATAGCAGGAAGTCAAATGGTCGACTACGTGTGTGTCTTGACCCGAAGGACCTCAACAAGGCAATCAAGAGACCGCATTACAGAACACCAACTCTGGACGAGATAACCCACAAACTCGCGGGCGCGTCGATGTTCTCGAAGCTAGATGCGCGACATGGCTACTGGTCAGTGAAACTGGACGATGAATCAAGCATCTTGACCACCTTCAACAGCCCATTTGGTCGCTACTGTTTCAAGATATTGCCCTTCGGCCTGAATCTTAGCCAAGATGTCTTCCAGGAGAGGATGGACAATATCCTAGAAATGTGTCCTGGTACCATCAGCATCGCCGACGATGTAGGTGTGTTCGGACCAGACGCAACCGAACATGATGCGAATCTGCACCACTTAATGAAGACGGCACAGCGACATGGCCTAGTCTTCAATGATGCCAAGTGTGAAATCAAACGGACAACGATCTGGTTCTTCGGCCTTGTCTTCGATGCTGACGGAGTACACCCTGACCCGGAACGGATCGAAGACATCCGACGTATGAAGAAGCCGGAGAAAGCGACAGAACTGAAAGAGTTCTTGGGCATCCCAAACCTCTCGTCACAGACTGCGACGTTGAGGGATCTCCTGAAGAAGGACGCCGAATTTAATTGGAACACCTCGCACGACACAGCATTCGAGGCAACGAAAGCGCTCGTTTGTAGAGAGGTAACGCTTGCGTACTTCGTACCTGGCGCAGACACCGTCGTCCAAGTCGATGCTTCCGGACGCGGCTTAGGAGCTGTTCTACTGCAAGGAGGAAAGCCAATAGCCTTCGCATCGAAGTCGCTAAGCGAATGCGAAAAACGTTATGCGAACATTGAAAGAGAAATGCTCGCAGTCGTGTTTGGCTGCGAACGTTTCCACACATATGTGTACGGCACCAGATTCACGGTGGAATCTGACCACAAACCACTACAGATGATCCATCTCAAGAACCTTGCCGCAGCCCCGCAGAGATTACAGCGCATGCTACTGCGCATCCAGCCGTACAACATTCAACTGCGGTATCGTCCTGGCAAGGAACTAGCTTTAGCTGACACAATGTCACGCCAACCATGCGCAGACGGAAAGAAGATCGAGCTGGACGTTCAGATAACATTCGTCCAGTTCTCAACCCACAAACTGCAGGCGCTACGCCTTGAGACGCAAGCTGACGCTGGTCTGCAGTGCCTGATCACAGTGATCACCAACGGTTGGCCTGAACGCCAATGCCTGTTGCCAGCTCCGCTTCGACCTTACTGGTCATACCGAGATGAGCTAACGGTAGAAGACGGTCTTGTTCTAAAAGGAGACCGCATAGTCATTCCCTTGAGTTTCCAAGCTGAGACATTGACGAAATTACACGAATCACACCAGGGGATAGAGAAAATGCGCTTGCGTGCGCGTACGTGTGTATACTGGAACGGGATAAACCGCGACATTGAGGAGGTGGTACGCAAGTGCGCAACATGCTAAGAGATGCAACGTGCACAACCGCATGAGCCCCTCGTGCCACACGAGACCCCTACATGCGTTGGCAGATAGTAGGTACGGACCTGTTCATGATAAACAGAGAGTCGTACTTAATCGTGTCGGACTACTACTCCAAGTTCCCGTTCGTCTACCCGATTCCCAGCCCTGTGACGAGCGCCGCTGTCATCTCAAATATGAAATCGCTCTTCGCAGAACAGGGAGTGCCGCAACGTGTTGTCAGCGATAACGGAGGGCATTTTAGCTCCGATGCTTTCAAAAAGTTCGCCGATCAGTGGTGCTTCGATCACGTAACTTCGAGCCCACACTACCCTCAATCCAACGGCCACATCGAGCGACATATCCAAACCGTGAAACGCACGTTGAAGAAAATTGGACCGCGATCCGATATACAGATGACCCTACTCTCGTGCTGAGAGCAATGCCGATAGACAGCCACTTACCTTCTCCGGCAGAATTACTCTACGGCAGAAGGGTTGTGTCTAACTTGCCAGTTGCCATATCGAACGCGAGTGGCTCGAGATGTGCCATCCACGATCGCCTCGACGAACGACAGGCCTCTGCCAAGGTGCACCATGACGCCCGAGGATTCACGGACCTTCCTGTACTCTCACGAGGACAGATCGTCCGCACACGCCACCCGGACACCCATCGATGGGAGCCTGCCCGTATTGTTAACGCGTGTATGCAACCACGTTCCTACGACGTCGAATCGACTAGCGGAAGAATCCTGCGACGTAATCGACGAGACATCCGCGAAACAACTGAACAACACCTGTTGTTGCATGCTGATGACGACGACACTCGGTGCGATGAGAACCCTAAACGTTCCGAGAAAAGTACGTCCGACTCTTCCGTCGATGCACGAGACCCACAGACGCCACAGCGCCAGACAACAGTTCGTTATGTGGAGCCAACTCGCACCCGCTCTGGTCGAATCATCCGTGCTCTACCAGGACTCGACTTGTGACACTTAACTGTGACACTTAACAGAGACACTGAACCTTAGGGTGATATAGATTGTGTCACTACTTTGTGTAGGACCCGAGGACTGTGCTATTGCACCTGGACCGTAGCCTGGATGGGCAGATACCCACTAGTTACATTGGTTTATTGATTACTAGATCACACTATTATATGTATTGCAAATTGTATTACTCCACCTAGTAGGACCTGCTAACACCTTGATAGTATTTAACATTGCTGTGAGTTGCATCATGAGACAATTTCTTGAGAACCAGTTTTACAGGATTCCCCTTTTGTTCGGAAAGAGGGATGTAATATTATAGCAATTATTATGTCGGATTGACACCCTTAGTGGGAGTGACACCCTCGCTACGGGGAGTGCGGTGGCCCGGGATAAGCAATAAAGGTATCTGTTTTGTCTACGCTCTGTCTAATATACGCATAAAATGACTGAATAACATTACAGTGTATTGATATATATGATTGGTGTACATTTACTGTCAGTACAAGTAGTGTATTTGGTAGAGAATGACACGCTTGGTTTACATTTGCTGTCGGTAGGAACAAGTAGTAGATTCAGTCAGAACAAGTAGCATATTGGATACAAATGATTGGTGTACATTTACTGTCAGAAGAAGTAGTGAAATGGTGCAGATTCCAGAATGAGATCATTGGTGTACATTTACTGTTGGTAGGAACAAGTAGTGTATTGGTATGCATGATTGGTGTACGTTTACTGTCAGTCAGAACAAGTAATATTGTTACACATGATTGGTGTACATTTACTGTCCAATCAAAACAAGTAGTCTATTGCCATTGGTACAGATGATGATGGTGAAACAGTTAAAATGCCTTGGCTTTATAAAGATTAATTATTTCCTAAGCTAAACTACCAGTATATTTTATATGTTTTGGCATAATAATGATGTGTGTAACTGTGATATCCATGTTCCAGGTTGTATTTCCCGGTGGTAGAAGTCACTGTTTTTAGTCAATGTTTAGTCTTGGTTTCAGTCGTTGTAGTTAGCCTTATTTCTTTGGTAATTGTTTTTCTATGTGAATAAACTGTTGATATATTTTATGTTGGTCTCAATATAAATGAAATTGTTTGTAGTGATATGCAAGATGCTGCAGGTAACATTTTTGTTGACAGAAGTGGGATATGGATAAGAAGGCATTCACATCATTCAGTTATTAATATTTTAGTGGGAATTTTTGTAGATTTCCAGGTTGTTTTTCGACCTGCTGCATACTGTGGGTGCCTCACAATTTGTCTATATCAGACTATCAGTACACTCACCTGTGTCAGGTCAATCTCCATAGCTAAACTTTCCATCAATTCAATTCGGTTCAGAATAGACATCACAGATCCTTCCCACATTGCAGGATGGGATTACTTGTCTTGCCTTTCCTGAGCCTGAAATATAATTTGTCAGGGTTAGTTGATAGCACTAATTCCATAATTACCATAATAGTTGCAAAACTGTGAACATTACATACTGTCAGTAGTTAATTATTGTTATTTAAATGATTACATTGCACCAAACAACAAGGTCTTATGGTGTGCTACAGAGAGGGGTGATTACAAGTACGAATATTAACGTAATCATGATTACAGTAATTCACACGCAAATCATGCAATGACAGCAGACCAACATCTAGCACCGCTCTGTTTGTACATATCACTACAAAATCATCGTCTTCGCCTTCGTACGGTGATGGAAGCACCAACGCGGTCGGGCACACGGTGCTGCATAGCCATAGCCTAGCCCTAGGCATGGTAGCTTCCTCGGCGCAGCATGATGACTCAACGTAAACGTGCGCAGACATCGGGACGCAATTTCCACAGGTTCACCACATCACATTACCTAGTCAGGAATCGTTGACAGTCAAAGCGCTGTTGTAATTTTTCCTGAATCCAACGTCAACAAAGGCGAAGCCGACCTGGAGTCTGGAGCGTGACTCGCACACTCGGTGACACTTTACGACTGTCAACGGTTGTTTCCGTGTGGCCTGTCGAACTAGACTCTTCGTCTGTGGTTTCCATTTCTCCAAAGATAGACAATAATTACGGAAGTTCAATAAACCACTAATCGCTAGTAGTAGATCTGGTGAAACTGTCACAAGCGATGCATCCATTCAGCTTGTCTTTTTCTGGTTTTGCATATGATCGTCCCTTTGTCATTAGCTGTTTCTTCATTGAAGATAATATTGATGTGTTGAACATCACTTTGCTATATTTCATTTAGAAGTTCTAGACGTTACTTTAAAACGTGTGATTCTAAAGTGCTGTTCGGTGTGAAACGTGTGCTGCCCAAATGATGTGCTGTTAACGCTATTCCTATGCAATGTTCCACTGCCAAACGTGTTAAGGGCATTGTTAGTTTGTTTTCGGATGGTGTGTCCTATCCATGTCCATTTTCGTTTTGCAATCTCTCTCCTGATGCTGTGTTGGTCTGTCCTCCCAAGATTTCTTTGTTTGTGGTTTTATCTTGCCATTTGGTTTTCAGGAAAAACAGACATTTGTTAATGAATGTTTGTAGTATTCGGTTTGTTGTCTTGTTTGCTCTCCATGTCTCAGAGCCATATAACAGCACACTTGAAGATTCGTGTTGAAATAGATGATGTGTTCCACACTGTTTTTAAATTGTAGTTGAAGTCCTGCAGCTTTATATTGTCATAATATATTTGGATTATAGCTTTGTTTCACTAATAAAATAAGAAACATTAATGTAGTCATGATTACAGAATACACCTCGCACTGAATACAATGTTTACGTTGAAGATCATCATGTACCATGTCTGTAGACGGTGTAGACGGTCATGACCCTACATTTTCCGCAGTCACAGATGTCTCACAACAGTTCTGTTGTGTTCTTTCCCAGCCAGACTGCTAGAACATCAAGGATTTTAATTTTTTTGCTGTCCTCTGCGTCTCCCCTCAATCTTTCCCGTTGTCACTAGATGTTCTTGTTCTCTTTCTCATTAACTGTTCTTAGAATTTCTTCATTGACGATAATATTGATGTGTTGAAGATGTTGATGTGTGAAATATCAGTTTGAAATATTTTATTATATACATGCCTGTCCTCAGGGGGAGGGTTCGTTCGAATTCTTTTTGAGAACATTTAAAAAAAAATTTTTTTTAATCATCCCAAAAATCCCCGGCTGATTCCTTCTGCTTCCTGATAATTTATAATGATGTCCTGGAACCATACACCATAACTAGAACAGTTTAAACTTCCAAATACCAAACCCAAAACTAATATAGTGCTCACATACACCTAGACTATCTTCTCCAGTAAACAATTTTCTCCAGCAAATCATCAATATGAATACTACAATGTTCAGTCGGTAAAAATTGTAGTAAATATACCATGCAAACTTCCATCGAAGTTGAGTGATGTTCCAATATGGATCAACTAATCACCAAGATCAAGAACCATAATAAAATAGACCATGGTTTTCTGTAGACTTATCATGGTTTACCATTGTAAGCTTCTGTAGCTTAAACAACTTCGGCTCAATTAACATAAAACTAAGTAAATACTTGTCTGTCTAGTCTCCCACCACTGTAGATCAACAACGTTGCTATGTGAAACAACACACAAACCGACTTTTGTTGTTTAGAAACATCATCTACAGATAGAAACAACTAATTTCAGTGATGACTGACTAATGCAATGTACTTACATGAAACTGACACCCAATTTGAAAATATGAAATTCTTTTATTGCATAATGAATTACATAACATCAGTTGCATTTTGTATTACAAAGCCCTAACAAATACTGCTATGGTCTAACTACCAGCGACATTTAGTCATATTGCACAATTAACTGGCAAACGTGGCCCAACAATCTGTTTAAGCCACAGCCGACCAGAACATCACAATTTAAAAGTTTCAACAGCATTGCAATTACACAAAAATAATAAATTGTAACCTTCATAGAATGCAATTTTAACCAGTGAAAGAGTCAACAAAAGGCAAACATGTATATAAACATGTATATGCATATCTATATATGTACATATATGTCTATACAAATAGTTCAACAACAGTTCAATGCACATGTATAATTGTTACAAAACTCAGATCAACAAACAAATGACATGAACACATTTCTGCCAATCCAAAGACGAACTGCTCCTGAGCTGAGTTTCAATCGCTGTCCAGCAGGTGGAAGGATTCTTCAACTTCTGTTCGAAATGCATACATACCTCTTCAGACGTTTTGTCAAACGTTTTTGTCCAAATTAATCAACATATTATGCAGATACATGTAGCATGTTATGAAAAAAAATCAACCATTTTAGTGAAGGACGTGGCACGATTTAGCATCACAGACGTAAAAAAATTAATAACTGCAGTAAATAAGCCAAACAGGATGTGCTTTGAATACTATTCTGATCAAACTATAAAGTAATTCTAAAAGCGGCAACAAGGCTGTTGCTAAAATCAGTCCGTAAATCAAATTGCTTTGAATCATTATTCGTTACAGTTGATTCCAGTTCCATTGTGGACATTGATTACTTTAAATAACTCCACAACTGAAATTACAACATCCAGAACTGACCCCAACTTTTAATGGCAACATAAGGTCTCGATTCAAAGATTTCCTAGATTGTTCACTTGCATTTAAAACCTGATCAACTATCTAAGACTACGTCCAGCGAAACATTTAAATACCAGCGCTGGCCTTCTCCACCATGAATGGTTCATCAACAGCGATGACACCACACTTTGAAATGATGACAGGCTTCACTGGGTGGTCATCACTGTCTGTCGCCGTTGTCTCTATTTTACGCACAACACCCATGCCTTCTATGACACGGCCGAATACAACGTGGGCGCCGTCCAACCACGATGTCTGCACGGTTGTTATGAAGAACTGAGAGCCATTTGTGTCCTTGCCTGTATACAGCACACGTGAGGAATCAAAAACAATGTTTCACAAGTATATCACTATGAGAATACAGATTCATTTGTATTCTAATATTTGTCAAAAGCAACACATTGCTTCTAGGAAAATTAGAACACCAAACCCAAATATAAATCTGTATTACGTTTTGCTTAAACTTTATTTTTTATAATCCTTATTACATGTACAAACTAATATAAATGCTTTGTCATCATAATCCTTTGCGTACATTCACTTTCAAGAACCTTCACAGAGTAGACCACATTACAGATATAAAGTTTGATCATTGTTAGTATTTGTTACCGTGAAGTCATATTATATGTAACTATTCTAACATCTTCACCGCCCAAAAATGTTTTATTGAACCTTGCCATTGAGCGTACAATGTAAACATGACATTCAATGATATTCGAGTTGTACATTCAAAGTATATGACAAATTTTTATTCACTGAAACAAACTTGGGTGTTGAAGATGTTCTACAATAGATATGATTCATTAAAACATACCTGGGTGTTGAAGATGTTCTAGAATAGATATGCTATAACATGATTTTACGGCAATAACAATCAGATGTTGTACCTTTAAGTATATTTGGAGTGTGATTATTTCTCTATCCTACCTGCATTTGCCATGCTGACCCAGCCTGCTCCATAGTGGTTGAGCACAAAGTTCTCATCATCGAAGTATTTGCCGCCATAGATCGTCTGACTTCCAGTGCCATCGCCAGCAGAGAAGTCTCCACCTACAACAAATCTAGAGTATTTCAAACTACTCAAATGCATCATGCAGGTTTTATCACATCAAATTCCACAAGTGATTTTACATTCACATTCCACAGCCTAAGGTGTTTGTAGTTCAAGCTGGAAAAATGCTATTTAAAACTAGATAATTTCAGTTACATAATTAATTGACTATGTACACTTCGACAAATTGTGCTATCTTTCTGAATCATTACACTCGTCATAAACTCCAACAGCACATTTTATTTTAGTGTACTCGGCCTAATAGAATCATTTGTTATTACTGATAATAGAATCATCTGTTTAGTAGAAACAAAATGTTGGTTGGGACAGAGTCATTCCCCATGCCTGCCAGTTTTTATAAATTTGTTCAAGTGAATCGGCTATTTAATACAATCAAACTGCTCTAGCCCCAACTGAGTCTATAATGCAGAGTCCATTATATTAAAATATACAATTAACTTATTTTTACACACAATTAAATTTAACCAAAAGGCAACCAACCAACATACCTTGAATCATGAACTCCTTAATGACCCTGTGGAAACTGCTTCCTTGATAGCCATAGCCTTTTGAACCATCGGCAAGGGTGGCAAAATTGTCTACTGTCTTCGGAACTGTGTCACCAAAGAGACCGATGACAATACGTCCTGCCTCCTCTCCGCCTATTGTGATATCCATGTAGACTTTTTTTGTCACTGTAGTCTCACCTGCCTACAACAGACATGCAAGCTGAAATTATGTCATTTTTATTATATTCATCATGACCCAGGTTTGTTAATTAACTTGCTGCTCTGGATTCAGTTTTGAATGTGAAAGATCAGTTACACACCAAACTGGTTAATTACAGTTATTAAGCTGACAGATCAAGCTGAGTTTGGTGACACCCCCAGGTGACTAAAATGTACTGTTTGTCTTGGCTATAATCTATTAAAAAATACACTCTGACGAGAACATGCGATGCCCTTTATCGTCTAAAATCAAGTAACAAGTCCATGTGAAAGGCAATAAAACTAATTTCTTTAGCATTCTGTTAAAATTCAGTAACTTTTGTTTTGCTACACTTATTTTAATTCAGTTAAGTTAATGTGTATTTGCTTTAAAAGGCATCTTTCATGTGAAGCACTTCATTTTCAAAGCAACCAGTTTCTAAAGTGACATTTTATCAAAAATATCTTTAACATAATTACTGTTGTGAATTAATTTATCCAATTATATGCTGTGTATGGCTTCACCTATTTAGTCTTTAGAACCATAATTATAATATGTAAATGACCAGGACCTCGCACATATTTTTGCTTAATATAGTGAATCTTATTAATTAGATGTTTATCCCAAACTATTATTCAACATTGCCACTAGAATAAATAATTGGTTAATACTCTACATAACAGTGAAGACTGTAGAATTTTTTATTTGATTTATGACAGTACATTTACAGTATAGTAACATTTTGTCATTGCTGACTACAATAAACATATCATTTTACATCATTGTTAAAGAAAATAGAAAGTCACGAGAGCTGGCAACGTCGACCTAGACTAGTCTACAGTCAAGTGACCCGTGGTCAAAACTTTTCGACAACCTTGGCCTTGCGGCTTGGCTTAGCCTTAGCCTAGGCTTTGACTTTGTTCACTGCCACTGGGAGGGTATGAGGACTGGAGCAATTAATTAACGTAACTGGAAACTTTTTGCACTGTCTATATTGAAAAGGAAGCTAAGAAACTGGGGTGTATCCAATCCTTTGTGTCAAAACACGCCACGTATGCAACCCCAACCCCCCCTCCGGGAAGCCCGAACCACTTCCAGGCCATCCGTGCCAGTCTGCAGCAGTTCGCGCATCTCGGATTACATCTCCCAATTTTTCGCAAAGCTCCAGCTTCACAGTCTAATTTTCACAAAAAAAACTAACATTATTGCATCTACCACACCGTCACCACTCTACCCACTAAAGTCTTACCAAAGTTCTATGAAGCGCGACGAGCAGCAAAAGTGGTACAAACTGATACATTATGAAGTTTTCTAGGGTTCCTCAAATGATGCTTTCGAACTCGACCAGTCAGCTTCCACGTGTGGGGGCTTATCGAGGTCGCATCTGTTATAACTACAAACTAAACAGCGCTGCATTCGCTAGGCGGCAGCACCATGCACATCTATGAATATTAATTAGTTTTACAAGTTAGGCAGTGGGAAGGTTGATCTTTTAAAGAAAAGTGACGTAAAAGCGATGGATGTTCACCCTAAATATGCGTGATATATTTACAAGGTGCTTTTACCAATCTAACATTGTGATAACATCGTAGTATCGATTTACCAGTCTAACATTGTGATAACATCGTAGTATCGATTTACCAGTCTAACATTGTGATAACATCGTAGTATCGATTTACCAGTCTAACATTGTGATAACATCGTAGTATCGATTTACCAGTCTAACATTGTGATAACATCGTAGTATCGATTTACCAGTCTAACATTGTGATAACATCGTAGTATCGATTTACCAGTCTAACATTGTGATAACATCGTAGTATCGATTTACCAGTCTAACATTGTGATAACATCGTAGTATCGATTCAAAAGAACACGAACATCGTAATCTGCATCGGCGAGATTGGCGTGGGAAAATATGTCATCAATATAATATGACAATATTAATATAAAATTCATGCAACCTTAATCCAGCGTGATTGCCATTGACAGTAACTCATTAATATTCATGAAAGCCGACTTACCCAAATCGTTTGTAAAAAAAATCAACCTGGGCACGTGTGGCAAATAGACTGCGATGCGATTCTTTCATTTGTTAATAGAGCGTAAAGAGTATGTCTATGTTCAAGTAGAGTCAGCGAAAAACTTCGAACTGATAAACTGATAATCTCCTCTCCTCGTCAATTAACTGTATTGAAAAACATGCCGTTTTCTAACAATTATATGTATATTGTTGTAAAATACACTGCTTTACAGCTTCTTTGTGATTTAAATATTATGCACGCACGCACACACACACACACACACACACACACACAAATATACTGTCATTATGTCTTACAAATGCATCACGAAAATATGCCCTCTATCGTTTAATTATAATTTAATCAGTTTCACATATAACCGTAAAGCTTATTTTGCGATATCGAGTTTTTTCGCCATGCACGGAATTTTTGTGGCATCTTTTTACGAAATATTCATATATTCACTAATATATATATAGCAAATTTAATCTTCCATTATAGTGGATAGACGTGGGATCGCCAGTAGATATTATCTACTTAGATTTTCAGAAAGCTTTTGACAAAGTGCCACATCAAAGATTACTACTTAAATTAAAAGCCCATGATATCGGGTATAGCATAACTGAATGGATAGAACAATGGCTGACTGACAGAAGACAACAAGTTGTAGTAGATGGAGAAGTTTCAAATTGGAAATCGGTTTCGAGTGGGGTACCTCAAGGATCAGTATTAGGACCTATATTATTCTTAATTTATATCAATGACTTGGACGACAGTATAACAAGTAACGTACTGAAATTTGCGGATGACACAAAACTGTTTAGAAAGGTTAATACTGATGGTGATAAACAACATTTACAAAACGATCTAGACAGATTAGTGAAATGGTCTGAGAAATGGCAGATGTTGTTCGATTTTGGGAAATGTAAATGCCTACATACAGGACATGGGAACTTAAATGTAAACTATAAAACGGGCGATACTGTTCTGGGTACTACTGTAAAAGAAAAGGACTTAGGAGTTACAATAAGCGCTGATATGAAAGTTTCAGAGCAGTGTGGTATTGCAGCTTTAAAGGGTAATCAAATTCTTGGATTGATTAGAAGAAACAACATACAAGGGAAAAAAGTTAATTATACCTCTTTATAAAGCAATGGTTAGACCTCATTTAGAATACTGTATACAAGCATGGAGACCATATCGTAAGAAGGATATAGATACGCTTGAACGCAGCAGCTAAAATGATTCCAGAACTGAGAGACCTTAGTTATGAAGACCGCCTGAAAGAATGTGGTTTAACAACTCTAGAGACAAGGAGGTTAAGAGGAGATCAGATTGAAGTTTTTAAGATATTGAATGGGTACGAAAATATTGATAGAAATATGTTTTTCTCACTCAAGAAGGATAGCAGAACTAGAGGACATGAGGTACAATTAGTAAAGGATCAATGTAGATTGGACATCAGGAAGCACTCGTTCTCACAGAGGACAATAAATGAATGGAACATATTGTCTACAGATTGTGTAACTGCTAGCAGCGTGAATATGTTTAAAAACAAGGTTGACACATATCTCAGGAGGGCGGGTTATTAGTAGATGAACATTGTTGGACTCTCGATAAGCCAATGGCTTCCTTGTCCACTTGCCACCTGGGCCTTTGGCTTGGATGGCAAATCTTGTTAAATCTTGTTAAATTAACGCTAACCATTTGTTTGAGCACAAACCGTCAACCATAGTTTATAATGATTTTAAATAATTTATTAAGAAACTGGTGAACCCATTGACATATTGATCAATACCACATATTTGCATTATGTCTACATACACTCGCCCAGCCAGTATCTGCCACGTATGCATGCGATCCCCCAGAGCCGAGTACTGTGTCACCCCGCCCCCCGCCCCGCCTGGGTGTGCGGCAGAGCAACCTTTTCAAATCATACTTTCTACCAACTTTTCTCACAAGCACCGCATCACAACTTTCAAGATTTCTACCAAAACAAACAATAAGTAATCAACACTAATAAACAATAAAATAATCTCTGTGTCAAATCTTACCAAGGTTCTGTGAAGTACGACGAGCAACAAAAGTGACACAAACTTATACATTGCGATGTTTTCTGGAGCTCCCCAAATGATGTTCTGAACTTGTTTCTATGATGGCAGACAACATACGTCTCGTCGGCTTCCACGTGTGGCGGATTATCGAGGTCGGCGCTGACTCGCAAATTAAACCGTGCTGCATTCGCCGGTTGGCAGCACCTTTCATGAAAGTTATTAAGTTTTTTTATCACGGATTAGTAGAAGCGAAAGTAGCGCTGAATCTATCGTAGCTTAGGCACTGCAGGGAGAACAGTATAAGTAGTAAAACAAATCGTACACGTTTCTGTGATGAATGTTTACACCGTAATGGTATTCGATTTTAAATTACATTGTTGTCATTCCAATAAAATTATTTAATTTGTCTGGCATTCGATCGTGTTCCAAATAAATATATCCAACTTGTATATGCCTTTTTTATTACGCCACGCCACGTATGCATGTGAGTCACCCCCGTGAACTGTGCAGACTACTACCCTTCAAGTCTGCATCAGTGCAACCATCTCAAATTACACTTTCTTCAAAAAGTTCTCGAACTTCAGCCTAACAATTGGATTTAATTATACTCAGAGAACCGGAATTGACCAGGGCACCTAGGCCACAAAATTACCACTGCCAAATCTTACCATGGTTCTGTGAAGTGCGACGAGCAACAAAAGCGACACAAAATTATACATTGCGATGTTTTCTGGAGCTTCCCAAAAGATGCTTCTCAACTCGTCTAGTCAGCTTCCACTTGTGGCGGATTATCGAGGTCGGCACGCACCATTCAAACCATGCTGCATTCGCCAGGGGCAGCACACATTATCGGTAAACAGGTATACAACTAGCCTCGATTATGCAAACTCCGTGCTGTGGCGCCACCATTTGTCGCACATACCATCGCCTAGTCTTGCTTATCAGACTCTCGCTCGCCTTCGTGAATTTACCGAAAAGAGAGTCTGGCCTCAGCGACGTGGTATCGTTATTACCCACTGTCACTACTCCATTTTGTCAAGGCGTTCCCGTGCAGCCAATTCAGCAGCCAATCAGTGCCATTATTGAGATTCTACACATGTTTTGCCTGATTTAACTTTAGTCTGACAGTTGTGTCGATATAATCAAAGTTAAAAGTTAAATTAATTCAAGCTGCCATTATTTTCATCGACTTCAAGAAAGTCTTTGCCTCTGTAGATAGAAACAAACTGTTATGGATTCTCCATGCGTATGACATCCCAGAGAAGATCGTCAAAGCCATTCAGATAATGTATGTAAACACCTCTGCAGTTGTATTTACTCCCGAGGGGGAAACTACAAATTTCAACATTAACACAGGCGCACAATCACCAGACATCCAGCCTCCCATCTCTCTGACCTGGATTATGTCGATGACAAGAAGCAGAACTTTTATTTCATAAAGTGGAAAGTGTTTTCAAATCTACTTGACTATCCAAGCAATCTTCATCTGGCAGGTCATGCGCTGCGCCATGACGAAGTAGCCAACAAAGTCCTGCTCTGGAAGCCCAATGACCATCGGAGAAGAAGTCAACCAACAACTACACAAAACATACTAGAGAAAAACACGAACCTCAGCGGGACAAATCTAATAGCGACAATGAAGAACCGAAACCACTGGAAGGAAATCATCATGTCACCACGTTAAGTGGAGGACATAAGTAAGTTAATTCCAATTGATGCGTGTAAAGTGATAAAAGTTCACTCTTTGTCTTATGAATTAACAAATGATATCGAATGATATCGTAATTAGCTAATTATGTATGCACCCAGAATCTGGGTGCATTCATAATTTCCGTCACAATGAAAAGTACACTTTGCATCCAGGCGATGACGTGTGCGACAAACGGTGGCGCCACAGCACAGAGCCTGCATAAATACTTGAAAAGGTCCATATATGTGTAGTCTCGCTTATCCGATTCTCACTCGCCTGGTCTCGTTATTTGGGGTACGACCACAGTTGACCTTCCTGTTTATTGTTTCACACGAATGTAGGGCGTATTAAATTGCGATATGTGAATTTAAATGATGTGACATAAGTGCAATTGAGCAGGCATATTCACAGGTCCGTTTGTAAAAGCTATTGGCTGTGAAACAGTGCATTTTTTAAAGAGTTTAACTGGCGGAGGGATTTATGGGAATTTTTCTGCTATGGGCCACGTGGGCACATGAATACATGGCTATTTTTGTCAAAATTGATAGGCATCGCACGTCGGGGCGTTTTAAAAGAGCTGGAGGTATGTGATTTTGATAAAATTTGGTCAGTATATCAATGAGATGATGGCAGTTGTTGTGGAAAATTTTAAGAATTTTTGATGATCACGTTTTCTTATAATCAGACAAAACGTTAACATGGCCACCAATGCAATTCTCAACTGTGGTCTAACTCCTGTTATCCACTGTCACCACTCCAAGTTGCGTGGGCGTTCCCGTGAAGCGCCAGCAGCCAATCAGCGTCAGTGTCGAGATTCTAAACTAAAGATTTGTTTTGCCTGATTTAACTTTTCAGTCTGACAGTTGTGTCAATATAATCAAAGTTTAAAGTTGATTCGAGGTTGATTCGAATTGCATCGTATAAACTGATAAAAGTCCACTGTTATTTTATGAATTAGCCAAATACCCGGATGACATCGTAATTAGCTAATTATGTATGCACCCAGAATCTGGGTGCAAACATCATTTCCGTCACAATGAAAAGTAAAGTTTGCGTCCAGGCGATGATATGCGTGACAAAGGGTGGCGCCACAGCACGGAGCCTGGATAATCGAGGCTAATATATTATGTGCGGCTGCATATAAATTTATACAATAAAATTGGCTTAGATTTACATGTTCTTAGTTATAGAAATGGCATACAATACAAATAAATTAGGTTGTGTCTTCGTATTACGACAGTCCGTCAAAGACGTTACATTGCCGTAAGCTTTTATTTTGATAAATTCCATCACGGATACCTTTGGTTTACGGACCAAATCAGTTATGCTTGATATGTATATTATGTACGAATGATCCAATACGTATATCTATCCTATTGAATTACGTTTCACACCAGGTGACGCCTCCATTGCAACATTTGCCACTTCTCAAAACCGAATCCAACAGTATATTTCTGCAAAATACACTAGGTGGCGATACCTTATTTGTTCACAACAGTGATATGCTACGGAATGGATTTGCTATAGAATGACGCAAAACTGGTTATATGGACGAAGTCTGAGGTCACTTCATACTAGTAAGTTTTTTGTCAACCATGTATTAACATATTGCCACTGCAATATTCTACAATTATGTAGTTTCGCCGCTGAGTGATCGTTGGCTTACACTGTAACGTGTGAATCCATAAACTTCACCAGGGACATTTGACTTGTCTATAATTATCTATATGTGTAATAAACCTAGACTAATCTTCAGTCCAGGTAACATTAAACACATGATAATAGTGTGTATATTTAATAGCTATAATACACTGCTGGTTATCAAAATATTTCTGGGTCATTCACTGGTTCAGGGTAAAGCTGCCTTACACCGCAGGACGTAGTTTTATGACAAATAGCAACTGACTGACCCGCCAGCTTTAATTAGCACTGATGGTTTGACTGTGCACAAGCATTGAATAGTTGCACAAACACCAAACAGTTCAGTAGCCTCTCTAGTTATGGGAACGAAAATCACATTGAAATATCTGTGGCTGATACAAACATGTACAAGCGCACCCACCCATTCACACACACTGCATGTATTAAGCATTGCCAGAGCAATTTAGCAAATACATAATAAAGAAGGAGTTACAGATTCATCAAAATAACGTTTAATGGTGTAACTCTTACTGACATTGCCTGTACATTATACATATGAATCTCGAGCATCATAGTACACTGCCTCAACCCTATACATCCCATAAATGATGAAATACATATTTTCAACATAAACATCAATGCTTAATGTCATTGCCAGTAACAGCCAATATCTGAGCTGTTTAATTAAACTGTGTCTAGTTCTAGAAGTTACTGACACCAAAACTTTAATTAACATAATATTTGCCTAAACATTTAGTTAGGCATCCAACATCCACCACTCAACTAGTATAAATCAATATCAAGATGATGCTTACAACATCCAAGAGCAGCTGGTTTTTCAACTTTAATATGCTAGACAAAATGACAGGATCACAACTAACACAACACAATACAATAGCTCTATCTTAAGTTGTTGAGGTAGAAAATTTACATTACAGTCACTTCTAACTCTCAACATCAGTCAGTGAGAAATGTTTGCATTCTAACAGAAAACCAATGTTTTGCCTTTAGAGATTGTTCCAATTCCAGACATCATTTCTCTGACAAATATGTGTTTTATACAAGGACTTAACACTGGCTGTTCTATATAACAGAGCATAATCCACTGTATGAAGGGCAAAACTTATATATCTTAAATAAATCATAACTGTTTATACTAATTATAGTCACTTAAAGTAATTATTATTTCAGCCACCATATCAACCTCTCCAATAAATACAACCATGTCTATATACAGTCTGTACATACATGCGCACTGTTCAATAATCTCCCATCTACTCCAAATATGAAACATTTCAAAACTAACTTTTCACCAAGTATTGGCTACATAACCTAAAAAATTTAAATAATTTTTAAATTATCATAATTATATGGCTGCCAAGACAGTTGAAGTTACCTGCTTATCGTTATAAAGAGCACATTACACACACTGAACATAATGTCTATTTATAAAATGGTTTACATTTACAACGTTCTTAAAATATCTTATTAAATTATTTAGCAAGATTAGAGTATGTACATTAACATAGCTGAAGTCACATTTACGTAAAATGTGTACCTTTATTTCTTTAATAATGTAGCAACCCTTTGACTTGTTAAGACCAGATGGTTGTGTATAGTCAGTTGGCTTCTTCAGCACTTGTAACACACTTTTTAATTTTTTTATCCCAATTAGGAGAGGGATTCCTTCCTTGCCAAGATATTAGGATTAAAAAAATAAACCATAATTATGGTGATGTATAGGTTTGTCTCCACCAAGGGAAGTTAAAAGTGGGGATTGTTTAACAAACAATTTAAGTGTCTAATTGTTCAATTGTAGACAAACATTGCACAAACCAACACTGCCTAAATGACAATTACTCAGTCCAATAATTTCAACCAGATTTAAAAATCACTAATCACAACTTCAAAAATAAAAGATGAACATTCATTAATAAGAAGCTGCTATCATTTATACCTGAATTTGTTTGTATAATTATCAAACAAGTTCCTGAAGAAAGCATTTTATCCAACCTAGGTGAATGACCCGTAAATGTTTCCATATGGGGAATTGCTATGATAAGCTTGCAGCAACAGCAAGTCGTATCAAGTTTAAGCATTCTCCATACGAGGCCAACGAACCCAAGCTATGTATCTGACTGCAACTTCAGGATGTTTTGTGTCTTGAAAAAGGATACTACACATAACCTACATCCAGACATTCAAAAACATATTATCATAGTAAAAAAATATGTACATTACCACAGGAACTATTCCAACTTTAAAAGTTGAAAAATACTGAAAGGGTATAACATCACACAATGTTGTCCAGTGACCTGCAACTCTACATTTCAAACTGGGTTTCCATAGAAACCATCAGTCGCTAACTTGACATGTTGTCGTGGCGATGTTTCCAAGTACCACAGATTCAGCAGCACACCCAGAATTTTGAAGTGAAGTCGAACATTTTCTAAATTACGCAAAATCTTGTAGTCAAACTAACAAATGTAGTTTAACAATTTTCGAAAAATAGAAATGAGAAACACCTCTTGGGTCGGTCTGACTGAACTGTGCATCAGCAGAACAGGAGTGTAGTAGTTCCACAGATGGAAGTACCCTGACCACAAAGACAAGCCCTATGTCAGGGGGTGATAGTAGTGGTAATGATGGTGATGATGGTGTTCATGAACATGATGATGTTCATGTCGCAATACAGACCCGTCCTCCTTCCCATCGCTCTGTGCAAACTGTTCATGGTCGATCCACTCGGCCACCTGTTGCATGGCGCGGGTGCGTTCCCGTTCTCCAGCACGCACTTTGTGCCTCTGTGTTGGCGGGGTGAACACTGCTCCGGCTTGTCGTGACATGCCAGGACAATGCCGCATGCCCGCTGATTGAGTCCTTTCACATTTTGGAGTCGACTGACACTTTGGTGATGACAGCCATGCAGGAGAGTTTGGATTCGACTGTGTTTCCCTATGTTTATGTTCTGGATGCATGTCCGGCCGAACGGCCCCACTATCCGGTTGACCACCCTCCATCCAACAGTGTAACTTAGAGCCAATGCGTGCTTCCGTTGTTGTCAACGTGTTGAAGTTAACTGCCGCTGGTGCCGTTGTGTTGTGTAAGCTCTGTGGTTGACAGTGTTCGATGCCAGCTAGGTCGAGGTAGTAATTACGACGGTCGACATTCTCCATTGGCCGACATTCTCCATTCCGTTGGCCCACAGACATGTGTTGTGGCGTCGGGTGTTCCATGCGGTGCCGTCTAAAAGTAAGCACAAAGCTATATTGGCCACAACATTGAGCATGAAACTCAAGCAACTATCAGTCTTTTAATGACATGGATATTGCTGTCTATGTTAGTATTATGATATTGCTATATCGGACCGCACTGTACGCGAGGCACGTTAGGTGTTCTCATATCTGCCACCAGGGAGCTACTAAACAACAGTGATCGCCAGCCACTGCACCAAGTCCAAGAACACTGTCGAAGCTAGTGTGTGCTTGCTGCACTGTCTTATATGCCAATATGCAGTTTATAGAGCTTATTAAAAGAGTCTACTAGCATCAACGTGTTGAATCTTGAACTGATTAAAATACATGTACATATACCGCTATAGAATAGATCTGCTACGATGATGATGTACTGGACCAATAGGCCTACGAATCGAAAATAATAACCTGGATTGGAGCAGCCGAAAACATATGATTCAACACACGTAGCATGTAAGCTGATAAAATACAGAAAACAACACTAGGTAGAATTAATAATTGTTTCATTTCATCTTTCAACCGATCTCAACCGATCTCAATTTGTATTTTCACGCACCGGTAGCGCCTTGGGTTAGGAATTTGACATGTTGGTTTCACGTTGCGAAAACAATTAGATTTACAATGCAATGGAAGCATGCCATTTCACTCCAGTGTTCTATTGATATTGCATACTAAATGCATTTAAAACTGTTTATCTGATTCTTACGCTAGACGTATTTCTAAATCTCGATTGCAAAACATCGAAGCGAAGCCAGTGACAGCAACTGATATAGAGGCAGCGCAAAACAAACAACACATTGACACTCATTCATTGATATTGTTCACCTAATGTTTCTTGAGAATTATCAAAGCAATTCTAAGTAGGTTTAAGCAGACCCATTTGGCATTTCTCTCTGGCGGCAGAAAATCGGGATTCACGACCGACCGCCTTATATCCGAATCCACATAATAACGGGGCACATAATAACAAGGCGCGACTGTATCAATTAACAACGTGCAACATAAAACAAATTGGATATAACGTGTGTTGCAGATAAACAATTACAGTACTGTGAACTGTGGTAATTTGCACAACAAATCTGTTCATTTACCCACTTGCTGAAAATGTATTACTTTTTGATAAGTTACTTAGTTTAGTCTTCAAAAGAAACCATGCTCGAAACCAAATGAAGGAAAGATTGACCAGACCACCACAGACAAGTGGCTTGACTAAGACTCAACTCACCTGCTGTGACGATGGAGTTTACGCAGTTGCTGCCGTTCCAGGTTCTTCTGTAAAAGCTCTGCCAGCTTCTGCTGATCAACCATTGATAGATCTGATGGCTTGTCGTCGTGACAGCAGCCAAAGTGGACAGTCCCGCCGACACGCACTGAGTTCTTCTGCGGTGAGGAAGCGTGTGGTGACTTGGAACATTCTGCACTGTTCCGCGTGGCCGACCGGCTGTTCTCACGGTCCTTCCTGTGTTTGCTCTCATTCCGCAACCTCCCGTCCTTTTTTGTAGCAGTTTTCGGTACATCCATGTCCTTCCGATCAGGTGCAACTGTGCGGCCAGGTGTGGCATGAGTGCACTCAGGTGTGGCATGAGTGCACTCGGGCGTGGCGGTGGCTGTCTGAGCACCATCGGGCGAGACGGTCAGACGTAGTTTTAGTGTTTTTGTGCCATTCTTTGGCAGCTGAATAGATGAGCCAACTGCGTCATACAGTGACTTGAGGAGTTGAGCCAAGTCCTATTAAAGACAAAATCACAGCACAAATAAATTAATGTTACAACAATTATGCTTTCGGCTGAGGCAGATTCAAACCAGTTGAATCCACTGCCAAGAAAATGTAGCATTAGCAGAACACAGAAACACTAGCATCATATACTTATAACAAGCAGAGAATTTTTGGGTTCAAGACTATATATCATCTTTGAAACACTTGCAAGCAATGGGATTACTTTGGATATACTGTCATATTAATTACTGGAAATTCACAGGATTCACTGGATATTTAAGTTCAAGAAATCTTACCTCCTTGGTGATTTTTCCATTGCCATCAAAGTCATAAAGAGTGAAGGCCCACTCCTGTTTCTGTGACCGTTGCAGTGACACGCCACATTCAAACTCCTGCAGACAAGACAAGTCGTTGTGGTCATTATTGGGTAAAACATCGCATAATAACGTTATTATACTATGTCTCTTTCATCCTACATAAAAACGTTAGTTAATTTCACCCAATTAGAAGTGCTACTTATCAACGCTAGATCCCAGCAGCAGACACTGGTGCATTATACTCTAGCCATGAAGACATGGAAACATTAGCACGCCGCATTACACAGCAATCAATTCAACTGCTCCACAGAAACCATTTCTTCTTGGGTGCTTTATCAGTTTGACATATGGGATTGTATTACCCTTAATTCATTTTAAATTTCATATCGAATGTCGTTATACAACTACAGGTATCATCCATTCAACAGTACATGCTATCTCTGCAACCATGTTGCTGTGTGGCCTATTAATGGTTCAGTGATCGATTTTCACAATAAACCATGCTTAACCAATTTCTATAATTCTACGAATGATAAAAACAGCCTTTGAGTGTTCAAAAAATAAAAACGCTGTCTCGACTGATTAAACTACTCCTGCAGGCAAGCAATGCAACATTATACCGTAATGAACACAGTCAAGCCATACATGTTAAATCTCCCAGATTCGCCGGGAGACTCCAAGAAATCTATCAAATCTCCTGTACTCCCAACATGAGGAAAAATTTCTGATGACACCAAAAATATTTTTGTGTGGCCTAACAAAAGATCGTCAATCCAATCCCTCCGTTTACTCACACCCACAACAACAGCAGGGGTTAGGTTAGTTCAACAAAGTTTTGTGCAAAGTGGACAAGGGAAACTTAGCTAAACAGTATCCATGTGTTTCGCCTGTTGTTGAATTTATTTATATGTGTTAGAAGAACGGTCTCCCATTATCGGGCCCACATGTGCATGTCAAATTCAAATATTGCCCATCAATACATCTCCATTTTATACAAGTTGTATTTCATTCATATATATTTGATAAGTGTCACAATAGGAGCACATTATGAGTGAAAATACCATAAAATAGGTTTTCATAAAAATCTGCCTCCATCACCTAGGATCACAAATGCCTCCGTCACCCAGGATCACAAACTTTGAAGAAAAAGAAAATGCTTCAGTCCTAACCTAACCCTGCCAGTAGGTATTATGTTAACTGCTTAAGTGTAATCAAATATGTAAGCTACTGCCTGCTTGGTATTTTTGTCATACCGTAATATATTTCAGGAGTTTGGTAAATTTGTTATACCAAAAGATTATGGTAACCATGTTATATATTTTACTAGTCTATAAAGAATTTTTCAAAATGTTTATTAACATACAAGTTTACCATTTAGTAGTACATATGCAGTATAGTTGGAACTAAAGCTGATATGGAGGTAATTTTTATGAGTGGCGAGGATGTGAAATACTATGATTTATGTGCAATTCTCCAATATCCCGAGCCCCTCCGATTTATGTATAAATATCCTGCATTTCCATTTCTGAAACTTAACATGTATGGTCAAAGTAATGTTTTTCTGTGTCTGACAGCTGTCATAATTATATTTTCATCAGCACTAGTCTATGAGACTGTCTTATAAATAGTACATCTGTCCCACTCAAAACATACTGAGACATCAAAGAGAAGGAATGTGCCAACTGACCCGTGAAGTTCATCCATAGAATGCTTGAATAATACAACAGAAGTACACCATGAAGGTATGCTCGCCGTAACAAGCTGGTATGAATGGCTGAAAGTTATTACCTGAAGGTATGACCATTGAGGATATGGCTGTTGAAGCCAAAGACCCATATAATTCTAAACTTCCATAGACCCTCAACCATAGACCCACATTGTTCGTTGAACCTTAAGTGCACATGTATACACCAAACAGAGTAAAGCTACCTGGCCCAACACAACAGTTATACTTCTGGTGTTACTCAGTCACCAAGGGGGTTTCTCAATAATTATTTTACACCTGCAATTAAGCCACTGTTTAAGCTTAACAAAATTCTTCTGGCTTTTTCTGTATTCTTCCACATAGTTTATTTTCTATGTGTGCTCATAGTTGTCGCATGTATTTCCTATAAGTCTTGGATGGGCATGTATCCTGACTGAGAACAAAGGGGATTCACTCTACTTTTAAATGTCACTGGCCATACACAATTAAGTTAAGCAAGTCATGTATTTCCGAAACAATTCCACAGCTGGTGGTCAAAACAACAGAAGTATTACATAGACTGATGCACACTCCCCAGTGTTGAGAGCCATGATGCACACTCCCCAGTGTTGAGAGCCATGATGCACACTCCCCAGTGTTGAGAGCCATGATGCACACTCCCCAGTGTTGAGAGCCATGATGCACACTCCCCAGTGTTGAGACCCATGATGCACACTCCCCGGTTTTGAGAGCCATGATGCACACTCCCCAGTGTTGAGAGCCATGATGCACACTCCCGGTGTTGAGAGCCATGATGCACACTCCCCAGTGTTGAGAGCCATGATGCACACTCCCCAGTGTTGAGAGCCATGATGCACACTCCCCAGTGTTGAGAGCCATGATGCACACTCCCCAGTGTTGAGGGGCATGATGCACACTCCCTGATGTTGAGAGCCATGATGCGCACTCCCTGATGTTGAGAGCCATGATGCACACTCCCTGATGTTGAGAGCCATGATGCACTCCCCAGTGTTGAGAGCCATGATGCACACTCCAGTGTTGAGGACCATGATGCACACTCCCCAGTGTTGAGGGCCATGATGCACACTCCCTGATGTTGAGGGCCATGATGCACACTCCCTGATGTTGAGGGCCATGATGCACACTCCCCAGTGTTGATGGCCATGATGCACACTCCCCAGTGTTGATGGCCATGATGCACACTCCAGTGTTGAGGGCCATGATGCACACTCCCCGGTGTTGAGAGCCATGATGCACACTCCCCGGTGTTGAGAGCCATGTCTTGTTCACATTTTCTTGAATGGATTGGCGTGAAAGTAGATGCACTCACTACCAGTCACTCAGCACATCTTTCAAGGTTTAGTTCCACAAAGACAACCCCTGAAAGTGAACGTCTCCACTTGACAAGTTTGACCTGTGGAGTACGCCTCTTGACTGCAGGGCTCAGCCAGTGATTCTTGTTTATACTGAGTCAAGTAGGGATGATTAGGAAGTCAGACTTCACAGCACCAGCTATCTTGACCCAGTTTCTTGTGCATTGGTGGTTTCCACGTTTGATGAACCTTTGTAGAACAATGTCTAATAAACAGTGTTGTGGGTAGGCTTGACAGCAAAGAGAGCCCAAGTCCCAGCTCTGATCAGGATTTTACCAAGAAGATGGGTATGACGAACCCAAACAATAAAGACATGTGGAATCCCCGTAAGACACAATTTTATATAAATGATTTAGTATCAGTCCACAAAGACAGAAATGTGTGCAAGTAACTTTGACTCTTAAATGGATAAAAAAAACTACATCAAATGTGATGCAGTAGTAGGGTGTGTGGGTATTAATCAGTCCACTGGAGTCATACACCGAAGGAAGACAATCTGGATCAAGAGTTACCCTTAGCTTACCCTACCCCCACCGCTTTGACACCTTCCCTGCCCCAATTGCTAGACAACTTAAATGTCTCCATAAGTCACACCTCTTTGTAACCACTGCCAAAAAAATTGTTCAAACCAATCACCTTGGTTGCCAAAAACCAACATCAAAGACAACTTTTTACCACTGACAAACTGTTCCAGACAGCAAGGTGGCAACAGCTAGAACGCTTGACTACACATCACACCAACTTACAGGGGTCACACCAAGCATCCCTCTTCAAACACATCCCTACTTCAAACACAGTCTTACTACAGGGTCAAACCAATTCCTACATATCAAGGCTGCCTGACTGGGGCTACAAATTATGTTCCAGCAGTTTTCTGTTACCAATACAACCAACAGCCTAGTAGTGCCCTGCACGGGCGTAGAATTTGATCCCAAGCCCGGCCCGCAATTAGCAGTTAGAGTCCAGGCCCGGCCCAGGCCCGCAATAATTTTTCAAGCCCGGCCCGGCCCAGGCCCGCAAACTAGAATTTAGGCCCAGGCCCGACCCAGACCGTGAATGTTTAGCCCAGGCCCGGCCCGCAAGTTTCAACCTATAATCTTATGACAAAGACGAAAAACAAATAAACTGTAAAATGTACTTATTGTTTTATTAAATAAAAAAGGTCCATAGTGTGCTGGATGAGTTGTAAAAATTCAGCACCACCAACTTCTTCAAACTTACAAATATCCTGAAGAAAAATAAAGAAAAACTTCTTAGTGTCATTACTATTAAATATGGTAACATTTGTTATATTTGGCTTTAATGTATTGGCTTATGGTTAAGGTAGGAGATTTGTTTATCTAACCCTGACTTAACCCATATGCAAGCCATAATCCCAATTTATATTGTTAATTGAATTAGCTCAACTAAGTTAACATAATTTAATATATTTTAATTAAATGTCACCCATTGGCACTGACACCCAGTGGCATTTCCAGCAGGCTGCAGTCACTGGCCTGAGACAGACATGTTCAGACATGTGTGAATTAGTACAAGTGTGAATGAATTAGGACTGGGGAGAAATACCAATTACCAACTGGGTTGGGTACTGGGTAGTGGGCTAGTGACCTAGTGTGCACTTGGCAGTGAGCAGGTCTTTCAGGTGGGCAATGTTTGGAGGGAAGACCTAGACAATTGAATGTCCACTGGTATGGTCAAAGGGTGATAAGTTGATTGTTAATCATGGCTTGATTGCCTCTGCAAATATTTCTAAAGTAAACATTTGGGGCTGGCTACTTCCAGCCAAGTGAACTTATGGGGTCATTAGATTCCATGCAAGGTCTCAATTTGCAACTATATAATACTAAAGAAATAATTTTAAGCATTCATTAAACGGAATTACAATTTATAATCAGTTTTTATTTTAAAAAATAAAGTAATAATCGGTGTTTTGTATGAACATTTTTATTATGTCCAGGCACAGCCCAGGCCCGGCCCGGCCCGGCCCGGCCCAAGCCCGATGTGTTTAAATTGTTTTCAGCCCAGGCCCGGCCCAGGCTGAGCCTAGGGCGGTCAAAGCTGAAGAAGTTACTTTCCTGGCCAGCTTTCTGAAGCAGGTTTGATAAGCATCAATGCTTTGTTCTGGCATTGAAAGGTGTGAATGATTCCACAGAGAACTGCAAGCATAGCTAGATGTTTATCTGATGACATTGGTCCACTGTAATCAATCATCAAGAAACCACAACTTTGAACATGAATTAGCACTGTACTGGACCAGCAGACTGAAGGAAGTGCCATTGTCTGGACTCTAGAGATCACCTGCTTTCTGGTGGACACATTTCGATGGACACTTCAGTACTGGGACAAGTTGGCAGAATGCCTACTATTTGGTAATCAGTATTGGAAGGAAGACCGGTTTAATAAATAACTTTCAGTTCACACATGTCATTACATAACAAAACAAATACAAATAACATGCAATATGTTTGGTGCTTTTGTCTTGATAATTTCATTTGTGTTTTGGGCAAGGTTTCTAATGAGACAAAAACATCGACGAACATAAAAAAATATAACTTAGCTGATCAATGTAATGTTTTTGAAAATAAAATGTATTTAAGTCAAAATAGGAAGCACTGAGCGTGGAAACAATGCCAAGGATTTTTTGTGGTGAACCTTCTGTTCTGAGAATGCGTCCATCCGATATTTTTCAGACTTGAACATTATTCTAACAATGGTAGTTTAGCATACGTCTAATCTCTCAGAAGTAAGTTATTTCTTAGAACCACCCACACACTGCTGAGCAAATACCCGCAGGATAATTTGTGATTAAGACATCCTCTTAATGTCAAGAGCATTGTACCCAATAGCAGTGCATTAATTTAACTATCATCCTAACAGTGGCTTTGATATAAGAGCAGTACTCAACCTGTGTGATTGTTACAGGGACCAGCTGTCACAGGGCTATACAGGGGTCAAGGGTCACACACCCTGCACACTTGATACAAGGCCACAAGCCATTCAAATGCTCATGTGCTGTTCCGGGTTTCAGGGTTTAAAAACGGGCTTAATGCAAACAGACAGCTGTGATTAGGACAGTTTTTTCTGCTAGATAGTAACTGAAGCTGTTGTGTGTGTTGCTACAAAATATGTGATAAAGTTAAGGGCGGAACCAGGATTTGGGAGTGGCGAGTGCTTGGAAATAACGTCTCTGTCATCGAAGGACTCATGACTATCTATGTCGTTATGACACGCACGCAGTTGACAAAAGGGCTGGTTAGCCAGGGACCCACAAGGTTAAGATATAGGCAGAAAATATGGCTATGTATGCAGTCATAAAGGTATGATTGTGGATTCACATAGAAAGTTATCCAACTACATTGTGAAAACAAAGTTTTTATAAAGTTAATTAAAGATACATTTCTCTAGCTATACTGGCATATTGGTGCACATACTTAAGATCAGAAGTTGCCAGATTTTCAGTCTTGTGTAAGCCTTTACATCAGGGGTCGGCAACCTGCGGCCCGCGGGCCAACTGCGGCCGCAGAGCTATTTCATGCGGCCCGCGGACTGATAGCGAGATTATGCATGACACGACCCACGCCTGCAATATTGATGTATAAAATAAAAAAATAGTCTAGACTAAATTCTAGACGAGACGTCTAGGAGAGACATATCACATAATGCAACCCGGTAGTATCATTTCCACGCGATGAACATATCAAACATTTCTCACTTCTTTAAAACTTTAATTAATTATGTTTTGCCCACATGCAGACATGAATTTTCTATCTTTTTGTGTTTGAGTGATAATGTGTTGTTTTGAATAACACCCGTCAACACTCGTTAAATCACTGGCAGTTCCAGCACCTTCCGTCCCAGATGAATGTGCAATATTAACAATTCCTGCACTAAAGCGAAGTGGCCTGGTTTATGTTGGGGTGCCATGCTGTGCCACGTGTACGAGCTGAGACATGAGATTAGCGTATTCATGGAGAAGAAGGGTGGAGAAGTACCGGCATTCACTGAGCCCTTATTGATGTGCGATTTTGCATTTTTAGAACAACTAATCAATGAACTCTGCCCGTTTGTCTCCGCTTTCGAGACCAGGTTTCGATTGTGGGAGACAAAACCGCGGGACGCAAATTACTTCCTGACGCTCATAGAAAACAAACCAGCCACTCCGGACACGTAGGCCTTCGTAGCATTCATTGAGCTGCTGAGACAGGAGTTTGCTGACCGATTGACAATCTCAGGGCTCGCAACAGGGAGTGAAAAATTAAGATGAACTTTGTATAATGCAAGCCATGAACGCATCTAACAGATGGACATTTGGACAACGTGCTCGCAGTGTCAAGTCTGCAGCCAGATGTGGGACACTTGGTGGCGCAGCGACATCTCTAGCATCAGGCGTCAGTGGCACACGGGTCAACATGGCATCAGCTGCATGCCAAGAACACGAAACATGAATAATGTGTGTTTTTGAACAGCATAGTGACCATCGAACTGTTGTTCAAAATCAGACCTATTTACGACAGCAACGTATGTATGTTGCATGCATACATATATATATATATATATATATTGTATGTGTTACAAGATAGATAATATCCTTATGTGCGCGCGTGCGTGCGTGCTTGCATGTGCGTGCGTGTATGTGTGGCCCGCTGACCTATTCCAAGTAACTAATTTGGCCCTCCATTCAAAACGGTTGCCGAACCCTGCTTTACATCATAACATCAATGGCAGACCACCTATCTTAAAACGTCTATTCGCCACACCAAATCATCACCACCACATTTAACTGTGTTGTCTTCAAATGGTTTCTTTCCATGCAAAGTTGTTGATTGGAATCTACCAATACATCTTAACTTTCACAAAAAGAGACCTGCAGTTTTTACTGTCTCATCCAAAAGACAAGTATTTCCAACTTCCTTGCAAATTGGCAACTTGAACCCTTTTTTAAATAACAGGGCTGTTTGCCTGGGGTTCAAGTCCTGTACATCAAGCGCATGGGGTGAGCACCAAACTGATATGGTTCAACTTCAAACTCCATGAGTCTGCAGGGCATAACGTTTGAGGCGAGCGATTGCTCTCGCTCCCTATCGCTCGCGCAAATCAATAATCTAGGGAACGATTTATCGCTCGTGTCAATTGTGAAAATCACTCGCTGCCTGCAAGTGTTCATCTTGACAAGTAGTTTCTTGAGTATTAGATTCACTAGGAAAGTCTAACCTCTTTATAACTCAAGTGTTCGGGCTCCAATATTCGGAGTTCACATATCATCTGTCACCGGCGATAGCGATAGCAGCCCGCTGCACCAAGATTGCAAGAACGCCATCGAAGCTGTGCTGGCTGCGCGGTTTATAAAAAGTTATCAAATGAGTGGACTAACATCGTTGTGTATTATGTTTAAATGTCACATAATGTTGTATGTCGGAACTGAATAAAATACATGTATACATTTACAGTTATGGAATAGTTAAGGGATTAACAATATTTCGCTACAATCTGATTGACCGACTACGCTGTAATAGGAATCGAAAATAATAACCTGGATCTGAACTACCGAAAATGACACGGAGTGTAAAAGTTGATTACCAGTAGACATTGAAAACGATAATTTTAGTAATTGTTCCACTTCGTCTTTCAACCGCTGTGAACACATAAATTCACGACGCAGATCTCCGATACCATTTAACATTGATTCACTGTTTCATGTGCCACGGCACTGCCACTGGCTTTGCCTAGGCTACGGCCTACGGTAATTGGTGACATGTTGGAATTCAAAACCGTTTCACCAATTGCAATCAGAATGTATGGAGTTTACTAAAGTAAACATTTATTTTTTTATACAAAAGTAAGCGCCAACAAGCACTAATTAAAATTTCATGGCGACAAGGACAGAATCCGAATGGGAAATGGTGGCACCACCACATGGAAAAAAAAATTAGCAAATTGCGTGCCTAAATTAATTTGGCATATATAGGCGAATGATTTATCACTCGCCTGTTGTTTTCAAATATGAAGCCCTGCCTACGGCTAGCTCATATATTAAAAAATTTTAGTCTTTCTTGCCCAATGTGTAAACAGACCCTAGTCTGACACAATGCAAGGAGACAGCAAATCAAATGAACATAGCAGGTGGGGGAAGTATCCATTTCACTATGAACTTACCCAGCAAAGTTTGTGCACCCCAAAGTGTCAGGGTCATCCCCCTCAACAAAAAAATCACCAACATGTATAGGTTCACACTTCTAATTACCCCCCTTAACTGAAAATTACTAGTGTATCCTTGAAATTGAAAAAATTCAAAAGCCATAGAATCCTTAGCCAATGGTGACCCTGCTGTGGTGTAAATGACCAAGGTTGGTCTAAATGCATGGCTGGGTAGGAACCTATCATTATGAGAGACCTAGCTTGCTTGGTCTGTCAAGTCTGTCAGTGGCTGAGCCAATGGGCCTTGAATTAGACACTTCAATCAACAACTAACCCTGGCACCTGCACTCCTCTATCAACTCAGCTCTTTACTTGGTCATCTAGTAATGCAATCCCGATGTTCCTGACCAAATATTCAACAAATAACACCACAAAAACATAGCTAGCAAAGTGTATGATTTGTTTAATATTGTCTAATGTTTGTTTAATATTGCTTTCATTTTATTTTGTATATTTTTCTTTATTATTTTTAAAAGTATGGATACCAAGAACAAAATGCATTTATACATATTGTGTTTGGAATATGATCATGTGTGCATGCATGAAGGTATGTCCATTTTACATAGCATCTTTTACAACAGTATTATTAATAAAATAAATAGTTATATAAGTAATCGCTGACATCATATCACTAACACAGTTGCTCATAGCTTCTTAGTTCTATAACCTATGTTGGTTTATAAGAGTTCACCCTTATGAAAAGTAGAAAGTGTTATGGACCCCCAAACACCAGAGCAGTAGTTGATTAGGCCACATTTAGTCTCAACATTCCAAATTGAGCTATTCCACCTGTTTGCACTTCTGTCATATATGCACACAATCCCATGTGTAAGAATTAATAACATCATTGTCTCAACTACAATTTAGGTAGCAGCATCGACTGCGACTAAAAATATGAGCACAACTCTGGCTTCAATGGGTGGTTGCAGAATAAACCCCATAACAGTGCACTCAACTACCCTGCCCTTATCTGTGCCCCTTTGAGAACACTTCAGGATCAGTCGGACTTTGTGGCTGGTCTGTCACCCTTGGTGTCTACTTCTTTCATCACGCTGCTAAGTGCTTTAATCAGAGACAGCTCCTACACTTTATCACACAACCAACTTGTCACTCTTTGTGGGGCATGTTACCTAAACAATTTCCTTGATGAAAACTGCCCAAAATACGTAATGGCTAATGCTGAAAGTCTTTTCAGACCAGCTTCTAAGAAAAGCCTACAGGAATTTGTTTTCATAAGCACCAAATAGCACCACTGTGCCCTCCCACATGTAGCACCACTGTGCCCTCCCACACAGCTCAGAAAGAATCAGTGTTATTGTTTGTTAACGTGAATCGGAAACATTTGCAGTAATTTTTTTACTTTCCATATTTGTCATTCAACGACAGTTGTTTTCAGATACTTCACAACAGAAGTCTAAATTTGATATAGTAAAAGTGATAATTTCCAGCTATTCCAGGTGTAAAACAGGCAGTGGCTGTGTAAGCAAGTAACTTCTACACACACCAAGTAACTTCTACACACACCAATACGATGCTCCAATAAACCTGGAAAGCTATTTTACACAATTAACCAGTGCAAAGATATGGTTCCTATATATGGCACTTGTCTTTTTCTGAGGACAAATTTAAGACAATAATTTACCCTTAATTCCTTGGCAGATCCCTAGCAATAGCAATTTGATGTCTCCAGGAAACATTCAACCATGTTGCATTGAATGCACGAATCCTGTTTGTTTACATAATTCAACCAATGCCTGCAGCCAGGTAAAAAAGTTCTTATATAGTGCTATATCTAGACCTTCAGATCATTCAAAGCACTTTACACTTCACCCATTGATATACCTGTTCGTTTGAACACCAACTCGACTTCTCTCAGAAGCATTCACCCACACCAAAATTACTGCACAAAAACTACTCATACCAATCAATATGGTTGAATGAACTAGGGCAACATGAAGAATAAATTATGTATGGTTCAGTACATTTTTGTCTGACCATAAAATTTGCTATTATTTATCATTTAGCAAGAGGTTGTAGCCAATATTCCTGTACAAATGTAACCAAATTCACTGTAACCATTCAATATCTCAACAGCATAGCTCAACATTATCACAGCCAATTTAACAACAAAGATACTCCTTGTTCACCCAATCCTACTTGTCCGACAAAGGATCTGTTTAGCCGAAAGAATGAGTTATCAGTGTTGTCTTACAACATGCTCACATTAATCGCTGGACAGCTGAAACTTGTGCATTGCAATAACACTGTTGTGACATGAAGCGTACTTTCCCACCCCAACCCCCACCTACCCCTGCTGTTTCGGGTCAGATCAGACAAAGGTGATAGTGCTTTCGTAACAGGTGGTTCAACCCTTGTGGCATTTTTACCATCTGCCGAGCAATATGTTGCCTGGCCACAGATAACTGATCAAATTACTGTCCCAAAAGTAAACAATGAATTTGGCAGACAAAGGAAAATGAGAGTCCCATTCCATGCCTGGGAACCCCCTCGATCTTATCTACCTACCTAGCTGTGTTGCACATGTTGTTGGCCACCTGGTCAGTTAGAGTGGCTGGACAATTATAGAGGCTACCTCAAATGGTATTCACCTCAAATAAATTCTGACACTTCTGGTAGATATATTAACCATCATCAGTCAACAGACTATTTATATAACAATGACATGTAAGAAAATATTTAATAAATTATTGTGTCAACAAAGAAAATATCTACCAACAACAAAGCTGAATCCTATGTGTGCTCAATCACACTGCGGCACCTTCAAAATGCAAATATCAATCAATCTGATAACTGAGCATTCATTGGCACTGAGCTGTGATGCACACGGGAAAGCAATTATATTATAAGAATTTTTACGTGTCTAAACATTTATTTTCTATAAATAATGCCAGGAAATAAATTTAGCATAGTGATTTTTTTAACTGATCATCATAGTGAAACCCATATTATCATAGCTACCATGGTGCAACATGAAAATGTAAACACCAGTTGAACAGGTACAAAGTCAATGTCATCCACTAAAGCCTACTCATATCTAGCAATTAAAAATATATTATTTTGGGAAGCCTTCATTGAAAAGATTGTTGGTGGTCAAATCCATGGACCTAACATGGATCTTGACAGAAGATATTAATGTAGTCTGTTCACTGCAACCATTCTCCAGAGGTAACAAATAACATCAGATTCTATCAAGTCAGTTGACATTTAGTCAATGGAATAAATCCAGCAGATGTTACCAGGTCACTATTGCTACCATCACCTAGGTTATCTGCACTGTTGACACCATCTGCACATTCAGGTCATGCCACTGTCAGTTGTGTCAATGTCAGCTGTGTCATGCTGTGTTATGATGTCAGATCTAATTGACCTTTAAACATTAGCTTCTGTCAATATCAATTGACACATGTTGCATACACTGTCACTGTGTCACTGACATGAACACTTATTGACCCCTGTGCACATGGCATAACTAGTCATATCAGTGTCACCAATGTCTTTTAGTGACACTGGCAAACTAACATATAATAACTGACAACCAATATGTAAACTTGCAGAACTTTATAATTAATGTCAGTATCATTAAGTGTCACTATATCACTTACATCAACATTGATTGACACCTCCGTGTGGACATTGTTGTCAGTGGTGTCTGTATCAACTCTTCTCCCGTCGTCTTCCATCAGCAGCAATTTTGCCCTTGCAGTTCCACCAGCCTTTGTAGGGGGCAGCACCACTGCAAGATCGAACATACACTGTTGAATCACTATTGACAACTTGCAAGGAGGACTAGTGACTCGTTGTAGGAACCACAGATTGTAGAACACAATACCCAGTCTGGAGAAACCCATAATTCTTCCTCCCCCACACACTAACATTTCAAATAAAGATATCTAACAAAACCTAGTGAGCACACTGAAAACCAATATGGTCAAAAGTAACTACTTATAACCAATATGGTCAGAAGTAACTACTTATAACCAATATGGTAACAAGTAACTACTTATAACCAATATGGTCACAAGTAACTACTTTTAACCAATATGGTCACAAGTAATTACTTATAACCAATATGATCACAAGTAATTACTTATATCGTCGGAACTTCAAATTATTGACACAATATAGTTAGATCAGCCAATTCCAAATTGTACAGTTGTAAGTGTATGTAATTTGTCTGACATCTTGTCTCATTATACTTTTAACAGTAATTATCTACATATATACAGATTAAGTTAATAATGTGAATGATACTTCCACAAACCACAAGGCAACTTTTACAATCATGCAGCACCCATAAAGATAATTGATAATGATAATCACATAACTACCATTATAATAACAATGCATAAGCAGGGAACCTAATTAACTGCATAACCATAAAATAATAATTACGCTATAAAAAGCATGAATATGTAAGACATTAATAGACATTTCAATTAATACAACATTGACCTACATTCAATACTACGCCCAACAAAGAGTGTTTAGAAAAGGTAACAGCACAAAAGGTATGAAATGTCTAGTTCCTGCTGTCAATGTGGCAATCAAATTGATGCATTATTTGGTGATTTTTCCAGTAGTAATACTTCCAAGGAAACTGCTTCTTATTACCAATCATCAGCATTAATTATGTATTTCTATCCATGTTATGGTGAAAGGAAGAACACAATTTTATGTGTAAAAAGATGACAAATACGGAGAAATCAAAAACATGTGTCCATGGGGTGCGCAAGACTATGCCCACCAAAGAATGTGACTAACAGGTTTCTTGAGAATTCTACCCCTCTGGGAGGGTGACTAATCTGGGGCAGAAACCAAAGTAATTTTGTTCTTATTTGTTAGATGTATGCCTAGATCAAGTGTATCTTGCTTTTGGCCCTGGTAAATTGGTAGAGATGTGTAATAATCAATTGTAAATTGGTAGAAATATGTAATAATCAATTGTGTATAGACTGGCTTGAGACTGCCAACATGTTCAAGCTCAGGATAAGGTTAGAGAATATGTTGGTGGTCTTAAGCCACCAAGGGAGGCAGCCGGGGCAGCCGTGGCCTAGTGGTTAAAGTGTTGGACTCTAAATTCGAAGGTTGTGAGTTCAAGACCCACACTGGGCACGTTTCATTTTCGAAGCTTAGGCAATTTTGTTTACCCTACTTTGCCTCAGTCTACTCAGCTGCAAATGTGTACAAACACTGTTTGGAAGGTACCTGCGGTGGACTAGTGTCCCGTCCAGGAGAGTCAGGATAACTGCACTCTAAGTTGCTTTGCACTACAGAAACCAGGTTTAAGCACTGGCCATATAAGCCTTCATGGCTTCCTAAGGCGTAATGCCTGGGGGATGACTTTACCTTTTTTTTTTACCTACTAATTTTCATTTCAACATTTTGTAGCCCCGGAAAGACCGTTACTAGTGAGCCCAAGTTTATTTATGTGGTTTTATTCAGTTCTGTGATAAGGAATCTGACCTGAACTGCCAATAACCACAACACGACTGCAAAACATTCACATATCAATAACCCCCTCTCATTGTGTCAGGGTAGGGGCAAAGGGTGACCAGGCAGCATGGCAGATGAGACAACCACATAGACAGAATGCTGCAGGTAATTGAAATTGATGAGCCAGACTGGGGCAGTGTAGGCCAGGGCTTCTGTATTGTCTGACACTGGCCCTGACTGACAGGTGAACCACAGCAGTGGGAGGCAGCAACAGCTGTCACAGCTGCTTCTATGCAACCACTGGGTAAAACATTCTTAGAAGATTGAATCCCAAGACAGGATGCCTGCATTACTGGCATTTATTACTGCAGTTTCTCTGCTTCTTTGGTGAAATAAAATGTTGGGCTAAGGTAGTTTGAGTGATATATAACCCAAGTTATCTGCACTACACTAAGTCTTTGTAAATGTTAGATTAAAAGTTAAATAATTTTCTTGAACAGCTTAGGTGCTGGATGCACAAATGAATGAGAAACTAAACTTTGTCCAAGTTGCTGCACCAACAAAATAAAACCTTTGTAAGGGTTTTAGTTGCAAACTTGTGAGACAAAAATTTCTTGGCCATGGAACCAAGCTGTGACAATGTTTGTTTAATTAAACATGGGCAAATTGGCAAATACATTAGCATCCCAGAATGGGCCCAGACTAAGGTTGTGTAAGGTTGAACAGTTTCCATGGCCAGAAATAACCCTACCTAGATCTATGCATTCAGCACTGCCTCTGGTATTATCTCCCTAAATTGTACTCATAAAATAGCCCTGAAATGTGTACTTGTAATTCGTATGGACTGAATGCCCTTGCCTACATGTGCATATTGTAAACACATGCATATTTACAATCTGCACACATGCAAATGGCCATAATGCATCTGAGATTAATTCTACTTTATTGCACACAGACACAACATCAAAGACACATGCAACTTTTATCACATGGGAACAAAGCCAACAGTGAAACACAGGCAATCCATCCACCAAATTCATCATCATCATCATGACTGGCGCCACTGGACAACCTCCACTCAAATTGCTTGCACATCTGAAATGACCTGAGATCTTTCATCCTACATCAAGCATTCTATTTCTGCTCTTTGATGAGCACAATTTCCCAATTACAAATAGCCATTATGACAATATCACTTGCTGATTCTATCTCAAAGTTCGTTTTTCAGACTCAAAGTATCAACACTGACATTTGATGCTATCACCCTTCATGGCCAGTTGCTGCACTTCACTGCTCTAGTGTTGACAACTCGTCAAATAAGGCTTGCCTTTGACAAAAAACATTACAAAGCATTTGCTATTAGCATTCTGCTGAAAAGCACAGATTATAAATCTGGCAGGCAATAATTACCCCGTTATGGTGACCTAGGCACATGCAATTTGTTCAACGATACACACAACCCTGGATTTTGGGGTCAGCAAACATGCAATTTGTTCAACAGTACAAACAACCCTGGATTTTGGGGTCTAATAATACCTTTGCACCTATCATCACTGATAGGCAAGGAACTATGGGGTCTAATAATACCTCTGTGATGACCCATCAGAGTTCAAAGAAATCAAGACAACAACCTCTGTTTGGACCAGTACACATCATATGGGGGATGTTGTAATCTAGGGTAATTAAACAACCTACCTCTTAAGGGTACCTCGTCACTCCTGTCATTTGGTTTCTCCGGCGTCTTCCCTTCCTGCAAACAAATACAAGTCACATTACAAAGAATACAAATATTTACGGATCACTTTCTCTGTGTTGGATGTGATAAAAAATTAAACAACGGGCCCAATGGAAGAGTTTCAACAATTTGAATGTGATCTAAGTAAATAAGACTATCTGGAACACAATGAGAGTGTGCCACACTCTGACTACTTGGCAGTTGGTCCACATTTACTGACCCCCACAGAGAGTATGGCAGATGAGTGCAGCAAAGTTCAAGTCAGCAAACTGAAGTAGATGATGGCCTATTGTACAACTGTACTGGACTTGATTCCTAGTTGTTTCCAGCAATCGCCAACATTCTATTAACCGACTGGTCTGCATATTATATTCGTTGTGGTTACTAGAATCTGATTGTCTTATGAGACCTCATTCAACATTATCACCAAGTGGACCTTTCCATGCTGGCACTGAGGATGGTCACTGCCAGGGACTGAGGGTGGTCACTGCCAGGGCACTGAGGGTGGTCACTGCCAGGGCACAGATGGTGGTCACTGCCAGGGCACTGAGGATGGTCACTGCCAAGGCACTGAGGATGGTCACTGCCAGGGTGCATGTCACTGAGGGTGATCACTGCCAGGGGCATGTCACTGAGGATGGTCACTGCCAGGGGCATGTCACTGAGGATGGTCACTGCCAGGGGCATGTAATGTAGGGTGGTCACTGCCAGGGGCATGTCACTGAGGATGGTCACTGCCAGGGGCATGTCACTGAGGGTGGTAACTGCCAGGGGCATGTCACTGAGGGTGGTCACTGCCAGGGGCATGTCACTGAGGGTGGTCACTGCCAGGGGCATGTCACTGAGGGTGGTCACTGCCAGGGGCATGTCACTGAGGATGGTCACTGCCAGGGGCATGTCACTGAGGGTGGTCACTGCCAGGGGCATGTCACTGAGGGTGGTCACTGCCAGGGGCATGTCACTGAGGGTGGTCACTGCCAGGGGCATGTCACTGAGGGTGGTCACTGCCAGGGGCATGTCACTGAGGGTGGTCACTGCCAGGGGCATGTCACTGAGGGTGGTCACTGCCAGGGGCATGTCACTGAGGGTGGTCACTGCCAGGGCATGTCACTGAGGGTGGTCACCGCCAGGGGCATGTCACTGAGGGTGGTCACTGCCAGGGGCATGTCACTGAGGGTGGTCACTGCCAGGGACGTGTCACTGAGGGTGGTCACTGCCAGGGTAGGGTGCATGTCACTGAGGGTGGTCACTGCCAGGAGCATGTCACTGAGGGTGGTCACTGCCAGGGGCATGTCACTGAGGGTGGTCACTGCCAGGGTACCTCACCCTCAGCAGTTCTTTTACATCCCAATTAACAAGACGGGACTGACATTAACGTGATCATCCTAGTAACGAAGGATACACAGTCCTTAATGTGGAGAGCCAGGTTTTTACACTAAACTTTCCGTGCTTGATCATCTTTAACACACAGAACTGTGGCACATACAGTGGATGAGCTAACCATTACACCACAGTGCCTCTCTGTCACAATAGTGTCTTCTCACCTTAAGCAGCACTATCAGCTAACAAAAACTGTGTGCTTTTTCATCTACACGAAGTAACTCAACCTATATCGTATATCAGATTAGATGCTGGACTATTTTTGGACTGTATCACATATGGTTGCATGACAACAGAATAAAAACAACATGCATGGAAACACAGATGTGTGCAGGCATACATACATACACACATGCATGCACATACATACACACATGCATGCACATACATGCACGCACGCACACACATACATACATACACACATGCATGCACATAAATGCATACACATATGCATGCACACATATACATACATGTATATGTGTACATATCACTACTACACTATTACTACTAAATTTACTGTTCCTAAGAAGTTGGTCACAGTGCACATCATACAAATATAAGACCTTGGATTGAATTGTATTCGCTATTCACAACCACAATTCAGGGTCATAGAACTAATTTTTTTATTAATTCCACAAATCCACAATGGAAACAGAACATTACATTTTTGGCAAAATTTCTGAAGACAGCAGGCAATATTCCACAATTACACTACCAAAGTGTTAGAAAGAAAACAAAAAAACCTTAAACGCTAAAAGCAGATGACGCTTGCTGATCATTGTTACACCAGTAACAATCAACTTACAGAAAATCATGGGGCAACTTTCAAATTTACCAATCACAATAAATGTTACCAAAGGAAAATTATAATTATATATATATATATATATATATATATATATATATATATATATATATATACATATATATATATATATATATATATATATGTATATATATGTATATATATATATATATGTATTAAAATTAACGTATGCTGGATGCATGCAACAGGAACTGGTAATATCACACTGAGGCAAGGGCCGACTGAAATGACTGAAAAACCCGCCAAGACCCCAAATACAACCCGGAACTAATGGTTAAGTGGCCAACTGCTGATTTTAATAGTTTTCTTGCGATCAATGGTTTCAAATGCAACAAAGTCCACCCCATGAACCTGTTCTGATTCAGTTCATACATTCCTCCGTTCATTAACAGAACCACATGCTCAATCATTAACTGATATTTTTACAGCTGTCCCCACCATCATAAAAAGGCACCATTTCTTCTGATGTCCCTTAATTGGCCGAGAGAAATTGATTATTCCAGTTTTGTGGGACTATTAAATAAAATATCCACCATTAATGACAGCCATCTGAGACAGGGAGTTCACCAGGTACGTAGCTGTCACTTGGTGTGTGCGCAGTGCTTTTGTTCAAGATTGCGCTAACTTCTGGTTTTATTACATTACAGGCTCACAAACCTAAACTTTGCTACGTACGTTTGGATAAAATGCCAACTAATATTAACATTGTGACAATCACGTTAAGTATACAGAAAATAGACGATGTATGAAAAACTGTTTGTTGTAAGGGTACTTGCACAATTTAAAAACAAATTTGTTTTCAGTGTTTGGTTCATCTGTTAATTACAGGCTCAGAACTAAAAAATGCTATTTTATTTTAACCCTAGGAGTGACCACTGGGCCGAATTCGGCCTGCACGATCAGTGCGAAAAGCGTTCTGGTTGATTTAGGGTCGATTTTTTTATCACTCCGTAGTAAATTTTTTTTTTCATCAGCAGTACCTCACACGAGAACAAATGGTATCACTGGAAAGCTGAATCACTTTTCGTTCTGTTTCATATTTATTCATGAGCATAGTCAATGATAGCTAATGACAATCTAGCTTACAAAACACGTTAAATAGTTGGTGCCCATATTTGGCTGCTTTTACTAGGCTCTGCAGAATAAATTTACGTTTCCATGCATAATACCTAAATATTTAACATGTTATACTTTTGGAAAGCTCTACGATTTCCCTATTCGAATACATTAAATAAGCGAACGGTCTGTATGCAGCAAATGAGCATCATCGTTACAAACACATGTCTGGGCCATCTGGGCTTTTTATTTATTAATCCACCATTTTGTTTTCTTACTTTGTTCTGTGTCAGTTCACTTTAGGCCGGATTATTTCATGTTTCCGGGTAAATAAAAGCAAATGGAATGAGAGCATTAGCGAATCATGTTATTATACTAGTTCAAACAGTTAAAATAATGTTGCAGCCTTTTTTGAGGTAAATATCAGCAAGTTGCCATTGCGATTTCCACCGGCTTCGACAGCCCGCACTGCCGCAGTAAACGACACAGGACCAGTCTGAATCGGGATAGTCTGGTTTAGGAAAAAGATTTTTAAAATAAAAGTTCTCAACATATTTGATTCCTTTTTGTTTTATTTTGTAGCTAATGTGTATGGCTACATTTTTCCCATTGGACATAAGAACATACATCAACTCGGTAATTATCTGGTAGCAGGATGAACATTTTTATTTTTGCTTTCTTTTTTATATAAAATTCAAAAAGTAATATCCCCATCCCAGATTATGTGATGTAGTTTTTATTATTTTATAATAATGAAGTCTTTTTAGCAACAAAATGATACCTCAATCACATTTGTTCGACAATTATTATGATTTTTTAAAAGCACCCTTATGAATAACTCTAATTTGTGTACACCGTGGAAATTTATCATTGGTCACTCCTAGGGTTAAAAACACTACCACCCACTCACCCACCCACATGTTCAAGTTCTGTGGCTGTGCATAAATCGATAACTGAAAATCAACAATAAGAAAAGCAGCATATGGCCACTGTCAACATGCCTTATATTCACCTTCACCAGTCATACATACTTTAGTGGCTGACTCGACATGTCTAACCAATCTGCTGTCATAATATAATAGGTGTCATAGATATTGTAAGCTTACATCATGAACAAACAAAATTGTGCCATCCACCATGCACACTGGTTGCAATGCATCGGTGTCGTCCAACGGAAGTGCCTAGCAATTAACGTAAAAAATTTAAACATTTTGGTTTTGGACTTACTAGTCTTGTGCAATGCAATGTCTCTGCAGAATAACATGGTAAAATAGCTGCAAATATTATTTCTATTGCAATGTTAGAACATAGTAAGTGCAGATCCCAAATACCTAGTCAAATAAAAGCTATTTAATCCCCCATTAAATTATAAATTAATGAAATATAGTGTATTCATTTACCACCATGGTACGGTACAACATCTGGTCACAAGACATTTGGTCACATAATGCAGAACACAACATTTGGTCTCAATTTTATTATAGCAATCACAACAAATTGATGTAAGTAGATTGGGATAAATAATTCAAGAAAATTCTTGTCTGTGATGATAGATATGTATACAGTAAATACTTAAAGAAATAATTTTTTATTTTGTAGCCTGAACAACTCAGCATCATTCTGACCTGTAGAATAGTCAACTTGCTTGAAGTCACAAACATGGATGTGCAAAAGTAATCATCAGAGCTGGGGGGACCATTGAGTATTTAAGGTGGAAATGCAACTTTGGAAAAATCTTCAGTTTTTGTGGAAGGTAGCTATAGTTTCAGTTGATATTAAATAAATAAAATTTTAGTAATAAGGAATTTGTTCCAAATTTGGGCAGTTACAGAGAAAGCATGTTTGCCCAGCTGAAGGTTACATACTTAATTACAGCCCTGTAAACCTACATTCATCCAGGATTGGGGTTTCTCGTGATTTCGGAAAACAGGTTCCTACCAGCAGTCATCAGAAGGCAACAGATGAGTGTGTCTCATCAACAATTCTAAAGACAATCAATCGATCAAACAAGACAGCACTTCCTCCTCTAAATCTCTCCAATAATTCTCCTTTCAGCACCCTCCCTCAACACCCTCCTTCCTCTGTCCACACCCCCATCACAAACACATGCGGCCCATCAGTGAGGTGTGTTTTTCACCATTCGCAGATTATAGCCAACAGATCAGAGTCAGACAGCAGGCTCGGCCAATTCATGTGTGTCTTTGAAGTGGTAGTCAAACCAGTCTGACAACCTGGCCTAGACTGACAACCTGGCCTATAGAGACACCATCATTTATAAGTCTGCTTCCCTTGTCACAACAGAAAGTAGGACAGATTGGGTCAGGTCAAGAGCATAAACTTAGTAATTAATATTTTGTTTCTCCCATCATTCATTCCCTCCCTCCCTCCCTCCCTCCCTCCTTACCTCCCTACCTACCTCCCTCCCTCTCATTGTTTTGGGCAACAGTTACTGTAGCCAAGTCAACAATCCTAGAACTTAACTATGTCACTGCAGTGTTACAGTTGTAAATCATATGACTGTACTTAGACCAGTTGTTTATCCTCTAGTTGATGCTTCAAAGCCAGTACAACTTTGTACACTTGCGCACTGTATAAGTGAATATCTGGCAACTATGGAATGTTCTGAATGAATAACATTTGTGCAATGATTTCTCACAGAATGTGCAATAGTATTAGAATCAGCGGGTCTGCAGGTTAAAATACTGCACTATATAAGAATTGTATCTTAACCTGTGCACGCCTGACAAGACATGGACTGAGTTATAATAAAGAACCACTGTCATCAGTTCACAGAGACCGCTGCTCATTTCTGAAGTAGTTTTCAGATAGTCAGTGTTCCAGCCAGATACCTTGGCCTTGTTGTTTTTTCATCTGAAGTTCAAATATCTTCAGCAACCACAGATGTTTTGTCAGTGTGCCAGGAACCTCACACAGAGTCATAAACATACAAAGATTTTGGCGTACTGACAAAGCATTCGTGGCTTCTTGGTCGTTCCCTGCAGACCCTGTTTTAGAAACAAAAAAGATAGACTCTGACTTTGGGTGCAAGTGCAATAGGTTTTTCTCTCAACTACGCCAGCACATCTGTGAAAACAACTTGGCTGGAACACATGGCCAGAACTTAGACTAAAATCTCTAACAAACCACGAGAGCAAGATGTTGAAACATGTGACCCACAACCATCATTCACACAGGAATTACACATGTATGGAATTTAATCATTAAATTTCATAAACATTTAAAAAGCCAATCTTTAACAAACTCTCTTTACTGCAACACTATAAAAATTAGACGAAAGCAAGACCCAACGTCACAGACCTGAGATGGTTCTGGTGCCACATTCCACCATTCACCTAAATTCACCCCTGCCTAGGATAGCCTGTTTATATACCATATCCCTCTAGTCTGACTATTAATCTCAATGTCTAGATGAAAGCCACTGTATATCTATCCCCATATCTGTATCATTAGACACCTCAACATTAGCCCCTCATAAACATTTCCACCTGGCCAATAAACAAGCTCAACACTCAATATTCCCAGTGAGGTCATCATGGTTCACTGATCACTGTCACAGTTCACTGCTGACAGTTGTAATTCACTGGTCACAGTCATGGTTCACTGCTGCTATAGGTCTGGGGGCTATGAAGGGTCTATCTCTTGTCTGACAGGGTTGGGTTACAAAGTTTAGATAGTGGTTGCAATTGCAACACCCCATAAAATGTTGAATACGATTGCATTGCCCCAAAATATGATTCTGATTACAGAGATTTGACTGTGATTGCACTGCCTTCTATACCAGGTAGATGTGTGGTTGAAACAACACTACTAAATGAAGATTGTTTGTATTATAGTCATATGAATGAGTAAATGCGCTAATATTACGAATAGTGCAGAATCACAGTATGCTTCCATGAATATACTACATGGTAACTGATAACTGATAACCGCATGTACCACTGGGTTAGGTAAAGTCAATCGCCATAAACAAATTTTCTATCTGGCTTTTGCTGTTGTATAGGCAAAGGACTCACTCGTCAAAAATGTACGCATTTTCATTTTCATTACAAAAATGCCGTAAACAGAGCAATAAACACGTATTTCATGTCTGTATGCATTCTTATATGTATATCAGTAACGTTATCTGACAATAACCATGTAAAAGTATGAAATTATTACATTTTTGTCAGAATGCATGTGCTCCAGACATGACAGAAAACCGGATGCTGTGTGAGCGCAATTACAAAACGAGAATCTCGTAGGTCAATATAAGGTCACGCCACGGATTGTGTCTGCAGGCCCACTCTGGCGTCAATCTACACACAGCCACCACCACCACACACGAGACCATGTTAGACCATGTGACCCAAAGGCAACATCACATGCACAGTATGGCGGCTATTTATGAAATCTTTTCTATGTGACCGATAAATGTACTCAGAAATAATTATTTGGAGCACATATCTTCTGCTTCTTGACATCCAAATGTTGGTTGTATGTCATCGAATACACATGTGAAACAGTTAGTGTGTATTGATTTTAAAACTTAAGTTATTAGTTCCGTAGCCATTTGGCTACAGAAAGCCAAAATCCACGCATATATTTTCTACGGGCAGGACTTCCGCCCCTAGGTCAATAATGGGGCAAAGGATTCTGCGTACCACTGGGTATGTTTACATGCTAAACTGTGTTTTGACATATTGTCAACATATTATCTTTGACTGCAACTACTGTTTAAATCTTTGTCATTTGTTATATGTTTAGAATCTTTAATAAAAGTAAGAAGTACAAAGGTTGGTTATCATGTGACCTTGTTCAAAATACTAACCCATACCCTGGCAGACAATGACCTCCTTCATTGATACCACACATCCATGGCACCCCAATACACCCCTCCTCCATTTCACCAGGGACTACTTACTTCTTTCACACAACCCCAGTCATAAATTACCCCACCCCATTAATTAAACAGCTGCCTGTTCAGCAGTCTGAATGAGTGACATTAGGTCTGGGGTCAGACAGGGGTGAAGTGGCCCTTCAAGTCTGAGCAAATGAGGACTAATAACCCCATTCGGGTGGTATGTTGATTCACCCCTCACACTGGGGTGCATGTTTTTCAATGGGGAGTATGAATTTACATCAATTTCCAGTGATAGGTGTGCACCCCTGTGACCAGTGTCCGTTGACTACCATTCAGCCAAAGAAACATACACACAAGGTTACCCAAACAACCCAGAAAGATAGAACCCAACTATTATCCCAAGGACACACCAACAACCCATTTCTGTAGGAAATGTGCTCCTGGCAACTCACAGCAGCATACAACACAGCTATCACATGCATGGCTTTGGACCATTGGACTGGACCAGCATACAACACAGCTATCACATGCATGGCTTTGGACCATTGGACTGGACCAGCATACAACACAGCTATCACATGCATGGCTTTGGACCATTGGACTGGACCAGCATACAACACAGCTATCACATGCATGGCTTTGGACCATTGGACTGGACCAGCATACTACACAGCTATCACACATGCATGGCTTTGGACCATTGGACTAGACGAGATGTCTAAGAATTTTTAGACAACACTCATCTGCCTTGAAAATCTAACATAGTGCAAAGGGTGTGATGCTGTGTCAAAATGTCAATGTAATTTATTTTTATGTATCCTCTGCATATTTTTACATGGATATTTTGTTCAGATAATGGTTTTTTTAAATTGCAGTTTGGTTTCTAATTAAATGTCATACTTATAATGTTTAATGAGCAGTGGCTAAAAGCAAAAGTTCATAAAACACAAAGGCAATTTAAATGAAAATGCTGTTTATAAAAAATACAATTAAAATAACCCATCTGCGGGTAGCATGCATTGCACATGACATTTCCAGGCTATTAGTTACGTTTAACAATGCTATCCATTTTCTCCAAATAACGATGTCATCCGTTTCCTGGCATTAACCATATCATCAATTATCTGATATCTAATGAGTCAGCCTTTGATGTCCAGAGCATTTTCCCAGAAGTTGTTGCATTTTTATAATTATATGGACCCAGACATTTATAGTACATCACAGAGAATAGGCAAAGCTCACTTCATCATTATTTTGAATTGCCTTCCTGTACAGAACAACATGAGCAACATAAACCATGATTCCATCCAGTGTTGTAAACAAAAGCTTGTCCAGTAACCGGCTTACTTGTATTTTAAAAGCTGGGGAGGAGCCAATGAATTTATCCCCCAGTTTCTTTAAAAATGTATATCTTACATTAAATATCATGTGCAATATACATGTGTATGGTTATGGTGTGTGCATGCATATGTGTGTGCATGCCTTCATAATGCGGATTTTTGTCTGGTGTCTTGTGTATACTGTCTGAGAATCAGACCAGCTACATTATTGCAACCCTTCCAATTTGGACTATTCCCCAGTTTCAAGATGAAAGCTGTCGCTGGAATCTCCCAGCAGTAGCTAGAGTTTCCAATGTACTTGAAGGGACTCGGCTCAGTTGCCCCATGGCAAACGGGAGAGGTGACCCCAAGATAGGATATCAACCACTAGCTAGGCCCCTGTACATAGCTTCTGGCTGTGCCCCAAAACCTCACCCGATTTGTCATTTCTGGTCAAAACAATGTCTAAAGAAATTGAATGGAGCAGATGTGTTTGGTTGTGGAGGGAGAAGTTGGGATGCCAAGCATCACATTGTTCACAAATATGCAGCAAATATGTTATCATTAAAATTTTTAATAGATATTACGGTAAACACCGGACCATATTTTTAAAACCTGTAACTCATGCAGTTCTTAGCAATTAAACAAAAGTGTGAGAGCTAGGTTGTGTGTTTATCACATCATGTTTCTTGTATAAATCACAAAAGGATAACTACCTGAAATAATGTAGATGTTACCACCATGGAGGACGGACTTGTACTACCTGAAATAATGTTACCACCATGGAGGACGGACTTGTACTACCTGAAATAATGTTACCACCATGGAGGACGGACTTGTACTACCTGAAATAATGTTACCACCATGGAGGACGGACTTGTACTACCTGAAATAATGTTACCACCATGGAGGACGGACTTGTACTACCTGAAATAATGTTACCACCATGGAGGACGGACTTGTACTACCTGAAATAATGTTACCACCATGGAGGACGGACTTGTACTACCTGAAATAATGTTACCACCATGGAGGACGGACTTGTACTACCTGAAATAATGTTACCACCATGGAGGACGGACTTGTACTACCTGAAATAATGTTACCACCATGGAGGACGGACTTGTACTACCTGAAATAATGTTACCACCATGGAGGACGGACTTGTACTACCTGAAATAATGTTATCACCATGGAGGACGGACTTGTACTACCTGAAATAATGTTACCACCACGGAGGACGGACTTGTACTACCTGAAATAATGTTATCACCATGGAGGACGGACTTGTACTACCTGAAATAATGTTACCACCACGGAGGACGGACTTGTACTACCTGAAATAATGTTATCACCATGGAGGACGGACTTGTACTACCTGAAATAATGTTACCACCATGGAGGACGGACTTGTACTACCTGAAATAATGTTACCACCATGGAGGACGGACTTGTACTACCTGAAATAATGTTACCACCACGGAGGACGGACTTGTACTACCTGAAATAATGTTACCACCATGGAGGACGGACTTGTACTACCTGAAATAATGTTACCACCATGGAGGACAGACTTGTACTACCTGAAATAATGTTACCACCACGGAGGACGGACTTGTACTATCTGAAATAATGAAAACAATTTCAACATATTCAGCAATCAGGATTTATAAAGTTGGATAAATGATATAAGAAAGCAAATTGACTTAAATTGATATGCTATTGTCAGACCCAGATATAGTACCCCTGTTCCCAACAGGAGGAGAGGGCATCCATATATTGAGATTGTAGTTTGCTGCCCTCATCAATACTGGGAGCTAGGTGACCCTAAATGTCATTTTGTCAATGTAGAGCTATAATTAAAGTGGGTCAGCTTGTCACACTGATAAGGAGACATGGCAAGACATGTAGACATTATGACATTGTGGCTCTCACACACACGGTACTCCACAGCAAGGCTTCCGTGGATCAAGTGGCTGCAGCTTCTGCTGCCTTGTCAAGAAAACTTATCAAACAACTCTGTTTAGCCTTGTGTTAGTCAGCCTTCATTTCAATCAGCCTTCAAGTCATTCAACCTTCAATTCAGTCAGCCTCGTTTCAGTCAGCCTTCATTTGGTAGGACATCTATGTTATCTAAAGAACATGCCCACAGTTACTCAAAATTCCTGTCTATGTCAAAGAAGTAAAGTTCATTAATCTTGACTGCAGCATCCATCATCACTGCATCTTTGTTTAGGGGTGCACTTGATGCCACATTACATCCATATCCCAGTGATGGCCATTTTTGCACGTTTTTGCCATTTTTCACATCTTTTTCAAAACAGCTGTGTTGGCTGCTGGCCTGGGGTCTAACCCAGTACATTCTGGTCATGAGGCATGCACCAAACCAATGACCCACTGCACTGCAGTACCAACATGGTGACATGGTCACAACGCACCAATCCTGGATCTACTACATGATTCTTCTGTAACTGTCTCTTCTATATCCATTTTTCCGAGCACTTTCTCCACATTTCTGCTTCTGCAGCACAACGGCTTCTTCCAAAACCAATTCTACCAAATTTCTTCACATGGATATCCAGACATCCAGTTATGAAGAGTTAAGTAAACATAGGCACGTGAACTGAAAACTACAGCCTTAATTTCTATTGACAGCACCCAAATATCAAGTCCCAGTTTCCCACAGCTTGAGGAGTGCCCAGTCAATATGACAGTGATAGAACTTGACAACTTGTAAAGTCTTGTGCCCCTCCAGTTATAGCAGGGAGACAAGTTGTGTGTAAACGGATTGATGAAGGAAAACAACTAAGTAAGCGAGAGTGGACGAATAGGTCAGCCTCCTAGAAAAGGCTATATCAAAACAGACTTCCCCAGTAGAAGACTACAACTATATTAATGATGTCTGCTGACCCGTCCTAGAGTAGCCAAGAGTAGAAGCGCACTCAACACCTATATCTAGATACCAGGAAGTTAGAGAGTCTATGTGTCTAGAGAGACCACCAGGAACTTAAAGTCTATTTGTCTTGAGAGACCACCAGGGCATCTAAAGAAGTATTCTTACATCCTATCATGGAGTTTGAAAGAAAAGTACAATTACAGACTTCCAGAAGTTGGAGAAATGTTCTCCGTACAGAAGAGTGAAGTTTCAAGTATGCAGTCAAGTCTAGTCAAATTTCTACAAAGCAATAACTATCCAGGTACATCCCTTCCTTGTAAACTTTTCACACACAACTGATCAAACAAACATTTTCCAACCGCTGCTCTTTCATCACTCGGTTACCATGGCAACTGGGCATACCTGGGTTCCTGATGCTGATGTACTATGTTATATCTGCTGGCTGTATCCAGTGACCTGGTCACAGCCGGGCCCAATATATCCCACTGGCGTCAGGGAATGTTTATCTGTCTCAGGAATTGTGGGGCTGAATCAACACAAGTTCAGTTGTTTTTAGAGTCTGAAGAATTATATTACACTTGCTACCTGTTAGATGATTCAGAGGATGGAACCCACAAGATCAATGTTTTGAAGGGAACAAAAATGACCGAAATTGTCATCCTAATATTGTGTTACGGAGGACAAAACCATAGTAAAAGGTAAGTTCTTATATAGCGTGGTATCCAGTCCATAGGACTGCTCAAAGCACTTTACACTTCACCCCCTGGCAGACCTGTTCATTCCAAGACCATTTCAACTTCTCCGGGGAGCATTCAGCCACGCTCCAATTACTGTGTGAAACCTACTCATTCACATATCCACCACTGTCTGTACTGCCAGGTACTCATTTATACAGCTGAGTGAACTGTGGCAATGTGGGGTGATCAAACTTTCCAAAGGTTCGAAGCGACTGCAGTGGGATTTGAAACCGGGTTCTCTCAAATGAAAGTCCAGCATTCTAACCGGTATGTTATCGGGCCCCACAAATAGACCCTAAATAGACCCTCAATTCTAACCTAAATGTAGCATCAATGCTGAGTGACATGTTTTGTTACATGTTACACATACAATATAACAGAAAACAATGTTGTAATACTGTAATGTCATAGCATTAAATAAAACATCTACTGGCTATCCACCCCGTAGACAACGCTCCACAGGAACAGCTGGTCAACCATTACTTTAAATATATGTATAGTGATATGTTGACAACTATACAAAAACATTAATTCTAAAAAAGTGAAACATAATCCCCCATTTAAATCAGCAAACTTAGGTGTAGGCTGATGTCACAGAAGAACCCACTGGGCTAAAAAATAAACAAACACGTTGAGTTAATAGAAACTGAAGGTTGCAATGTATCTTTGAGTCATGACTAACTTTGAAGGCTCGACTTTTATATAAAGCTAGCCAACCTGTTACTTAAGTGAAGCTAGCAAAGTGAATAACAGTGGAATGCCAGAAAGGATGATCACACAGGTATAGATTTACACAGTGAGCATACAAGGCACTAGTGCCATGTTCACATTCAACCAATAGGACTATGGGTCAAAATGGCTCCAGTTTGCAGCCATGGAATCAGCTGTTTACAATAATTTAACTCTGCAGACAGTTTTTGTTCCTTACTTACTTTTGTTCCTTACTTACTTTATCGCCAGTACATTATGTCATTACAAATATAACATGCCACCATTCAAACAGCACAACTTCATCAACGCTGTACGTATTTTGTTTAGTCGTACTTTTTTGGCAAACACTATTATGTATAGCACAGCTGTGCAGAGGACCCTGCCAGAGGACCCTGCCAGATGACAGCAACAAATACTAAAACAATTTAGCTCAGAGTTTCAACATGAGAAACTAGTGCTGCTTTACTGAAAACCTGCCACAGCCTCTGTGTGTTCTAACACTACAACTTGCCTTTGCATGTCGCAATGCCGTTCTGCCATGATGTGTACTGGTGTGTACAACATGTTGTCTACTGCTGACATGTTGTCGACTGCTGCTAACAACATGTTGTCTACTTCTGCTGGTTACAATATGTTGTCTACTGCTACTGACAACATGTTGTCTGTGATGTGAGTGCACGACACTACGGACAACCGTCTTCTTTCTCTCTGGCATCATGGGATAGCTTCAGATACTGGACAGACAACAACACTGTGTGGTGAACTCAGAGCACGTGAAGACTGTGTACCTGAGCATTGCTTGGAGTCACTCAAGTACCAACAACAATGAACAAAGGAGACTATCTCACAAGCAGAGTCTTTATGTCAAGTTCAGTCAACCGTGTCAATTGGTTGGCTGGTGTTGTTGTGGTTGTTCCAAGCTGCTGTTTAGACTGTAGCAACCTATCTGTTTGTCGCCAAGCTGTTTAGACTGTAGCAACCTCTCTGTTTGTCTCCAAGTTGTTTAGACTGTAGCAACCTCACTGTTTGTCTCCCAGCTGTTTAGACTGTAGCAACCTCTCTGTTTGTCTCCAAGTTGTTTAGACTGTAGCAACCTCTCTGTTTGTCTCCAAGCTGTTTAGACTGTAGCAACCTCACTGTTTGTCTCCCAGCTGTTTAGACTGTAGCAACCTCTCTGTTTGTCTCCCGGCTGTTTAGACTGTAGCAACCTCACTGTTTGTCACCCGGCTGTTTAGACTGTAGCAACCTCGCTGTTTTGTCTCCCGGCTGTTTAGACTGTAGCAAAGCAACCTCACTGTTTGTCTCCCGGCTGTTTAGACTGTAGCAAAGCAACCTCACTGTTTGTCTCCCGGCTGTTTAGACTGTAGCAAAGCAACCTCACTGTTTGTCTCCCAGCTGTTTAGACTGTAGCAAAGCAACCTCACTGTTTGTCTCCCGGCTGTTTAGACTGTAGCAAAGCAACCTCACTGTTTATCTCCCGGCTGTTTAGATTGTAGCAAAGCAACCTCACTGTTTGTCTCCCGGCTGTTTAGACTGTAGCAAAGCAACCTCATTGTTTGTATCCCGGCTGTTTAGACTGTAGCAAAGCAACCTCAATGTTTGTCTCCCAGCTGTTTTTGTTTCAAATAATGCAACCTATCCATCAGCGATCACTCCCCAGTTACAACAAACACCAACACTGCAGTCACAACAGCCTAAGTGAGTGTCAAACCACCTCAATGACTGATCATTTGCATGCAGCTCTGACCAGCCAAAGGGGTCCAATGATTGCCAGGCTTTGTTTCAGTTCTGCAGGGTCATGCTGCAGTTAAGTAAACACAGAAGCAATCTGCAGCCAGGGCATGCAATGTCAGCTTGCTGCCAGTCACTCAGTCATAGCTGAACCATGTGGGTCCCCAGACACCAGCTTCTATTGATCCCGACAGATCTGGCTGTACAGCAGGCTCTCCACAGTAAGCTCAGTGTCCACAAATGCTTACAAATTGCTAAGAGCAGTCAGCCAATTTCGCCTGGAAATAAGCCATCACCATCCATTGGTTCTGCTGCAAGTTATTCCAGTCTCTGATTGCCTCAGATGAAGTCATTGATCATCACTGCATGTCATGTTCAAACCACATCACCGGACATTATATGATGCATAGATGTACTTTCACCTAAATCCTGCTGGTTTATAAGCACCACACACTAACAGATAACATGTTGCTGTTCACTTTCACTACTCCCATCCGCAGTCTTTCATGTGTCTGAGTTCCAGCAAGCAATCTAGAAGTACAACCTCTGGTGGCAGACTGTGTGCTAGGAACCACACTTGGTTAGTTGAAGCAGCTGATGCCCAGTGTGGGGCTATAGGTCCTCTGATCTGGCCCGCCCAGCAACTCAGACAGTGGCTCTACTCCAGGTGATCCCACAGTGCAGACAGGTCAGAAGATGAGAGAAGGTCAGAGACAGGCACTTCCAGGCTGCATACAATTATGCTGGAGAAAAGCGGGAAACTGCTGCTGACTTGGTCTCAGGTTGTCGGGTAGCATATGAAAGATGTTCACATTGGTTATCTGTACATTACTTTTAAAGTCAGCCGCAGGGAACTGCTTCTGCTGCTGAGGTATTGGAGGCGGTTGTTGTTGCAGCAGGGATATGGTACAAGGGACAGTTCCATTCCTCCGGGCACCTGCCACATCCCTGGGTACACATCAAAGACATCACCCAGTCTGCCGGAAAACATGATACAACCAGTCCTACATGAAATACAGGATCTACAGCCAACCCACATCTTGGACCGATCAAGGCAGATGATATTAACAGCCAAGTCAAGGCCATTAAACCCACACTTAACTCACATCCTACTCATCTGTAGAAACAGTCTCCTCTTCCTGCTGGGTAGGGTTGTAAACATCCCAAAGGCTATTAGTGATGCCCCCTGCAGGGTCCTGTGTCTGGAGACTACATTCTACCACAACCCTAGTTACCATGTAAGTAATGGTAAGGATACTGATATAACAGAACTGCCCTGGACAGAAGCTGCCCCTGGACAAAGCTTCCAGTGCCTCAGTCAAAGTGCTGGACATTCTCTCAGCTGTATCAGTTCCATCACTGCAGACTTATGTAAACACAGAGGTTTATTGATGCAATATAAATTCTCCATTGTGCCAGGTGTTGGATAAATTTACACAAATGTCTTATGGAAGCATCAAAGGAAGCGCTCTGAACTTAACCTCTTCAACGTAAACTAATAACCCAGGGTTCCATTTGAATGGTAATCCTTTATTCTTGCGGTTATTCTAAGAAAATACTGTGCAAGTTTCCACAAAACCGATTTCTTTACATTTCTATTCCTATACCCTCTTAAGTTTCACAAAATACTCTACTTGATAACCTGACACTCTTATTCCTCTTTTATATTTTAACCGACCATTTAACTTAATAATTTTTCTATTTCCCAAATGATGCCAGAATTTCATCACACCCACCAAGACAACTAAATTGTCTGTGCTGTCAGTCTTATATGCTAATTGGAACTCAATCCTTCTGGGATATGACACATAATGATACAGTCCCTACAGGCACACTAGGCACACTGCTGAATGCAATCATGTATAATGCATTTATATCAAATCCAAGACACATGATAGGATCATGAGGACTTGATGCATAGTTATTGTTACGCAGTAAATACGATCTGTGTTTTCTTCACTTCTGTGAACTATCAGACAATGGAGTTTGCATGCTTTACTTATAATATTAGGTATTCAAAAGTGGCTGTCACTGCTGGTGAAAACTGCAGAAGGCCGGTTTTGGGTCATGTTCAAAAATCACCATCAAATCACTGATACGATTTTGAGCTACAAATATTACTTCAATAAATGTTGGTATATTTCCTGTTATTTCCTGTTATTCAGTGATCTCTAAGTGCTTTAAAAAGGCTTATTTATTTATTAATTTTTTTAGGTGATAGGGGTCCGTGGTTGCGAAAAGCGATGTTCCGACTTCACGTTGCCGACATTTGAACCCCGCCATGGTTTGTCGCTTCGCGGAATAAAGCGTTACCTCGGATGATGACAAAAGCATGCTGAGGTCAAAGCGGAGAAGTTCAGCCATCGATACATGTAATATTTTTCATATTGAAGTCTGCAAAGGTGCATTAATTAAACGATGACAAAACTTTTCGGTTGTTTGATGGGAAAATAATTTCTCGTTATGAAATATATTATTAACCCTTTTTATACCGATCACCTGCCCTGGAATTGTACCCATTTTACCAGGACATTTTGACCATATTTAAAAAATCTCTACGTATTCTATCAAATTTGATTTTCTCAACTAATAATGTTATTATATACATGTGTTGTATATGAAATGAAAGCTAAGAAACTAAATTTTCCAAATGTGTGCTTATTATGTGCATAACTCTTGATTTATGCAATAATATGATAAGTTGAAATGAATACAGTCAAAATCTTTTTTTTTGCGAAGTACTTGCCCAAATTTCAACATAGTTTTTTTACTCTTTCTGTTGTGAATACATGGCAAGTTCATTAGCAAAAGTTTTAGACAGATATAATAGCTACATCTTGCACCAAACACTAGATCTCTAAGACAATCACGAAAGGTACTGCGGCATTTATAATACAAACATATCAGTTCAAAAACTGTAATTTGAAGTTGTTCACATCGTCGTCATCACCACCAAATAGAATGACTAGCACTGATCTTCCAGAAGTTGATCTCACACATAGCAAATGTCCTCACGCAACTCCATGCCTAGATTGCCAACAAACGGCATTTTTATTCAGCAAGAGTATGGCCTGATCGTGAGGCGTTGGCTATTTTACTATTTCGGAATTGTTCCCGTAGTCGTCGTCACCACCAAATAGTTTGTCTGCGACTGAACTTCCACAACTTGGTACACACCCGGCAACATCGATCTACTGTCACACATTTTACTGTCTAAATCCCCAATAAACTCCTCTTTTCATGCCGGTAAACTGCTATATTCACAGCCCGATCCACCAGCATCGGACATTATAAAATACGCACTAATTGCACATTTGAAAACTTGAAGAATATCCGTTGAAATTTCATTAAAATGCCAAGATAAACGAACTATTACTGGCTGTCGCCATTACAGGAAGCTAGCTATACCTCGTGGCTATCACGTGGTATATCATGTGAGTCATAAAACGGAAAATCGCAACAAATGAATACGACAACGGGTGAATATGGTAAACTACACATGGGTGCGTATTTGGTAACCTGTGGTAACTACGCATGGGTGCGTATTTGGTATAAAAAGGGTTTTAAATAGGCTAGTATCTGTTCTTTTTTTTTAGAAAACTTGGTTTAATTTGTTGCAAAATAATGGCTTCCCTCCGCTGGCCAGTCAAAGTTTCCCCTGCTAATATATGCAACCGAATTCGAAAACGTGGTGGCGAAAGCACATCCATAAAATTTAGCATCAATTAGTTGAGTGCCAGTGCCGTGGGCATAACTTTCACGAGATCAGTCCCCATATGATGTGAATTTTTTTAAGCAAACTGTCTACCTAACAATACAAACAGTTTGTGTCCCAAAAATATACTAAACATTTGAATTATTAACATATCTTATTTAGTGTTAGTTTCTGTTGAAAATTATGAAATCATTGATCAATGTGACCAGTTTGTTTCTCATTGCACTGCAATACTGAGTTGCCACAATATTGCGTGATGGCCCATGCATTAAGTTAGGATGTGCAATTATACATCTTTTAGTGATAATAATATTTTCTTGGTTACCTGTATAAACTTTGTTTTGTTTATTGGCATTTATTTTCTCGGGCAGAATTTACCATCTCCAACCATTTTTAATCTAACTACGCAGATTAAAGCTGAAGTTAACACCACCATGCTGCTATTCAGATCCACCATGTTTGACGAAAATATTATTATATGCACAACTAAACGTAAAAAACACCCAAATCACGGGACAATATTTGTGTGTGGCCAACCATGTCAAAGTGACATTGTCACCTGGCTCATTCAGGGCAGCTTGGACAAGAATGTGATGACAGCCACTTTGAGCCCATTCACAATGGAGCTAATTATGAGCCAGTCCAAAACACAATTACAGCCTGACACATGTTTACATCTTTCCTGGCATCTGGCGGCATCTGTCATACAGTGCCACTTCCATAAATGTCACATTTGCCCCAATTTGCTCACTTTTTTCCACCTCCTCTTGGCAGGTGCACACATATGAATGGACACAATTTGCTTCATGCTAAATTGCACTGGCCAACCTTAACCATTTCAGTACAACAGGCTGAATTTCCGAACCACCGGTGTGTGACGCTACAGTACGACAGGCCAGATTTTCTGCATTGGCTACGTTCACCATTTAAATCGCTTTTACTCATAATTATCCACTACATGGAGCCACATGTTATATCCGGTTGTCATGGCGAATGAATTAGCTATTCAGTAGCAGCAATCATTGATTATTGCTCAATATCATTTTATGGAGATTTTTGCAGTTTTTAATGATGGATTATCAAAATCTACGATGGCCACAATGCCGGACGGCATTACTTTCTTTAACTGGTGATTTACCGCCATATGTTTTGGACAGATTATTTGATAGTTTTAGTGATGAATTTTTGTCGGATGTTGACGATTGAAACAATGATGATGTTGGTGAACTCAGATGACCGACCGCGTTATATCCGAATCCACGTAATAACAGGGCGCGTAATATTCCAATTCATAAAATGAATTTTTGTTGCTGAAATCTTGACTTGAAGTGATGCAGTCGATTTTCTTGCATATTCACTGGGAATGCAGTATTCAGTGGTCACAGAAGATCAGGGGTGTAGTATTGAAATGGTTAATCTTGATGCTGCCAGTTTTAGCGCCACCGAGGTGATTGCTTTCTGTAGTTCGCACATTCTGCATGTGTCAGATATTATTAAACTTAAAATGTTATCTGTTCTCAGAAACTCTAACCTAATTTCATCCACATCCAATTGATAAGCAAAGCATAATTTGACCAGCCAGTGGTAGCCATGCCATATTATGTCAAAACAATTGAACACAGCTTCAAAGCACTTATGTTACGAGTATTTCTAATTGTAAGGTAATGAATATTCCCAAAGCACGTGTTGCCATGTAAATATATTCCATAAACAGTGATTTGCTCTCCCAGACCTAAATTTATAACACTAAAATGTGTTATGCACGCACTGTGCTGCCACTGGGCAAAAAGTGGTGCCGTTCTCGATTCACTCCAAACCGAAGCCTTCAAAGTTTACTTTCACAGTCAAATATCGCATTAATCAAAATGTTTTGGCACATTATATTGTTAATCAGATTGTCTGTCTCCTTAATATCACCAGTATGAAGTAAATCGGCATATCGTTCAAAAATTTTCAAACTGGTTATGATCATCATGCCTTCATCCACATCAAAATGGCAAGGTGTCGTCTTATCAGGTCAATAAAACAATAAACATCATTGATTCCCAGGTATTCCCCAATGACAACACAATACTGACATCATTAAATATGAATCATCCAATCAGCATCCATGTTACAAATGCTAAGCTCCGTAAACATTCAATGTAGCTGCGCCCGTATTACTAAGATAAATTTTCACAACTCAACAGAATGTGCTAAATATTGTTTCTTGTGTCAATTCGTCAAATCTCCCATTACTGTTAGCCATACGTTTTCGCCAAATTGATACAGCAGTCTGACTTTCCATTTGCCAAATGCTGATTTGTTTAGCTATTGGTTAGTGTGAGCCCAGGTTTAACCCTATCCTTAGCTAATGTATAATGCATAACTGTAAACATAATATCCATGCAGAGTAGTGGATAGCATTAACGACAAGTACAAACATTTAATAATTCATTTTCTGTCAGCATTTGTAGTCTACACTAATTGCTAACAATGGGTTAGGTGGCATTAGAACCATATATTTATACAGAAGCTTATACAACACAGTGTGATTTAACCTTAATTGTACCAATGGAAAAGTATCAGAGGAATGTGTACACTGTACATTTAAACAGAATATTGGTGACAAGGTAAAATTCAGAAAACCCACAAAACAAGAGAAGTTTTTACTCTCAAAACAAGTTTAGTTTTACTTTCTAAACAGTGGAGGTACCTAGACATAATTATTGAAGAGGCTGCAATCTGAATGAGCAGTGGCTCAGGGTTTGTAGGGTCTGCAGGGTTTGTAGGGTCTGCAGAAATCCAGGTAGATATCCCACTGTGTTCACTCTTTTCTGGTGACATTAGTGCAGGTTTTTGCAAATAATTAAACACTGATATCACGCAGGTGAAACCTATCACACAGTGATGCTCATAAAAAGAAGCACAACACAGGTTATGTTTAAAAGGCACTAGAGTAATGTTTGCCTCCTAGCACAGAGAGTAAGGAATGTTAAAAGAAACATTTGGTTGTCTCTCTCAAGTCTTATTTTTGATCTTCGAGAAAAGCCACTTTCAACCAACACACCTTTGTTACTACTGAGCTTTCTGCAACATCAAAAGACTCAGCGATAGGCCATACCTTCAAGCCAACTAATTCTGTCAGTGACATTTCAAGGCTGCTTTGATAAAAACATGCATGAGTGACGACAACTGCTTTGCTACTATCCCCTTCGCCAGAGGGCAGGAAGAGGATATGTAGTTAGGTAGTATCTGAGACCGTAGAAGGATATTTTTGCAGGGCAAGTACCTGGTGACAGGGGCTGCTCAGACCACAAACAAGAGATCTTGAGAATCGGGGCGTCTTCAGACAACAGGGTTAGTAGTGATCTCAAGACAACATAGGAGCAGCCGTCCCAAACATATTCAGCATTCCACATGTAACCGAACCTTGGTAGCTAAAGTGGGGGCAGGGCCAATAATTATTGGGAAAGGGAGGTGCTATCATTGCAGAGGAGAAGGGTTATTAAAGTGTCATATTCACTGCCTGTCACAGTGAATATGTGTAATAACAACAATATGTTTGAACATTAATTTATCAGGCAGAGAAAGTACCTTTGAACCAACCATATTACTGTCATAACAATAAGATATAAAAAAATATTCATGATTTTTAAGTTGTCTGGTAATGCAGCTGTTAATTAATTTTCAGGCACTAGTAATTGCCTGCTCCAGGAACAAGGAGTAAAACAGGCACAATTACAACTTGCCTACTAAAACTACATTACCGCCATGAGAGGTGGAGCTGTAGCAATATAACATGTCTTATTACAATACATTCACCTGGTATTTTGTTTTTGCTGTTGAACTGCCAGCGAACAAGAATAAACAGGTACTTGTTTGTTTCATGAAGGAGTCACTTCATGTAGAGAGTTCCAATACACTTTGTTCTTGGTACAGTACTCTGCATTCTGGTAGAATGCAGACTAACAACCGTTTACAAACTAAATGCTGGTCGACTGATTCCATGGCATGCGCGATTAAACGCATCATCATCACGTATCCACATGCCTGCACACAAATAAACATTCTTTTTTTATATATTTCTTCTTTTCTTCTGACCTTTAAGAAATCTCACCATACTGGATGTTTTGGCTTGGTGGGATCTAGCAAGCAGTCATTACATACAAAACTGGAAACACGAGGTTGTGGAAAGAAGCACTATGTTAAAAAAAAAAAACAGCCCTTAGAAATTAGGTACATCCATGAAGTCTTGTAAGCTTCACTGCCATTCTTCCAGCTGAAGGGTTTATCTAGGGACTGAGTCAAGTCAGAGAGAGTCTGCCAGCTTAGCTAAATCACAGACTAGTTATGTCTCCCTTCCTCCAAGTGATTAAGGAGAGCAAGGGACTGGCACAAGTTGCCCGTTTCATCTTTCCACTGATCCCTGATCTTTCCACTGCTTTGGCTGGTCGACATTCCACCTGCTTTCCCACATGTTTATTTGGGTAGCCGTGAGACCAAGACAGGAGCTTCACATTGTCAAACCCTGAGTCAGCCATAGCCAGCAAGAAGAATCTCAGCCCAGGACTTGCTGTCATAATTGTTATCCATCTATGAGGGTTATTTTAGATTACACCAAACATAGTACTGGACTGTGTAAGACTTCCTCCTCAGTTGATTGAGCCTATAGCCAATCAGGTTAATTCAGATTAAAATCTGTAGTGTGCGAATAGTTTAGGCAACACATGCAGTCGGCTTAATAACTGTGCATACTTTTGTAAAAAATTTCTTAAAAAAATTATTATAAATGAGTGATAGATCGAGTAACTTGCAAAAAACTAAATATGTCTACAAACAAACTAACATGTACTAGTGGATACTAGAGCTAGCATGTACTAGTGGATACTAGAGCTAGCGTTTAGTAGTGGATACTAGAGCTAGCGTTTAGTAGTGGATACTAGATATGTTAAATTTTTCATGAAATGAGTCTGAAACGAGCCGAGTGAAAACCTCTAATTGAGGAAGGACCTCATATATCAAAAACCTCTAATTGAGGAGGAACCTCGTGTATCAAAAACCTCTAATTGAGGAGGGACCTCATGTATCAAAAACCTCTAATTGAGGAGGAACCTCGTGTATCAAAAACCTCTAATTGAGGAGGGACCTCGTGTATCAAAAACCTCTAATTGAGGAGGGACCTCATGTATCAAAAACCTCTAATTGAGGAGGGACCTCATGTATCAAAAACCTCTAATTGAGGAGGGACCTCATGTATCAAAAACCTCTAATTGAGGAGGGACCTCGTGTTAAAAACCTGGACATTTTACAAAGAACAGACATCCCTGAAATGATTTGCGAATGACATCTTGTTAGCTTGTAAAACAAAGTACTCTTTCAAAAAACCATAACCTTATCGTCTTATATTTTCACGTGTAATATCTTACATAACTGATGATAATAAACTGGTCAAAGGTAATGTCTACAACTTACACAACAAATGTTCACATACCACTGTTTGTGCACACAGAAGAGCAGAAATCGGCCAGCAGTAAACTGAAATGCCATGCCAAGGAGATCAAAGACACTGGCCCAGATAACCAGGTTAAACCACTGCTAGAGCCTGGCCCCTCTGAACTGGTTGTCACAAATGATATTCAATTTAGCAGATCACAGATCCGGATAAGATAACTCTAGTTGCAGGGAAAGTCTGTAGCACACCACATCAAAGACACCACCTCCGTAACATTGCCCCTTGAAAGTAGCACTCCTACACAACGAGAAAGGCACATGAGATATTATCCGACCATCAAATTGAAAACACCATTGTGTTTGAAAGGCAGAGCAATTTAGCTTTGTCTTTTTCAAACAAAGAGAAACAGCATATGAAGCGCGAGAAGCTCACCTCATCTCCAGACAAGCCCAGCATTGTGCCGCTCAGAGTAGTTTTTTACCCTCGCGGCTCCTGAGAGGAGAGAGACCACCCATTACGTGTGAAGGTAAAATATCTGTGAAAGTGAGTTTCACATTTCAACCATTTGCACATTGTGTTGGGATTTCAGATAATATGATCTAATAATACCATTTGTACATGGGACTGTACATTTTGGAATTGTGGTTGAATTTCTGATAATACAATCTTATCTAATAATAATGACAATTTAGCAATGCACTGGCTGTGACTGGGCGAATCAGTAAACAGCAGGTTGCACACTTGCCACTACAGTAAAATACCATGAAGGAATGAAAATCCCATGCATTGTAAGTGAGATGCACAAAAACAAGCCCACTCAACTGAGCAAATGCTGCAACATTATGACACAAATAAAAAAATTTGATTATGAAATTAGTCATCATCGCTGTGCAAAAAAGTCACATAACAAATTGGGAGCTTTTATCTTTTATGCAAACACCTCTTTGATGTCTACAAACCTGTCGCATTTTCGCTTTATTTCTGCTAATCTAATCAGTGGGAACGGAAGGGGTAGGCAACAAATGCCTGATCCATCACGGCCGAGCTAGATCACGTCAGTTAACCCAGCAAATAACACAGGAAACGACACAGTGGTATCATCTCAGCAAGCAAGTGGGTTAGCACTTTCCTCTATTTCCAATGTAGCCATACATCAAGCTGCCAGAAACATTAATGCCAAATGCGCTGTTAATTCGCATGCTGATGCAAACATCAAGTGCGAACATTCGGCATGGGCACCAACATCAAAGGCTTCCGATAACTGGTGCGGAACAGTAAACGTGGGACAGGAATCAATAAGTTTGTATTACCAAGAAGCGCCATATCAACTAAGCAGAACACTATTTATTATCGGGAATGGCGAAAACTATAGGATCACACGAAGAGGAAGAGAAACCCGGTAGAGGAGACATTTATATAGAAACCAAGTCGCATAAACATTACCGGATATAGCAAGCAAGCAGCTGTAAATACTGTCTCCTGCTAGTGAGAAGAAACCTTAATAACTGGATGCAGTGAGACTGACACAGCTTCCTTTAGTCACGCAGTGTATCCTTGACACTGGCAGTCACACTTCAGGGAACTCCCACAGGTGAGGCCTCATTAATCAGTGCCAGTGGGACAGTGAAGAAAGACTGCAGTGTATGAATTGTTGGCAGCACGAAATGACAGCCTCATCAACAACTTGAAGATGAAAGCATGCTGAAAAACAGACATGATTCACTTATCTACCTTTGATCAAGGAGGTGTCAGCTCGGGTGGGGATGTTATATATTATATAACACTAGGACATGAAAACGAGAATCCTATGTATCTACCCCCCCCCACAGTGTGATGGCTACATGTCAGGACATAATATTTCATCTAGCTATGGCTTCTCTTACAGAGTTTTTTTGCTGATTAACTCTGACAGGCTTTCTTGACACACATCAGGATTTAGAACTGCTTGCCACTGCCAAAATTTACCTTGCAAAAGTATGCAAATCATCCCATTTTGTAAACAAAATACCTGGATTGAACACTACAGTGCCACTGATACAATGTAGTTCTTTGGACTGAACACTACAGTGCATTAATACGCCTGCAGCCCATCTCGGAATATTTTGTAGTGAAAGTAATTCATGAAAGGGGTGCACCCTCTAAATAACTGGCATTCATGTGTAAAACGGTATCCAGACATTTTTCCAACGGACATTTCCCCAACCAGTGAGGGAAAGGACATTTTGCCAACCATAATTTTTTATCACAAACAGCTAAGTGGCTTCCATCTGATGTTACACACTGCTCCTTTTTACATCAAAACACAGATCAAATAAAAGTTAAGCAAAATTATGGTGAAATGTCTCACCCACTGGTTGGTGAAATTTCCATTGCTGAAATATCGGTTGGCGAAATGTGATGTCAGCTGTAATAAAACAGAGACTTCTCCCAATCAAAGCTCGGCAAAACGCTGCGCGAACATTAACAGGATGTCTTCAATTGTCTTGTCACAAATGTTCAGGCATTATTCGGAGATGACGCTTACTGCAAAGAAGACAATTACTCAGCTGGTACTCAACCAACCATTAAATCCACCTGCTGGTGACAGATTTGAGGATGTGAAGGTCTAGTGAGGCTGTAATTGTGCAAAACCACCTGCAGAAGTAAATTACTATGTCCATAAATTTAAGAAGTGCCATTAGGGATCTAATGCTAATGCAGACTGATCGAATTATCAAAGTACATGGGAGTGCTATTTCTTTTACAGCTGTATCATAAATGTCGATAAAAAATGGAGTAATTTAAAACATGCATTTTCAAGAAATGGCAGCATTTTCAAGAAATGGCAGCAATTTCTAATTTCCTGTAAAAACAAAACAAATGTATTTTGTGAATTGTTTGCCAACAGCACAAGTAAATATATTTTAATTTTTTTGCAATACTAATTTGTTTACAGCAGTACTACATATTACACAAAACTACAATGTCCATCACAGAACACATATTTGTATTTTTGTTCAAGCATCAAAATAGAGAAACTAGTAATTTTCTGATAAAAGTCAACATCTAAAAGAAACAAGGCTCACTGAAATAAATATTAACCATCCAACACGTGGCCATTAAATTTAAAATAGCTGTTTATGTTAACTTGGAATCACCTTCACATCAAAATAAATATTAAACGAAAGCTAGAGTAAATAACAGATGACAATAAAAACAAAACAAACATAAATTTGCAAAACTTCTATGTACAACTATGATTGTGTCGGAGTGAAACAAGAGTGTTCTTGAGGGCGCATAGCTTTCTGTCACACTGACAGTAGACCGATGACGAATCAGAAATGTTAGACACTTGTCACTAGAGATAACTGAGAGAGACATAACAGGTGTCAGGACAGCGAACACAAGGCAGCAGATGCCACAGGGATATGAAGGATGAAGAAGGAGTTGGCAGTCTGGCAGTAAATCTGCGGTTTGGCAGATTCCTCCAATGCCCACACATTTTTATGTGGTAAACCGAACTAGCATTCCTCATATCCAGTGAAGCAGGAAGTGTTTTCTGCATGTTCGGGGTTTGTTCGAGGGTCAACACTCAAGAGAAAGACCCTAGTTTAATTTCACCGCCTCTGGGTGTGTTAACTTGTGCAAAACTGTGCGGTCGATTTGTGGTGGTTTTTTTTAAGAATAGTTTGTGAAATGTTGGAATTATTTATTTATTACAAGTAACACCGAGACCCAACTCAGGCCCAACCCACCTGCAATGTATTACTTTCTTTCTGGGCTTACACAACGTATTTTATCGTTCAGCCATTTGTTTAATGCAAGTGTTTTCTATTAGCCAACTTAATTTTTCACAGCCAAATTGGCAAAAGATCTTCTTTTCTTAGCCAAACTTAATATTACCAGCAACTGGTGAATGGCTAGGGTGAGCCTTTGATAGGCATTTGAACAAAAATGATAATGATATCAAATTAAAAACACACAAACTTATTGTGTGTGGGTCTAGTAGAACCGCTCACTGCAGACAAAACTATGTTCACACATGGCCTCACTGCAGACAAAACTATGTTCACACATGGCCTCACTGCAGACAAAAGTATGTTCACACATGGCCTCACTGCAGACAAAAGTATGTTCACACATGGCCTCACTGCAGACAAAACTATGTTCACACATGGCCTCACTGCAGACAAAACTATGTTCACACATGGCCTCATGGAACCACACTGTGCAAGAAGTTTGCTTCACGTTGAGTTTAGCTTCAAAGTGCCGACACGCTCTCTCAACAGTCTGTGAACATCTTGGAACCTGTCCAAAATGTTGAAAGAGGAGCCAACTTCACATAGCTGGATGAAGCGATAACAGCAAATGTTCAGTATCATGTCGTCCTGAAATTCTTAGATGTCATGAGGATGCACTTTGGGAGTGCATCTGCTTCCATAGGCTCTTTGGAATCAGAATCAAAAAGAAGCCTGTCCAAGTATCACACTGCTTCCCACACATCCTTTCCAACTTATTTTACATGCTTTTTGAAACTACTCAACAATTGTCTAAAAAATTGGAGAAACCAGCTCCATAAATACTGCTGAGAGCTCTATTGTTTTCAAAACAAAAAGATACCATGTTACAGACGAAACAAAGATGAAAGAAAAGTAGCTGATGCATGATAATATTATGTAACTCATTGTAGCAAATGAAAAAGCTACATACATTATTGGAAAGTCTTTGTTGATTTAGAAATAATTTTAAGAAGAGTTATTAGTAAGATTTACTCAAAATTCGAACTAGAGGGGCTGTAAGCAATGACACGGCACAGCTGCGCAAGTTCTATATGAAATTATGGTGGAAAATTGTTGTATGCATATCGTAGGGTTTATTTAACCCCTCAGATGTGTAGTCCATGCAAAAATGTGAAGAGTTGGCAACACTACAGTACAGCTACAAACTAACCCCCCTTCCGGTTAAGTAGGGCATTTGGGTCAATGGGACTTAACATATACCATCCATCATGTTAAAGTGGGCCTCTGCGAACATCAAAGGGTACATGTGATCACCCTGGAGTAGGACACAGGGCATCAGAGTTCCCAGAAAAGCAGGAACTATGGCTGTGTTGGCTTAGATCACAACACCATCATAAACAACATTCTTGTGAAAAGCAGGAATTTATGCTAGATCAGCTAGACCACAACATGATAATAGAATACTCCATCCGGCAATGTCAGTAAACCACAAGTGGGTCAGAGAATGCAAACTGAGGGACGCGAATAGATGAATAAAACCCCATCACTGCAAACATCAGAATACATAGAAGAGAAAATCCCATCATTACAAAACACTGTCTCCATTAAAATGAATCCTCTTTTAATAAGAAATTGTGTTCACAATAGTTAGGATCATCCAGCATACTGCAGGAGTACAAAATATATTTGTACTGAAGTCTGTCAAGACTAGAAATGAGGAAATATTGTTTTACTGCAAAGTGAAACATGAAGAGCCCAGGAGTCACAAGGTTCATACACACCTTGTTTGTTTATTAACCTAAATAGTAGCTTTAAGCATGTTGTAAACTTTGGATAAACTTTACCAAAAGTAAGATCATTAATTTCTCACACAAATTTCTGGGGTCGTAAATAGTACACATGGATGGATTCCACAACACAGCATTTTATCTTTCTCTAACAAGCCACACAAGCATTGATCATATCTAGGTCAGATCAGTTCCACCTACTTTGATTACCCTGACTATATAGATGTTACATAAACATACCTCCTAGCTAGATCTTTATGGCTGGACACACACACACAGATAACGTTAGAAGTTCTGCCTTTACATTCATATTACTGATAGCCAGTAGATCTGTTAAATAGGCATATCTAAACATAAGTATATATTTAAAACTAACTGGCATATTGTTAAAAAAGCACACAAATCTGACCATACTTTTATTTTACATGCATATTTTACATTTTGTATCTGAGAAATGAATTTCTGGGTATTTGTGTGCAAAATCGACCAACACCATTTCTTGGCAAAAGAAACGAATGGCTCATCTCATAGTGGAATGTTGTCCCCAGGGATTTTGCCCAATTGGGAAATACCCTAAATGGGGTGTGGTAGACATGAAGCATGGATTTACTTACCACTGAGTCTGTTTTCTCCTGCTGAAGTGCAGCATGCACCACCAGGCACTCTCCTGCAACACACAAAGCAATGCTGTCAGTTTGCATCTTGACATAATGTACAAGTCAGCTGACACATAAACAGGACAACATTCTGGAAAGACATGTATACATACATGTGTCTATCATGGTTAGATTCAGTTGTAATTGCATAATTTGTCATTAATTACAAGAACAGTGTAATTGTTGTTTTAGAACAATGCAATTCTAACTGGAACTGAACGTTTATGAGCTGTGTAATTATTGTAACTGACCACTATGGTTGTAACTGACCACTGTGGTTGCAACTGAACCTTACAACAATTATTTACCTGAAGTTAGTAAACCCAGTTTAGAAAATGAGCAGTGAATGTTCATGTAATCTTCTTTTTATAAAACAATGTTTTTGAAGCGATGTGACCATAATCATTTTTTTGAAGTGCTGTAACTGTAATTGTAATTGACCTTTTATTATGTTGTGTAATTGTAGTTGACCATTGTACCTGACCCCAACCGTGGTTCGTGTTTTACACACTGCATGTATATAGGCATTAAAAAAGAAAAAAATTAAATAAAAAATATTTATCCCAGTTGTACAGTGCTTTTTGAGATAACACATTCTTATAACACTAACGGTTTAGAGCATATAATGTAGTGGCAGAGATGAAGGTTGTGGCAAATCCCTACTTTAGTTTGTAACTAATTCGACAATTTACATTAATTTGGCTCTCTACGCTGTTATGTTGCATGATCTATATGCCATAACAGCTTTATCAGTAGGGGCAATTTGTAAATTTATATTACATTTTTGGAATAAAGTACTTAGAATTTTACTTAATTTCACAAAGGTGCTTGGGTCATTATTACTATTATTTTATACTCTGTATTGTTTAATTATATGCATGTATACCTATATAACATATATACTGAATAAAGTGATATTCTCTTCACATATCAATGAAGAACACGAATATATATCTGACATTGCTCTTTCTGTCTTGATTTGTAGTCAATTAATTTTGTCATATTCACTTCATTACATATACCATTAGGGCTCTGCCTAGGTAGTAGGTGGATATCAGATGGTACTTGTGGCATTTTTACACTTATCTTTCTGCCTAAGGTTTTCGATAGCGTTTAATGAAGACAAAAATATGACGGCCATAAACAAAGGGCGATTCATTGAGAGAGTGACCTTTCCCGACTGACGATGTCTACCTCCACAGACTGCGTCTGCGATACGCGAGAGAGCAGGCAAGCTGACGAGAACCGATTGTATCGGCGTCCCAGCCGACATTCATCGGGAGCGTCCTTACAAAGTGCTACAAGTGGGCGCCTTTCAGAAAAACGACGTCAACAACAAAACGAGAGGAGTCCATTTGAAGCCAGCGTGCGCACTCGGTTGCCGCCATAAATACGACATCAAAGGGACGGGCGGCTGACGAATGACTCCCGCCGGCTCGACCGGGTATTCATTTCCCAGCAATTTAACCCGCATTCGCGTCGCCTTTGATGTCGTTTTTTCGCGGCGTCGAATGACTGGCACAGCTCATAGCTCGTGCGCCGGCAGCACAGCCGGGGAACGCGGATCAAGCAGACAGTAAACATACCTTCCGGGCTCTGACGCGAGTTACTGGCGGCTGCTGGACGTAGAGGCGGCGGCAGCGCATGAAAGAGAAACGAATGCACACAACAATGTCACTCAGAACAGGTCCGACATATTCTGCGCTCGTCTGTGTACTTATATCAGTATCGGCGCGGCAAACGCCGCCACAAGATTAACGCTGGTACGAGTCGTTATATTTACACTGGCGGGCAGCGAAGTCGTAACACGAGTAGAACTCTCTGGACTTGAGGGTGCAGCTGCGCTGAATGAAACAAGCCGCGACTTTTTGCATCGTACACTTCGCTATAAATGTTAGCTAATCGAAACAGAACAGCATGACAGATGTGATATAGTCACAGCAATGCGGTAGCTAATTACTATTCATTCGAATATTAACAGTTCTGATTAGGGTAATTTAGGTTAGAAGTTGTAACACTAAAACTAGTAAAAGCAGACTACACTGGGTCTTGACTCTGGCCAGTCTTAGGCCCTCGTAAATGGTTGACAAGTTTCGTAGAGGCGTGCGTATCTTACCGGTTTGTTTGCTGTGCGATTTGCCCATTTTTAGTCGAACGCGCAAGCCGGTTCGCAACACATGGCTGTCGAAGGCCGTACGCGCTTACAATATCCTGAAAAGTGCACTCGTAACTCCGAAACAAAGTGATCTCCGTACCACAGATTGCCCGAACTCCACCGACTCCAGCGGCTATTTAGGCGCTGAAAAGATAAATTGGTGCAAGGCGCGGGAGTTCAGTGGGCGGGACTCACGCGCACACTCAACGAAATGATTGACACCTCAGAAGTCGTCCATTAACTGTAGGGTGGATGGATTTAAGCAACGGATTTTATTTCCTCGTTTCTTTGTATTTAGTTTCACTTGTACACTTTCGTTATTCGTATCTTATTTTGTGCGATAACATGATGACAATGATATGCTAATATGAGTATATCATGTCAATAACCGATTTATGACGACGGTAAATGTGGAACCAGCACCCATAGAACATCCGTACGATGGACTCGTCCACCGGCGTCGGACGCGACGGGACGACATAACGTTGTGATTGGTTCTCGGCAGCAGCATACTTTTATTCCCATTCATAGGTGAATTGATTGCTATCGCGTTTTGGCTTTCATCTCGCCGACAGATGATACACGTTTTATCGTTTCGACGTAGTTTGCGCAGCGGCGTTGAACGCGTTCGCTGGTTCATTGTGCATGCCCGGGTTCTGCGGCCGTTGGCATTGCAACCAGACACCGAGCAGCGGCAGACAGCGCGCGGCACGGGGGGAGGCGCCGGGTCGCAAACTTGTGGTCGAGTGACAATGGGATCTAATCACGCTACCGGGCTTTTTCGGGGTCGCGGAAATGTTACGTGCAGAGAAAAAATCGTCACAACTGCATTTGATCTTTGGCAGACGCGACAGGGATATTATCACGCGGGAAGAGGACTGCCAACATCGACCAGCAGGAGGGGCATATATTAATGCACTATTTAAATGGCGACCCCCCTAATTATGGAATCGAAAACAGGTTTCTACATTTGTGATTAGAGGACACTTTGTGTAGTGTCACATAGTAATTTATGCTCAGCACTGAGTGAAGTAGAAAGGAGTGACAACTCTTAGTCTAATGTTGTGATGGGGGCACTTTTGGACCATTAAAACTACAGGGGCACCATGCAAAGCTCCTTGACAATGTCACAGTTTCAATATCTTTTTTAAAACATTCATAATATAGATACATCTTAAAATATTATAAATATAACCTAAATAATTATACTTTTGGGTCTGAAGATGTCAGGGAAATTAACTTAAAAGTTTGGGGATATTTCATGCAACTGCTCATTGATAATCAATTATACCTTACTCACTCACTCAATCCTCTGTGCCAGCTGGCACATAATATTATAAGGCGTCAACAAGAGAGCGCCACTACTTTCGGTCTGACTTAAGTCCGTTTGGCGTTGGTGTCCCATGTCAGACTGCATTCTTTCATCTCTTTTTCCACTGTTCGTCTATATGTATCTTTCGGGCAACCACGTCTCCTTCTACCATCCGCTGTCCAGCGTAAGGCTGTCTTGGGCAGTGTGCCTGGTGACATTCGGCAACATGCCCAAGCCATCTCCATCTTCGCCTCTTGATCTGTGTGGCCAAGGATGTTGCGTCTGTTTTGCAAAGCAGTTCTTCATTGGTGATGGTGTTGAGCGAAAATACCCCTAGGATTTTCTGTAGACACCTGTTTTGGAAGGTCTCAAGCTTGTGTGCTAGCTTGGCTATCAGTTTCCAGCACTCGGAGCCGTAGAGAAGTACACTGAGAACATTACTATTTTACAGTCTCAGTTTTGTTTCCAATCTCGTTTGCTTTATTTCCAGATGGACTTCAGCATAGCGAAAGTCTGACTTGCCTTTCTGATTTTAACCAATGCATCTTTTTGTGATCTTGCTTCCCAGGTATGCAAAGTCCTGAACCTCTTACAAAGCATCACTGTTGCTTATGGTCTGGTCTGTCTTGTAATTAATTATGGCACGAGGCAAAAATATTAATTATGGCACAAGAGTACCAACACATTTGGTGAAGAGAAAAGCATTTGGGAGTAAGACTTGTTTTCACTACCAAACACACAGTGCAATAAACTAAAGTACTTTTATACATGCATGCATACATGTCAGTTGAGTACCTCATTTAAATTCATCCCCAGTGGAATGGGAATGCATAGGATCAGTTGCAAGGAAGGCTATACTTGTAATAAATATCGAACAGTCCTACAATGGTTGTCTAGACTCATTCTAGAGCATTTGATAATTAAAAATTTCATACGAAAACCCTCTATTCAAACTGACATTTATTGCACACACCTGCAGTTATTAGGCCCTTTTTTATAAATACAACAGTACCTTATTTGGTGTAGGGAATTGCTTATATTTATAAACCGTTGTTACGGTAACATTTCCTAAAAACAAATCCTGTTACCATGGTAACCCCTAGTGGGAAGTATACAGGTCTAGGCAGTCTCACTAATAAGTTACTTTTCATATGGTACAAAGTCTGATCATTTTATCGTAAAATCGTGTTTTATAAACTAAATCTTTTCTAGCATATTGACCACCCAAATGTGTTTTAATAAACCACATTTAAAAAAAATTATTTTGACCATTATCTCGTAAACTGTTTAAACCAGACCTATAAATACTGCTGACTGTTCTATGTTTAGGTTGCTCAGTGAAAGATACGAGCTTACAGATGAAACAAAGATGAAATAAAAGTAGCAAGTTTACAGTTTACACTATATAAAATGCAGAGGTGCTAAGTAACGTTGTACAAACAGTGGTAGATCTGCTGCTTTTCATGATGTGAGGTGCCATGGGTCACCTACTACAGCTGTGAGAGGGAATATGGAAGGAATTTCCCCTCTTGGGTGAATATTTTTTATTTTAGGTATATTTAATTAATTCTGGTGCATCATCAAAGTGAAATGGTGGTTTGGTGGTATATTTGAAATGAGGGCCTAAATTAAAGTAGATTGTTTAAAATTAGAAGAAATAACAGTGCTACTACCACCAAAGTGGCACACTTGGTAACTCTAAACATGATCTTACGATAAAAGTGGACAGAGTTTGTACCTTTATTAAAGATACAAGGGTTGTTTGTTATTTTAAATTAAAATAATTAACTTTGTAGCTGTTTGAATTTTTATAAATTACTTTGACCTGAAGATTGTGCAGTCTCCTAGAGAGGCAACTTTATCCAACACTTGTTGTCTGAGTGCATTCATTTGTAAAAATAAATATCAGGCATCAGACAGTGATGGAATTGGTTGAACTTTCCCACAGTAATTACATAAAAGTAACACAGTTGAACATGTCCCAGTATAGACAGAGTTGATGTTAGGGTGAATAGGTCTCCTTGATGGAACAGTTTCTATGAGCGCCACTTTTTATTTCCTGTTATGACAACAGTTATATGTCAAAATGGCATAAGTTAATATAGCATGATGTATGTGGCAGGGTATAATTATTTATTTTACAATTCAGTCAACTGCATCATTACATTTGCTTGCTCACTCACTCACATACACACAAGACAGAGAGCAATCGATGCAATCTAGTCCTCCCTGCAGCCTTTCTCTCCAAGTTCTGTCTTACATTTCAGGGTTTGTACTTCTTTCATGATGGTTTGTTTGTAGGTTTCTTTTGGGCGTCCTCTTGTTCTTTTTCAAATTTGTAACACCCTCCCTGCTTTGGTGTTCTTGTTCTTTCCTATACTGTTGATTGATTGGTTCTGCATTGCCTCTTTTAAGAACGTCCTTGTTGATCAAATTGTTGTTAATAAACTCATTCTATTTGACGTTCAAAATCCAGAGCAAACATTTCGTCTGGAGACTTGATTGTTGCCTTATTACCACTAATTAATCATGTCTGGTGTCCAGGTGAGATTATTGTAAAGTGAAAGTTAATCCTCATAATTGGTAGTCTAATTGCATGTTGTGAGCAGTGAGCAGATCTTGAGTATTATTATCCACAGTTGTAGTGTTTTTGTAGTTTCTTTGAAATCCCTTTTGAATGGACGTCATACATTTTTTCACTGATGCAGTTTAATGTGATCTCTAAGTATTTATCTCATTGAAATGACTACTCATTCAACATTTCTAAACATTTTGTGACATTACGTGCAGAAAGTAAATTACCTGCTTATTTTCTAAATGATGTCATTGATGTTTGAAGTGTTTTCATTTAGTAATATGTTACCAACCCAAATTTATCATTTTACCTCAGCCATGTGGTTTAATGTTTTCGATTGAACCAGTTGTTTTTAATTTGACCATTATTCTGTTTATGAATATCAATCTGGCCGTTCAGTACACTCAAACACCTGTCAATCATTTCCAGTAACTACAAACAAAGAATATCAGGGTCGTGTGTTCAAGGCATCACATGATGGGCATATATAATTACATTCCTTCACAATAAAGTTCACATGCAACGTAAGCATGATATTTGGACTGAAACTAACCAGATAATGTTCAAATTATGTTAACAAATTGTTCATTAAAACACATTTGGTAGCTCAGTACGTTGGAACAGATTTGGTTTATTCTATGTAGTATGATTCTACAGTAAAAACGACCAGTCCTGATACAGTGTACCTCTAACAGGCATCATCTTACCAGTGAAATATTAATACTTTGACCACACTAATGACTCCGCTGATGGCACTAATGACCCCACAGATCTGATATTGTGCTACATAAAACCTGATAAATTTATGTTTATAAGCCTCCAGCCCTGACCCCTTGACCCAAAAACATTCGGTCTAAGTCACATAGTATATGTGCCCTCCCCTTATACACAAACTAATTATTTTAAACTGAACAAGGCAGTGTTGTTCAAGTAATAAAAGGGTAGAGGTACAGGCTGGTGTACAACATATTGAGGAGTAACCAGTCTCTGTTTGGAGGCGTCACCCAGTGTGATCATATCACTCTAACCAGGTGCTGTTTTCACCTCATGATTCAAACATTTATCACACAATCTGCCAGGTCATTTCACTTGGGTGCTGATCTTCTTTTCCCTTTTGTTTCTTGGACCTTGTTTCCTGTGAACACTGTATGGGTTGCTGCGCTTCTGTCATCTCAGACTGTCTAGTCAACAAATCATTGTGCATTTTCAGTTACTGAATAACAGACACAGTGGTTCCAAGTGATCAGATCTCAAAATAGTGAGATTTCACTATTTTTGGGTGTGAAAATAGTGAGATTTATAATTAAATGTATTAACACGCTTTACTATAGTTATCAAATGTTTGTTATTAACCAGGAAAATCAAGCAATTTACATGTACATATTTATTGTATTTAGAGAGATATACCAGGTAATAATAGTTTTTAAACATGAAAAATCATGAGAGTTGGATTCTCTGGAAATATTGCAGACAATACTAGACATATAAACTTCAATTTTATTTTCCTCCAAAAGTTACACTTAATTAATTTTTTACTCTTTGTGTACAACAAGAATGACTTGTACTTGCCCAAAACTAATCAACATGTCATTAATTAATTGCACTTGTAATTTTTGCAATCACCCATTTTCCAACAATTTCCACAATTGCACAAAATATAGCAAATTATGCATTTTCGGTATTTCAGATGTGTTTATTGTTATTCCAACTAAACAGGCATTACTTTAACCAGCAGAGTTTATGCAGTCAATCTTGGTGATATTTTTTCTGGACAGTTGGATACAAATGAATCACCACATAAATACCCTAAACATTTTGACAAATAAAAAAGGCCTAAGTAAAAACATGGGTTTTGTCGATTGTCAATATATCGTACACACAACATATTTAAAATGTATGGTTATTTAAACCTGAAGTATCATTCAAATAATCACCCAAACCAATGTCTATTGTTATTATTACTCACATATCATTCTATGCTAGTATCATAATTAGTGCAACTAAAAATTTGCATAATGAAAATATCAAGTTAATAAATGTTGACATTAATCTTACTAATGCATGGTAATTCAAACCGACTACAAAAATAAAATCCTGCAACTGTAGGAACCACTGTCCATGTTGGTCAGATGAGTCATTACAGGGTCATTAGGTTACATGGGAAACTGAGAACTGTCCACACAGCAGGTGTCTACTGCCCATTGAAGGCAGTGACTACTTCAAAATGAAAACTGGCCATGCATTATCTGCGGTGGATCCTGACATACAATGTTAACAGTTTCTAACCTTAGGACAGTGAAATGTCACATTTTCATAATATTGCCAATGATTCGCTTTTGTGCATTTATAAAAAAAAAACTGAAAAATTTGAGCATATATTAAAAACTCCTTTAAACTCACCTCTGCTTATAAACCAATGTTTTCACAGCAATTCGCCAGCTAAACAATGCACCAGCTGAACAATGCACCAGCTAAACAATGCACCAGCTGAACAATGCACCAACTAAACAATGTTCACAGTTTGTGACAATTACTTGATTTTTTTATTCTGCTTATTTTATGCCACCCTAAAACACTTTTTAGCCATTGTTAGCAATATCTCAAATTGTGCATTACTTGATCCATTATTTCTATTGGTACAAACAGACCAAAGTGGTGGAAAAGATGTCTTTTTATTGACCAATTCTGTAAATTTGTAGCAAATTTAACAAATGACATATTTTTGTCATGGTAATAAAATGATACAGTTGTATATTTAACCATAAAACAATAGACACAATATTGCATGAAATAACCACAAACACAGAGCATTTTCATTTGATTTTTAATCTTCCTGAAGTTGATCACTAGGTATTACCAGTAAACACAGGACAGACACAGTGACATATCAAACATTCATATAAATTACCCAGCAACATTAAGTTTCTCCATGTCATATTTCTCCATACATCCACCATTATCAATCAGACTAGTTAATATCCTATACACAGTAAGCACAACTAGATACACATTTGCTACATGATACCAGAAGTTGATCATAATCAAGCTGCAATTTGTCACCCACACTGCAGATATGCTATTCGAGGCATTATACCAGCACAGGTAGTACTTGGTAGACATGCCATTTTACTTTGTTTGAAATCAATATTTTTTACTTGAACTTCTGTTCAAAACTGCATTAATCCTAAATATAAAATTTTTTATCAGTTAATAGGCAAATAGCATTAATATTCCCATCGAGTGTCGACGTCTATCAGGCTACAAAATATACCTACATTAAACAAAAACTGCTGTTTTACCAGAAATCTGCCTACCTATCTGCTTACTTTCAATGCAACATCAAAATATCAAAAGTATTTGTGTTTCAACTGCTGTAAGGTTGTCATTCAATTTTATAGTTTTATGATTAAGAAAATATGTACTTTATCACAGCAGATTTTTTCGTAAAATTTGATATGATATGATTTGATATAATTATGGGATACAGATATTATTCCTCCCCAAAATCTGTGTTGAAATTAAATGACTGTATTGAACAGTTGAACACAGGTAACCAATAACAAGTGGCATGTCTGACAGCAGTGAGGGATTAAAACGGGTTGATTAATTTCTAAGTTAAATAAAGAATTACACTTGTTGCTGCAACTGCTTAGTTACAGTGTGATGGAGAATGATACCTCTCATTGACATTATGTAGAGCAAGGTGAACATTAGTCATACTGAGTGTTATTTGTGAAAACAAATGATGCAAGCCTGTAGACACATTTCTCTTGATCAGAATACACCAGTCATCGGTGCAGCAATCACTCAGAAACAGCCATTACACATGATCATTGCTGCTAATGTGATGTACAAATGTGAACCTAATGTCTGACGTGCTGCACATTTCAAGTGCCGGATGACGACTTGATGTTTGGATCATCTTTGAAGCAGAGCAGCTGGAAATTCATATGTGACTGGAACTGGGCCAGCAGGTCCAGCACCAACCTACAAGACAGTCACATGATGTCAAATAATGACAGTCTACTGGAGTCTAAAAATATTTCCCAATAGAAGGTTGTCAAGGCTTCTTAAGATATTTAAAGATCATGTTTTTTCAGCCTATGTACCTAAGAGTTACTAAAACTACAATTAAGAATATCACGCCAGTGGTTTACTAGAAAAATCTTGTTGAACACACCGCATTAATTTCATGGGCCGCACCATACTGTTAGATAACCCAACGTCACGAGTGTAGTATTCTGGCAATATTCACTCGACAAATGAAAATATATTTGTATACAATTATTCCTATACTTGCCAATAGGATATGGCCATGCTATTTGCATCCAAACTCAACTTATGAAACATGTTGGCCTTTGTTTACTAAACTAGTTCTCTTTCTGACAAAATAACATGTTCGTTTGAGACTTTGCATTGGTTCTACGAATGCCGGCCTCCCTTAATACGTCACTTGTAATCTTAGTTACCCCAATTTCATAGAACTTCTCATGAGCTTATCAGTCGTGCTGGTTAACATGTCAGCTTTTAGTCAATCAGAGAAATTATCAGAACTTCCCACTTTATTCTTGACTTTAGTTGCATATGATTAATTTTTATTATTATTTTAGGTGCACAGCCACAAAACCTTCTTAAAGGTGCAGTCTGACTGTTTTTAATAATACAATCATGTTTTATAGCATAAACTACCCTATATGTATTCAAACATCTCAGCCGCACCAAGTGTTGTAATGAACAAATTTTTTTATATTTGACTTATCAGTATGAATATCAACCTTGCTGTTCAGTCATGGCATCGCATGATGTGCATATTATTCACACCCGCAAAATGATATTGTCCGAAACATTCAAATTAAACCGATAATGGGTATATTTTTAAAATGCAGTTCATTAAAATACAAGATATTAGAATGGATATAATCTATTCTATATATCATGATTTGATGATAACAGTTTTCAGACATTGCACCTTTGATCTGGTTATATTGTATATGTAAAGGCACATTTATAAAGTTATATTTAACGTTTTCTGAAGACGAGGTGATGCCTGGTGTCAATAAATATCTCTTTCCTCGTCTTTATTGAGTTAAATTAAATTAATGCATCATCCAAGTTCACACAAGCTGCTATCAGTCTATTTGATGTATTTTGTAGTTATTAATAATAATAATTAATAGAAATACAGATAACAAGGTTTACTTTTCGTCAGCTGCCGTCTTGATGTTTGGGATGCCGTCAAGACCTTCCTTCAAAGCTGCACTGCAAAAGAAAGTCACCACACACATATGAGGAAAACACACAAAAGTAAGTCACCAAACACGTATGAGGAAAGACAAAAGAAAGTCACCACATACGTATGAGGAAAGACACAAAAGTAAGTCACCAAACACGTATGAGGAAAGACACAAAAGAAAGTCACCAAACACGTATGAGGAAAGACACAAAAGTAAGTCACCAAACACGTATGAGGAAAGACACAAAAGAAAGTCACCACACACGTATGAGGAAAGACAAAAGAAAGTCACCACATACGTATGAGGAAAGACACAAAAGTAAGTCACCACATACGTATGAGGAAAGACACAAAAGAAAGTCACCACACACGTATGAGGAAAGACAAAAGAAAGTCACCACATACGTATGAGGAAAGACACAAAAGTAAGTCACCACACACGTATGAGGAAAGACACAAAAGTAAGTCACCAAACACGTATGAGGAAAGACACAAAAGTAAGTCACCACACACGTATGAGGAAAGACACAAAAGTAAGTCACCAAACACGTATGAGAAAAGACACAAAAGAAAGTCGCCAAACACGTATGAGGAAAGACACAAAAGTAAGTCACCACACACGTATGAGGAAAGACACAAAAGTAAGTCACCAAACACGTATGAGAAAAGACACAAAAGTACATTTGTAACAAACTGCACAACAAGATTTCAATTATTGTTTTCAATGTGCTACACTACTTATCAACAGTTATATCATCTCCAACTTATTTGAGTGTGTGTATTAAGTTGGTTTCATTAAAATATTTGAACTGAGTCCAATAATTCCATCACTTTAAAATCATCTGAAACTATAGCTACCTTCTGCAAAAATCTCAATACATACTTTTTGAAAATTGCATTTTCACCCTAAATCGTCAGAGGTCCTTTTGCACATCCACGTTCATTATATTATGCTTTACGATTCTAGTTTGTTGCACCTCTGAGCTCAGGTTCCTGAGGATTTAGGAGCCAATGAAGTTTTAATATTATTATTTCTTACACTGTATGCTCCGTCTTGTAGACACCAATCGCTCTGTCGAGGGCCATCACCTCCAAACTCGCCTGTCAAACATAATCGTATCTGTGTTATCTAACTATGTCAACTGTTCTGCCCTGTTTTCAAGGTGAAACAAGAAGAAAATGGAATACATTATGACAACTGATGCATCTATCTTTGAAGAGATCAAATGATTACAGATAAAACATGATTTGTTTGATAATTAAAAAGCTTGCAGAACAGTCATGTTAGTAGTTTGCATATATGTGTTGTGTGCAAAATCAAAATAAGAAACTATTACATTGTTAACATTATCAGACACTTATTTTCATGGGAAATATTTGGGAGTCCACAGACAAATTTGGGAGTCCATACTTTTCCAACAAACGTTACATACAGCATTACATAATCTAGTTCCCAAATCAATCCCTAGATGTACTGGATATAAGGATATAACAGCGGTGCCACACTGTGAACTGGTCAGAAGCGAGTGCCTCCATTCGAACCATGGATTAATTTCTTAGTGACAGTTATTACTGAAATATATTACTTGAAGAACGTTGTACTCAAGAGCAGCGTCATGCTTTTACGGACTCCTACTAATGACTGTATAAGAGGTCCAGAGGGTGAAACAAGGAATCTCAGACTCACTGACTCCTACCAATGACTGTATATGGGGTCCAGAGGGTGAAACAAGGAGTCTCGGACTCAATGACTCCTACCAATGACTGTATAAGAGGTAAAAGGTACGTTCTTATATAGCGCGGTATCCGGTCCATAGGACTGCTCAAAGCGCTTTACACTTCACCCCCTGGCAGACCTGTTCATTCCAAGGCCATCTCAACTTCTTTGGGAAGTATTCAGCCACGCTACAATTGCTGCGCGAAGACTATTCGTTCACATATCCACCACTGTCAGTATTGCCAGGTACTCATTTATACAGCTGAGTGAACTGTGGCAACGTGGGGTGATCAAACTTGCCAAAGGTTCGAAGCGACCGCAGTGGGATTTGAAACTGGGTTCTCTCGATTGAGAGTCCGGCCTTCTAACCGGTATGCTATCGCGCCCCACGGGTGACACACTATGTCACATGACAACGAACACCTAAATTTTTGGTGTTTAGACTAGAGACATGTTTAGATACTGTGACCTAAATATTGACTCCCGTTACTCCAGACTTGAGCTTTTATGAAAGGACACCAGCTGTTGGTCACTGAGTGGATACTGCTTCAAAATCGCGGCAAAGTGTTGGCGAAATTGGTACCAGGTCGACCAATTGGACAATTAATTGCTCGTGTAATCCGGCCTTTATCACTGTTTATAGTTCCTGATATAAATTTAATCGGAAACTATTAGAAATGTGACTTCTGACCTGTACGATGCCGTGAGAGCTGAAGTTCGTGACACACTGCATCAATCGAACGATCTCCTCAACCACCGCCTCGATGATGTAGAACAGGATACGCGACACAAAGTTTGGGCTGATGGAATAAACCTGCGGAAACGAAGGAAATGTGCTGTATGATTCAACAACCAGAGACTGGTTGTTTACACTCTAGTACTACTGTTATTTACAACACAATACGATTACTTCTATTGAACCATCAGGAACTCGAGCTCAGGTGTCACCAGCGAGCTCAAGTGTCACCAGCGAGCTCAGGTGTCACCAGCGAGCTCAGATGTCACCAGCGAGCTCAGGTGTCACTAGCGAGCTCAGGCGTCACCAGCGAGCTCAGGTGTCACTAGCGAGGTCAAGTGTCACCAGCGAGCTCAGGTGTCACCAGCGAGCTCAGGTGTCACCAGCGAGCTCAGGTGTCACTAGCGAGCTCAGGTGTCTCTAGCGAGCTCAGGTGTCACCAGCAAGCTCAAGTGTCACCAGCGAGCTCAGGTGTCACCAACGAGCTCAGGTGTCACCAGCGAGCTCAGGTGTCATCAGCGAGCTCAAGTGTCACTAGCGAGCTCAGGTGTCACTAGCGAGCTCAAGTGTCACCAGCGAGCTCAGGTGTCACTAGCGAGCTCAGGTGTCACCAGCGAGCTCAGGTGTCACCAGCGAGCTCAGGTGTCACCAGTGAGCTTAGGTGTAACCTGCCAACTGATAGATGCGAGATATGCTGAATTGTTACAGCTTCGTTAACACTCATCAAACTGCAACAGAAAACACTATCACACACAAGAGAATCAAGTTTTTGCCCGACAATGTGAATACACTGTATCAGGCTGTGAACTCGATAGCAGAATGAAAAAGTCTCTATGTGTCAGAGAAGAGTTCTTCAGTCAGCTGAGTAATCTGGAATTCCTGCTAATTACTAATGCTGTCATGGTTCCAGTTTCCATAGTTACCACTACTCCACCTGGTGGATTATTTAGAACTGATGTTTGTTGTAAAATCTTATCTGTAGGCTCATTTGCTGCATGTCAACATCACTGAGAAAAAAACTACACGTATTTTAATTATTTATATGTGATTTTACTGGTTTTGAATGCATAAAATTTAATTTGCCAACTAACACTGTAAAGGGGGTATGGCAGTTTGCCAAGTGTGTAATTCTTGTGTTAATTTACTGTTTTATCTCCAACACACACTGGCAACAGGTCTACATTAGATACACTTGTGTATGGAATACCAAGAATGTGTGACTTTATTACTGATAACTAATACTGTGATTGTTACAGGTATGGAAAGGTGTATAACCAAAACTAGCAGTGACTTTTTGGATCTGTTGCTTCGGTTTCAGACCCAGAACCATGACAGCATTGCTTGTTACTGTCTGTCGACTCATCACGACTTGTAATTGTGCACAGAGGTACTGTAGTACATAAACCTGCACGCACAGGAGAACACTACTCCAACAGAACACTACTCCACAAGGTTCATATTTTATGCATTGTGGTCAGAGTTTTCCCAGGAAGGTAAAAAAAATGTGGAAATACCATGAAAAACATGCTAACCCTAGTTGTGTTTGGTCATCAATATTATGCAGCGCTGTATTGGTGAAAACGTTTCTGATGTCATTAATATAGACAACTGAGACATTTGCGTGCAGTTATAGGAATAGTATTTATTGAAGAGATTAATTAGAAAATTTATTCTTGGAACTGTAACATGCTTTCAACTGAAATAAAAAGTGAAAGAAAAGAAGAGTTTTCTGTTACACTGATGACCACTACCTGATGACCACAGTGGGTCAAGTCTTACCTCTGCATGTACTTGTATGATGCCCATGACCGCTTCCTTCAGGTAGTTGCTCACTCCTGCCAAATATAACATACATGTAGTTCATGTGCGTGTATGCGTGTATGCAGGCATGCATGCATGCAAGCGTGCGTGCATATATGTGTGTACATGTGTATACGTGTGTGTAAGTGTACATGTACATTTGCATCAAAAAACTTGATTCTTGGTAAACATCTCTGCCATCAGCAAGAGACATTTAACACCCAAATTTGATGAGTGGACGTGACAGGTGCACCTGCTGCCCATCACTGGTTGACCACTGCTTCAAAATCGTGGCCAACTGTCAAAAACATTGGGACCAGTTCCCAATCCCTTGATTTAGCCCATTGTAAATCAGGTATGTGGATGATAAAATCTGTATTATTAAGTATTATGTGCACTTATTTTAATAAGAGTGCATGCATACTTATTAGAATCATCAAAAGAATTTACTCTGATCATTAGGTTATGTCATCCGGTACCTGCAAAAGTGTGTAAAAACGTATGTCACAGTATATAGGGCCTGACCATTTTTTCATCAAAAAACCACATCCAATCAAAAATATTTTACTAGTTTATCTGATAATTCCACCAAAACTAAATAAGAAACTTGTACAAACAAGGTAGCATGTCATAGTGGACACTAGATAGGTGTCAAATGAGTAAAATGAGTTAAACGAGACGAACGAACAAATCTAACTGATGATAGACCTTTGACTATTTCTGCTCACCTGTCGGCCTGGGACACTGGCTCCAATCGAATCTTCCCGTGTACATGTTCTGCTCAAGGGAGCCAATGATGGGATTCGCTTTCTCCTCGATGTAGTTCACAAACAGGCGTTCATCAAGTGCCTCATAGCATTTCACAGCAGCCTGGACGAACAAACGGTATATAGAATATCCCAACAGGTGGTGCCACAATTGTAACCACAACAAAGATTCACACACTGCCAATTCATTCATCACATTGCCTAGATCTTCACATTACATCTTTCAGTGCGTATTAAAAGATAAGTTCTCATATGGCGCTTAGACCCCATTCAAAGTGTTGTACATGACATTTGTTACTACAAGGGTTGACATTAGTTAAACCAGTAAAACTTTCATTATAAACTGCAGCAATCAATTCCATTGATGACTATTACACATCATAGCTGCTGTACATGATGTTGGCAGATACTTGGTGCCATAAGTTATGAAAAATGCAAGATATCAACCCCATGAAAAGGCTAAACCTTTGTGGCGGTATCAAACTTTCTTTGTACAAACTATAGAATGTGTGTCATTGACATTGGCAGTTGATGTAAACTGTACACACAAAGGTAAAAAACTAATAAAGTGTATATAAGAAAAGATATTCGCAACAACACATACAAATATCTGAAGAGGTTGTAAAACAAGCATCAATACAACTGTCACCATTTACCAGGATGAATATCAACGAGGTTTAAAATGTTGTATACTTACGTCTCGCACTTCCTCCAGCTGTGGGTAGCCATGTTTGTTGAGTAGCTCAATGAGACGAGGCAAGATGTCATTGCGTGTGTAGCTACAGTTTCCAGTCATCACTAAGAGTCGCTTGTCCTACAAACACAACCATTCTCCCTCCGTCAACTGTCACATGTGAAATACGTAGTAATAATAGGAATCGCTATAGCGCCTGAATCCACTTAAGATAAAATGCTCTCCGGCACTTTACATAAAATTACACAAATTATTTATAATTTAGTTAAAAAGAAAACAGCGGAAAATAGAAAAACCAATTAAAACATTTAATAATAAATGTATTAAAAAAGCACAAAACACAACAATTATTAATATATCACAGGTCATTAAAAACTTGGGGTAATATTATTCCTCCTTACATGCTAAATAAATAAATAAATATTTCTTAAATACATTGTATGTCTTGTGTTTTTTAATGTTCTGTTGTTCAAATAAACAGGTCTATCAGGAAGGGCAGTGAAAAATCCTTAGATCTGTCCATAAGGTCATCATTGGCATGCATCTATCTCGAATTTGATGGAAGGACAATCAATGCTCTCTGCACAGCAACTTCTGCTGTGACTAAAAAATCCATAAGATAATTGTATAAGAACGTAACATCTATGTTTTATGTCTACATGAACTGGTATCATGAAACATGGGCAAATAAGCACAGGTTGTGCAGAAGTAAGTATACAGCTCGCTACAACAATATCTAACATGAGCATAATCAACACAATAAGACAATGCTGGTTAAGGTAGCTGGGGTGGCTCACCGTGGCTGATCTATGATCTTGTTGTGAATTGAGTAGTTTCAGTAAAAGTTTTTAAGATAAACAAACCATTTCTTCAAAAGTTGTATTTGAAATACTAAATAATACTCCAGATTAATAAAACTTAGAGTGTTTCATTTATTTGGTGATATTTCATGATTCTAAAAACATTGTAAATATGAAAAAAATACCCACAAAATGCCATTTTATATAATTTTGAGGAAACTCCAAAACAAATGACATATATAAGAATAAGTGTCAGTGATGATCCCACAAACTATTTTGGTTAACATGAACGAAATACAGCAGCCACAGGACCAGGAAGGTCTTAGCAGGATTCTGAATGACAGCCAAAAAAAACATTCATTCCATGATACCATGTGATTTTGCTCACGCATACATTCATTTCACATGCTGCATTTCAGCATCTAAGTGTTGTAGTTTTTATAAAAAAATTAATTAGGTAACATTTCCTGGTTGTTGGTGATAGCAGAAATGTCAATATCATGCGTATCATGCTTAAAATGTGACGTTTTTCACTAGATTTTTACGTACAGTTGAAACAACATAACGATCATTTGTAATATTGACACATCCCCTTCATTTGCTGCAACAATGGCCCTTGAATCTGTATTTATAACGTATTGCCGTTTACAATATCAGGTTACGCCAGCCATTTGATAAACACGTTGCAGGGCGTGTTTACGATCATTTTGATTGGCCTGTTTTCTGGCGGTCACCAGGTCACATATACTCGTCTTTTCCTTTATTGCTTCAAAGGTACAATAAACTATGTTACGGCTGATATTTGCCACTTTAAGAACATGATGTAGTTAGGTAAATATAATACTGATGTGTACTGGAATCACAGTAACCAGACGACATGTTCGACGTTCATGGCGAATGAATTTACGCTGGTTTGAAGATCAAATCCAAAAAGGCTGGTTTTTTTAAAGGATGGATTGGCGAAATACGAAGTTAGTGCCAAGTGATTATTTGTGGTGTCGATGTTCAGTTCAATATTTCCTAGTACGTTATGACCAAAAAATGACACCTTTGCCACCTCAGCTACCTTAATGATAATGGGAATACATACGAGAGAGGGCATCCCTTCTGTTGATCCACTCACAAACTGATCAGGAGACATGGCCGACCTCCGACTGAAACAATGTCACAACTGTCATCACATTCATCAACTATATATTATTACCTACATGTGCATCATCATAATGTGGGCATTGTTATCATCACAACTCTTACTATGGCAGCCAACTGGTCACTATCTAAATGTAGATTTGTGTCAATGGGGTTGTAATGCCACAGATGTACAAGTGATTTCATATTTTTCACAAGTGATATGTGCAATTCACATCTGTGCTCAGAACAACGGAAGTTCCTTATATTGATGGGCACAAACATAACCATTTCAACACCAGCATTACAGTAGCTATCAGTACATCTCTACCATAATCCCTACCATCATCGCAACCATCATCCCTACCATCATCCCAACCATCATCCCTACCATCATCTCAACCATCCCCTAACCATCATCTTAATCGTCATCCCAAACATCATCCCAACCATCATCTCAACCATCCCCCAACCACCATCCTGAACATCATCTCAACCATAATCCCGACCATCATCACTACTCACCTGTCTGTTGGTTTCTCAGTGTTGCCCAGCAGGGCCAGTTGTTCCAGCGTCCCAGCGAAGGACTGCAGCAATTCAACTGTCAATCGTGCTGCCCTCTCCTGGATCTCTGGCTGACTAAACAACTGTGAAATAATAAACAACATCAATACACTGTTGATCAAATAGTTTATAATCACTGTCATTTTTTTTACTTTTTCACTTGTTTTACTTCATTAAACATAAATAGAAATACAACAATGCAATTTTATCGATATAAAATTATTATTTCTAGACATACTTCTTAAAATTTAACAAGACACAATTCTGAGAAAATAGCTAGATGCTGCAATTTTTTAACAACACAATTTTTTTGCTAAAATTGTAACTATACATATTTTTCCCCTTCAATTTTTTATTTAACCAGGGTGTAGCCCTTGAGAGAGCAGTAATGTGTACCTTCTCCTCCCCGGTCTTCGGTTTGATGATCTCCTGGAGATGTTGCACCGTCTCACTGACGATATTCTCAAACAGCGCCGGCTGGAACATCAAATCACATTGGAGATGTTCATAAAATGTATATCTATTCGTCATACACTAGACAAATTCAGCAAATTCAATATAGTCTGTGACATTGTCCATATTTCATGTATGTTTTAAAAACATCCTTTCTTAAACACCCATAAATTCCACCACATTAGTCATTTTTTTTAATGTCGTGAAAGTTTTGAGACAACAAAAAATATTTTGCCATGTATAGTTTAATGCAGACACAAAAGTTACCTTAAACATAAAACAAATCACTATTTATATGAAAAGTAAGACATGTGGCAGATACAGCAATTATTGTTTTTGGAATTTATTTTATTATTTTTAGAAGCATCCAAAAGTTTTGAGAGAAACATTTAATCAAAGAAGCAGGACAAATGCCTCATTTACAAGGACAGATAAGGTTTCCATTTTACAAGGACAGATAAGGTTTCCAATTCCAGTCATCTTTATAACAACGTGACCCATTCATTTCCATTACAAATTGAAACAGTTAATAAAATATGCTGCTAAAATCTAGTATAAGGACATTCCAAAATAAAAAAATATCATAAACACTATTTCTGATATGAAAACTAATTACAGTATAATATGTACACATGCCTATTGTCATACTAAACGACAATTCAAGCTAATGACATTATCTGTGTTTCAGTTCTGTCACTTACCAGTAATGTTGTGGCGCCACTTTCATCATTTGTGTCAATAAGCCACATCTCTCGGTCGTGCAAGGCTTTGATGTCTACAAAACACAAAACTAACAATTGGCTAATTTTGCTAATCTACAATTCCGCTATTTCACTACAATTCCTTTATATTACCATATCCATTATCAGACAATTCTTTTCAATCCTCAATCCACACTGCAAACAGTACACCCTTGTCTTTCATTATTGTATTCACTTCACTGCAGTCTTACACAATTATAACAAACTCCACAGTAACATCAGCCAATCAAAAAAGGTAAGCTTTACTTTTTCTAATGGTTGGGAACACTTTTATAACACTAACAGGCCTAGCTTGCAATACACAATACGATGAAATTTGATGCTAGTTTTTCACCAAGTAACCTATGTTCCTTATATATACATGAGTTGCGACCTGATGGGTATTTGTCCAAAGTATTATGTCTATACATGAGTTGCAACCTGACGGGTATTTGTCCAAAGTATCATGTATATACATGAGTTGCAACCTGATGGGTATTTGTCCAAAGTATTATGTATATGAAACATTGTGTTAACAAATGACAGACATTTTGTTCATTTGTGATTTGAATATTCTAAGCAGGTTACGCTGGAAAAGCTTGACTAGCCCACATGTTACTGAGGAAAATCTCAACAATGCATCCCAACAATTGATGCAGCAACTGGAATAAAGTTTAGTGGCCAGTCTGTTCAGGAGGATCCATCAGGAGTGAGAACAACATCACCCCTGGTTCACAGGGATTACTGTCCGGTTCATTTTGGAATATTTTGGAACAGAAATATGAATCAACTTGGTAAAAAGGAATTTTTTTATTTAAAAAAATTGCACTGCTAGCTTCATTGACAATGTATTTTATAGGATGATTCAAAATATTAAAAAAATATACAAAGAGACAATTAATTATCGACAGCAACTAGCAAATGCTTTACTAATTATAACCATTGAAAACATTTTCACGTCAGAGTTCAGAATTCTGTGAGAGCTCATCATGTTAACCAGACAATTTAAAAAAGGAGATAGGAGAGAGGAAGGGGAAGAGGGAGGCATAGTGGAAGAGGAAGAGCTTCAGAAAGAGGGAGGGAGTGAGGGAGAGAAAGAGGAGAGGTAGGGATGGATGGACAGTGAGAGGAGGGGAAGAGGGAGGTAGAGAGAGGAAGTGAAAGAGGGATGGAGGGAGACAGACGCCACTGACCACTGATGGCCTGCTCCAGTAGTCTGGTCATACAGTGACTTCTCATGTCAAACACGAGCTGCTGCAGTAGTTCAGTCGCCTCGTTGGGCAGGTCGAGGCCAGACAGCGCCAACATGCATGACCTGTGCAAACATGATACGAGGAACATGATGAGAAACATGATGAGGAATGTGATGAGAATCAAGATTAGAAATATGAGAAACATAATGAGAAACATGAGAAGAAACATGATGAGGAATATGATGAAAAACATGGTGAGAAATATGATGAGAACAATGATGTGAAACATGATTAGAAATGTGATGAGAAATATGATGTGAAACATGAAAAAAAATATCACAAGAAACATGGAATGTGCAAGTGCCACTGGCATGTGGACAAGCTCTGGTGCTCACCAACACATGTGGACAAGCTCTGGTGCTCACCAACACATGTGGACAAGCTCTGGTGCTCACCAACACATGTGGACAAGCTCTGGTGCTCACCAACACATGTGGACAAGCTCTGGTGCTCACCAACACATGTGGACAAGCTCTGGTGCTCACCAACACATGTGGACAAGCTCTGGTGCTTACCAACACATGTGGACAAGCTCTGGTGCTCACCAACACATGTGGACAAGCTCTGGTGCTTACCAACACATGTGGACAAGCTCTGGTGCTCACCAACACATGTGGACAAGCTCTGGTGCTCACCAACACATGTGGACAAGCTCTGGTGCTCACCAACACATGTGGACAAGCTCTGGTGCTCACCAACACATGTGGACAAGCTCTGGTGCTTACCAACACATGTGGACAAGCTCTGGTGCTCACCAACACATGTGGACAAGCTCTGGTGCTCACCAACACATGTGGACAAGCTCTGGTGCTCACCAACACATGTGGACAAGCTCTGGTGCTTACCAACACATGTGGACAAGCTATGGTGCTCACCAACACATGTGGACAAGCTCTGGTGCTTACCAACACATGTGGACAAGCTCTGGTGCTCACCAACACATGTGGACAAGCTCTGGTGCTTACCAACACATGTGGACAAGCTCTGGTGCTTACCAACACATGTGGACAAGCTCTGGTGCTCACCAACACATGTGGACAAGCTCTGGTGCTCACCAACACATGTGGACAAGCTCTGGTGCTAACCAACACATGTGGACAAGCTCTGGTGCTCACCAACACATGTCGACAAGCTCTGGTGCTCACCAACACATGTGGACAAGCTCTGGTGCTCACCAACACATGTGGACAAGCTCTGGTGCTCACCAACACATGTGGACAAGCTCTGGTGCTCACCAACACATGTGGACAAGCTCTGGTGCTCACCAACACATGTGGACAAGCTCTGGTGCTCACCAACACATGTGGACAAGCTCTGGTGCTCACCAACACATGTGGACAAGCTCTGGTGCTCACCAACACATGTCGACAAGCTCTGGTGCTCACCAACACATGTGGACAAGCTCTGGTGCTCACCAACACATGTGGACAAGCTCTGGTGCTCACCAACACATGTGGACAAGCTCTGGTGCTCACCAACACATGTGGACAAGCTCTGGTGCTCACCAACACATGTCCCAGCTATGGGCAACCATTAGTCACTGTTGTGTGGTTTGAGGTTCTTTAGCCAGTGACTATGGGGTAAGGTCCCAAGCATAAACCTTCAGTCTGGAACCCATTAGGTAGCCAGCTGGCACCTCCTGCAACCTGCCCAGTCCACATATGTATCCACACTCTTCTTCTGAACCCTGGCAAGTCTGGGCTGAGAGAAGTCTTTCACCAGTCACAGACAACATGGAAAGTCTGCCCTGACAATTACTGAATCACACCCACCTGTTGTAGCGCATACAGATGGGAAGCCAAGACACAGGAGATCCCTTCCAGTCACTCCAACTGCCATACGTCTCCCTGTCCTTGGGAGGAAGCTTCTCCAGGGATTTGGGAAGACATGCAGCCCGGTCAAGATTGCAGAACAAACTAATAATGTCCAGGATCATTTGCTGGAAGCAAAAATAATTACAAAACACTATTGACTGCCTATCTCATGTTTCTGGTAAACTGTATAATTCTATAAAGGAATCATAGAATATTAACAGTGTAAATGTATTGTCATTTAAATTATGTATTTGACAATACAATAACAGGACAGGATGCCGTTATAAATACACTTAGTGCGGCATATCACAACCAGTTATTCTGGGGACATTTGACAGGCTTTTCACTGGTGGACAGCAAATTTTTTTACAGGGCTGTACTTTGTAATATCAGGAACACATAACCTTGAAACTCACCTTAAATTTACCCTGTTTTGCTGTATCAACGTGTTTAGATTTTTTCACCTGGTAAAAAGGAAACATAAAAGCATCAATCAATAAATAATTCTCATTTTAGTTACTTTGAGACAGAAATTTTCTCGTACCGGTAGTAAACCTGACACAGATGGTGTGATAGTTATCAACACATTACTAAAGGTAACTTCAGGTTACGAATGAACAGTGACACAAATAAATGATACCCTTTCATTCTTCTAAAATTGGTTTTACATTGCTCACTTTTACAGGACCATCTATGTACTGCAGTAGACCCCTGTAGGGGTCAGCTATGGCACTTCTGTCTGCCTGCTCATTGCCTCTCATACCCTCTGGCCGCGGGAGCTAGAATCAGTGGGTTAGAGAGAGAGAAAACCACTCTGTGAGTCCACGACAGGTTACACATTTACCCCCTGCATGGGATCTTCTATTCCCTCTGGCATAGGAATCAGACAGAAGGAACCACCAGCTTTTAGTGTTTTTTCAGAAAGACACAGGCAAAGTGGGTTGAATTAAATTGCTCAAGCTCCGAAATGAAAATATTCTAAATAAAACCAAAGAAAAGAAGTCACGATAAGAAGATGGGTTTGGATCGAACATGTCCTGAGAATGGAAAGAGACAGTAACTGCTTAACGGCTCTAACATGGACATTTGAAGGTCAATGAAAAGTGGATCGACCAAAAGCAACGTGGCGAAAAACTTAAAAAATGAGAACTGTGGTGGAAGTCATGGATTGAAGCCAAACAGTGGTCAAAGATAGAGTGAGCTGGACTAAAGGTCACTGCAGCCTTATAGGCCCCCAGGCCTGAAGAGGTTAGGTGACATTGGGTAAGACTACTAGTGTGTACAACATGTGTATCTTTTGTAGGGTGTTCCGTATTCACCTCCTTGAGCAGTTTGCCACTGAAGTATGCTTGCCCTAGTCGCCACAGATCAGGCAGGGTGTCCAGAAGGAGGCGTGTCAGGTGGTCGATAAACAACACCTTCTGCGGGGGCTTGCTCCCTGCAACACGGCATCAGTTGGTATCAATATGGTATCAGCACCTTGAAACTCAAACAGGCACAATCATGTCATTTGTCATGTTTAAAGGTCCTCCTCAATATGACTGCTTTGATCATCGAAAACTTGAACTTATCTGGTATCCACTACAACATGCTAGCCCATTTCTACAATCTTTTTATTAAGTTTTGTGAAATCATGGGACTAGTCAATTATTTTTGACAATATCCAATAATAAATGGTCCACCTCTACATGCTGTAATGGGAGACAATTCACAATTTCACAAGTTACCCAATCTAATGATCAAAGTCAATACTTTTAATGATTTCAATTTTTTATTAAACCCCTGCACATATTACTTTGACTATTTACACACTACAAGTCCGAACATCAACAAACCTGATTCACACTTTTGCACTGATTATTCTTTCAATAGTTTAAAAAAAGTGCACACTCTTTTAATAAACCACTGTTACTTAAACTATTCCTACACTATATATCTGAACTATTCCTACACTATATATCTGAACATCAACAAATCTGATTCACAATGGGCTAATTGAGTTGAGGAGGGACCTTTAAACACAACTTGACAAAGAGGACAGAGATGACAACAGACCTGACTTGAAGCTTGGGATTCTTCCCAGCTGAGTCGTGCTCAATCTAGACTCAGAGTCATCGATGGAGTCTGCCTGGCTGCCGTCCTTGTTATGGGTCTCCTGCTGCCGGTGCTCTTGCAAACGCGAATGGTAAAATATGACAAATTTTGATTAGCAATTTCGACTCACAAAACATGACTCACAGATAAAATGTGACTCACAAAACATGACTCACAGACAAAATGTGAATCACAAAATACGACTCATAAAATGACTCACAAATGTGCTGCAAAATATAATGTGCAAATTATACACTTAAAATATGACATGTACATAATTCCATGAAACATGATACACAATTATTATACAACAGGCAAAATGATATACAACATTCAAAATACCTTAATTTATGACATGCAAATGTGACCAAAAATATGACAAACAATATTATAAGTTTATTTTGGTTGTATAAACAATTACTCGTATCATCAACAGGTGTAGACCGGGTATTGCAGTTTTTTTAATCCTTTTAAACAAAAATAAAATTTGTGTCTTAAAAAAAAAAACAAGGTGTGTGGACTAATAATTCATCTCTGCCTTTCTTCTAAATACATGGGAGGACATGTCGTACCTCTGGTGAGATGTTGGTCCTTGCAGTCGAGCAGGAGACTGGACAGCCACTGCTGCATGTTGACCAGACACTCCCAGGCCGGGTCACCGCGTGTCTCCAGATGCACCAGGTACCTGGAACACACAGGTAACACAGTGACACACAGGTGACACACAGATGACCCAGTGACACACAGGTGACACAGTGACACACAGATGACACAGTGATAAGACATTCCAACCATTCAGCCACCATGTAAAAGGTAAGTTCCTATATAGTGCTGTATCCAGTCCATAGGACTACACAAAGCCCTTTACGCTTCACCCATGGCAGAGTTGTTCCTCCCAACACAAACTTGTCTTCTCAGGCAGAGCGCTCACTGTCCATTTAGTGGTCAGTAAATATAACATGGTCAGCTTAACCTAAGTTTGTTATGCATGCATATGTTTCATGTGATTAATCTATGCAGAACAAGAATTAGCTAATGGTAGCATACATGTTAAGTTTCAAAAGTGCAAAAGCCTACATATTTTATTACACATGCAACTAACAGAATATTTACTGACAGGGCTAGCATTTTCTTTTTTTTAAAGTTTGTGACCCTGGGTGATGGAGGCGGTAATTCATGAAGGCATTTGTGCCTAATTATGCAGCTCGAAAATACTCTAGGAACATTTATTTGTGGCTAACAGAGTTATGAGCTCAAATGGAAGAACAGGACGAAGTGCCCGTGGGAGATGGAGGCAATTTTCGACTTGTAAAACCTATTTTAAAATGTCTTTTCGTTCATAATATGCTCCGATTTTTACAACTATCAAACATATATGAATTAAATAAACCTCTAATAAAGTGGAGGTTGTATTGATGGGCATTATTTGAATGGATATTTAATGGAGTGATAATGAGGGACTGGTCGTTTAATGCATATTATAAACAATGCAACAAGCAAGGCACAAGGATACTGTTAAGTATCCATTGTTTAGACTGCACAAAACTTAAAATAACCCCGGCTGTTGTTGTGGGTGTGAGTAAAAGGAAGGATTCGCGATCTTCACTGTGGCCACACAAAAATATATTTGGTTTAACATCAGTTGTATGTAAATTACTCGAAACATTAATTAGAGACCACATTGTGGAATTCCTTGTAAACCATAATTTAATAAATACATCTCAACATGGGTTCCTAAAAGCAAGGTCATGTCTAACCAATCTCTTATGTTTTTTTGAAGAAATTACAAAGTGGGTAAATGACGGGTCACCAGTGGATGTTGTCTACTTAGATTTTCAGAAAGCTTTCGATAAAGTGCCACACCAAAGATTGATTAATCTTTAAACTAAAAGCCCATGGTATAGGTAATGGTGTAATCAACTAGAAAAGTGGCTTACACACAGAAGACAGAGAGTAATAGTAGACGGTGAGATTTCAAACTGGAAATCTGCTTTGAGTGGGGTACCACAGGGATCAGTATTAGGCCCTATACTGTTTTTAATATATATAAATGATTTAGATGATGACATATCTAGCAAAGTACTCAAATTTGCAGATGGCACAAAGGTATTCAGAAAGGTTACAAATGTTACAGATAAACAAAGTTTACAGGATGATCTAGATAAATTAGTTAAATGGTCAGAAAAACGGCAAATGTTATTCAATTTTGGGAAGTGTAAATGTATACACATAGGACATGGAAACATGGACAAAGAATATAAAATGGGGGATGCTGTACTAGGTAGAACTACACAAGAAAAGGACTTAGGAGTAACATTTAGTGCTGACATGAAAGTTTCAGAGCAATGTGGGATTGCTGCTTCGAAAGGAAATCAAATTCTAGGGCTAATTAGGAGAACTATCATGTATAAGGAGAAACAGCTAATTGTACCCCTGTACAAAGCAATAGTTAGACCACATTTGGAATATTGTATTCAAGCATGGAGGCCGTATCGTAAAAAGGATATAGACAAGCTAGAAAGAATACAACAAAGAGCAACTAAAATGATTCCAGAATTGAGAGACCTTAGTTATGAAAGTCGCTTATTACAATGTGGTTTGACAACACTAGAGCCCAGGAGACTAAGAGGAGACCAAATAGAAATGTTTAAAATAGTGAACGGTTATGAGGATGTTGATAGGAATATGTTCTTCAAACTTAAAGAAGGTAGTAGAACCAGAGGACACAAAGCAGCATTAGTTAAGGAGCAGTGTAGGTTGGACATGAAAAAGTACTCTTTCTCACAGAGGGTGATAAATTAATGGAACAAACTGCCAAATGATTGTGTTAATGCTAGTAGTGTGAATATGTTTAGAAATAGAATTGACAGATATCTGATAAGGGCGGGCTACACATAGATGAGAAAATTGTTGGACTCTCGATAAGCCAATGGCTTCCTTGTCCACTTGCCATCTGGAACTTGTTGTTTGGGATGGCAATCTTCTTAACTCTTATTAAATCTTAAATCTTTAGAAATCCGTGAGATGTGATAAATTTCCGGGAATCTCCCGGCTATTCCAGGAGACTTAACATGTCTGCAGTAGTTGTTTCATAATCAACATATACCCACTGGCATACTCCAGTGTCACTTCACTCAAAGCATCCATCTTTTCTTTAAAATCTGAAAATGGCTATATCAACACAAGTTTTTTACTAAATGGAGAAAAATTCATCAACACATGCAATATGGATAACATAAGAAAGGTGTCAACACTATTATGTCTTAAAATCTCAAGTCTTGTCACATTCACATGCATTTTAACCACTACAGATGTTGACCTATTAATGATACTCTATTGCATTACCATTCCTTAATGCAGTCATGCCTGCGACATTTAGGGGAAAACCATATTTGGAATGCATGTGAAAGAGAGTTCAAACAAACTAGTTACATTTGTTATTTCTTTATTTAGGTTATCATTTTTACCTGATCACTTTCTTCTGTTCCTCAAGAGCAAGTGGCAGTTCCATCAACTTGCGGTGGAGCATCGTGCGTAAGGCTGCGATACGTTTCTCCACCTCCTTGTATACTGGAAGGCATTAACACAAGAAGGTAAGAACTGGGCACTGTCTCAGGGGTTCCGCAGGCCCAAGACTGTGTCTTATCTCATTTGTATGTATATGTGCATGCACACGCGCATGTGTTCACATATTTACAAACACAGGTGTGTTGAAGTGAACCACATAAAAGTTAGTCATACAAATACATATTTTAAATGCAGAATGAATAATTTAAAATACAATAAATCTTAAATCTTTTGATATATTCTAATAATTGGAGCTTTGTGTGTCATTGTGTTATGTGTTGGGCGCCTGGGGATCTTAACTTAATGTCGTGGGCCCTTGGAACAAATAACTCCTTCATATAAACTTCTCAACATTTTTACCTTGCCTTGATTAATTTCTCCTGTCCAGAAACTGAGACCCAAAATGGCTGTCTTGTGCAATTTTCCTTAATGATGACTGATTGATGCACTTTCATATAATGGTATTGCCTAATATGTTATGTACTAAATAATAGCATACAACAAAAAAGAGCCTTTAAATATGCCGCCTCATGGAAAGTGCTGAGCGATACAAGCCCTCAAAGTCATCAGGTGTCGCAAATTGTGTAACAGAAATGACATTATTCGCTGGAAAACAGACATTTCTATGTTTCGACTATGACCTGTTACGACTTAAAATCAATTTATCAATATTCAGGCCACAATGTAGTTTTGGATTTGCCATAACATTGAAGAACACACATATACAAATATATTTATAGTTTTTATGTACATTTATTTGAACAAGATATGCTTTAAGCATGAGATTGAGTGGAAAATACAAGAAGAGCCATTCTCATGTGAAAAAACCTGAATGGATTATTTCCCAAATATGACGAATTTTCATGCATTTGCACTGACATTTTCTACAGCTGTGCAGATTCCACAAACTGTTCAAGAGAGTCAGCTCTGAAGGGATTACATACCTTTCTTGAACACTGCCACCTCTGTGTCCCCAAACAAGGATTTAGCCCGGGTGTAGTCGGTGATGACGAGGTCATAATCTCCCTGAAACAACCAAGCAAATTCATTGCTTAAAGGGCCTTTTGATTGTCTCGTTTTCAGAATCATTTCACAAAAAATTAACTGACCCAGTGTCCACTACAACATGCTAGTTCATTTGTAGCATTGTGTTATTTAGTTTTGGTGAAATCATCGGACTTAGTTTAAAATTATCTTGACTTGATTCGGTCAAAGTTTGCCAAAAAAAGGACAAGAGTAGTCTAAGTGTATATTCTATAACATAAGGCTGTTCACACTTAGCAGGTTACCTGGAATGAACCCCAGTCACTTTAAAATCATCTGGAACTATAGCTACCTCTTTCTCAGAATCCACCTTAAATCCTCGACGGTCCATTGCTCTGATTGTGACTTTTGCACGTCCCTGTTCATGATATCATGCTCAGCGATGTTGTTTTGTTGCAACTCTGGGCTTAGGTTTCTGAGGATTTAGGTACTATAGAAGTTTTGTAATTATTATTATTATTATTATGATATATTACAGGATATCGTGCAAGCTTGATGCAACATACCAAAAATGCATATAATATTTTATTGTGATACATAATGCAAAAATTGCATCATTTGCATGTCATCTACCTGATATTAATGACACACAACATAAAGTAGGTTTCATACAGCAGTTCTGCACTGTGCGTTACCTTCTTGATGTTGGTGTCGATGGTGTGGGGCAGGTTAAAGAGCCACTTGAAGCGGTGCAGGACCCCCAATGCATTACGCGTGGCATCTGCACGGTCCTTGCGCCGCAGCACGTCCTGGAACAGGTCCTCCGCAGCGTGGTTCGCTCCTGGACAGACACAAACACGAGAAGACATGAAACAATACATTAGTCAGAAGTTAGGTTAAGTTATTGCAAAATATGAAAATAATTAAATCAGATTTATTGCACTCATCTGCAAATCAAAATATACATGAATTGAAGAAACATAAATTTTATTTGCCATTCTTGTTCGTAGTAAATGTGTTCATGAGAGAGAATAAAATCACTGGAGATCAGAGAAATAACATGTTCCTTGAATGGCCTTATCTCCAGAGAAATAACATGTTCCTTGAATGGACTCGTCTCCAGAGAAATAACATGTTCCTTGAATGGCCTTGTCTCCAGAGAAATAACATGTTCCTTGAATGGCCTTGTCTCCAGAGAAATAACATGTTCCTTGAATGGCCTTATCTCCAGAGAAATAACATGTTCCTTGAATGGACTCGTCTCCAGAGAAATAACATGTGCCTTGAATGGCCTTGTCTCCAGAGAAATAACATGTTCCTTGAATGGCCTTGTCTCCAGAGAAATAACATGTTCCTTGAATGGCCTCATCTCCAGAGAAATAACATGTTCCTTGAATGGCCTCGTCTCCAGAGAAATAACATGTTCCTTGAATGGCCTCGTCTCCAGAGAAATAACATGTGCCTTGAATGGCCTCGTCTCCAGAGAAATAACATGTTCCTTGAATGGCCTTGTCTCCAGAGAAATAACATGTTCCTTGAATGGCCTCGTCTCCAGAGAAATAACATGTGCTTTGAATGGCCTTGTCTCCAGAGAAATAACATGTTCCTTGAATGGCCTTGTCTCCAGAGAAATAACATGTGCCTTGAATGGCCTTGTCTCCAGAGAAATAACATGTTCCTTGAATGGCCTCATCTCCAGAGAAATAACATGTGCTTTGAATGGCCTTGTCTCCAGAGAAATAACATGTTCCTTGAATGGCCTTGTCTCCAGAGAAATAACATGTGCCTTGAATGGCCTTGTCTCCAGAGAAATAACATGTTCCTTGAATGGCCTCATCTCCAGAGAAATAACATGTGCTTTGAATGGCCTTGTCTCCAGAGAAATAACATGTTCCTTGAATGGCTCTGTGTGCAACAAATAGATCTATTTCACAGTAAACATTTATTTTCTTTTAAAAATTACACAAAAAAGCAAACATTTCGTTCAAAAAGTGGGATCAGAGAAAAACCGTGGTAATGTTGACACCTATGCATTATTAAGCAGAGGGTGAACGGCATTGTGATCACCTGATGAACAGGAACTACATGGATCAGATCCAGAGGATCCATGTGATTGTAATTTCATATAAAATTAGAACAGTTTGGCAACTCGTCCGTCAACTGTCCCTTTCACCTGATGTTTATGCTATGGGAAGTAGAAGATCCCGTAAGGTTTAAATGTTTAATAAGTCACATGGCTGGACTCTCAATTGCCAAAGCAGATAAACAAATCAAACTCCAGTGGCTTCCTTGTCCACGTGTCACCTGAAGTTTGTTGGATAGGATGAGAATCTAAACCAAAATGATTTTCACTGCCAGGTCCATCCACATGTACAACCTGGTCTTAGCGCAGGCGTAATCACAGTAAGACAGCAGTTAGAATGCCAGACCGACTATCAATTGAGAGGACCAGGGTTTGAGTCCATCTACTGCTGTTTTGAAGCGGGTACCAGTGCTGTATGAACATCACATCACCAACTTGATGAACATTTTCATGAATCATCTTTATCTTTATTATGATTAATGCTTACTGAGGAGGACGTCCTCGAGAGCTTCAGTAATGCAGCCCCCAGGGTTGTGTGTGCGGTCGTCTGCCACCTTGCTGTGAACCTCTGAAATGACATGAGAACAAGGTCTGACAACAACATTTATGTGAGGACAAATGTGTAAAATAATTCCTTAGCAGACATGCCTTTTTTGTTGAAAAGCGTATTGAAATTTTGCATAATCTAGGTACAATTAAAATAATTAATTTCATAAATTTACCCAGCTTTAAGCTGACTCCCTATGCAAATCAAGTGTGGCCATCTATCAGACTACAAAATACACCTACATTAAACAAAATCAGCCAGGTTTTATCATAAATCTGCCTAGCTATCTGCTTACTTTTGATGCAAACCTCAAAGTATTTGTGCTTCAATCACTATATGTTTATCATTCAATTTGATACCTTTGTGGTGAACACAAGACACTGTACTTTTGTGATGAACACAAGACATTGTGCACTTTTGTGATGAACACAAGACATTATGTACTTTTGTGATGAACACAAGACATTACGTATTTTATCAGGACTGATTTTTCCATAAATCTTAAACAAATCCGTATAAATATGGGATAAGCCATATTCCTCCCAAAATCATATTGAATAAAGGTAATATGTACAACAGTTTTTAGAATAATCATTGTTTGAATGTTCTTTAATAGAATTTTAAGTCTTGATTACATGCATGTAAATTGTCTGAGAGTAAACTCAATTAATCAAGCTCTATACAAATACCTTTATTAATAGCCATGACCAGCACTAATTACTACTGAGTGACCACTGCCTTACTGACCAGCCAACGTGTCGTAGCAGTCCATGAAGCTGGACAGATTCGCCTTGACAAATGCCATCGGACCCTCGTCTTTCTGACTCGACTTTCTCTTCAGGAATGCCAGGCCCGCCTTCAGGTCATCAAAACTACACCGGCAACAAGCAGCAGGCTTAAGGTTATCCTGCACTCATGTGTGTGTGTGTGTGTGTGTGTGCGTGCGTGCGTGCGTGTTTGTGCATGCATGCGTGTGTACATGTATGCCTGTGCATGCATGTGTGTACCAAATATTTATTGGTACACACATGCATGCACATCAGGAGCCTGAACAGAGTAGCCAGTCACACACAGGAGTTAGACAATCTCAATAGTCAGGTCATCAACAGTTTAATGGAGACTGAAATGAGTCCGGGGAAGTCACGCCAAACAGATCTACTTACTGTTCTCACAGTTGAAACAAATATTGGAGCTTTCTCAGTTACTGCAGCAACTCCTTGGAATTCACTGCCTGTTATTGTTAGGTTAATAGGAAATATAATACAATTTTGTAGTCATCTGAAGACTTATCTTTTTAGCCATGTTTTCCTCCTTGGCTCCCTAGCTTATCTGTTGACAAATTTAAAATTTTATATAGATTTTTGAGATCATCTAACCCTTTTGTTTTGATGCACCTCTGAGCCTGGGTTTTCAAGGATTTTGGCACAATAGAAGTTTTTGTATTATCACTATTATTAACAAATAAGTTTTCAGCTGATAATGAGAGTTTAACTGAACATCAGTATAACTAGTAAAAATGGGATAAATTGGTAATTAGATAAACATAGCGCCCTCCGGCACATAATATATAAAATTGATCGGTGGTTAGTTTATATAAATTGGAACAATTGTTGAAAGCATTCACAGCGATAATAGTGGGGTGAATTAAAAGAAAGTGCTACAGATCTTTCCTGGGGTCGTAAATGAACATCTGAAAGTTTGACTCCCGAGATGCAAAGCATCTAGGAGTAGTAGCATAACACACACACATGATATATAATATTATATACATATGCCAGCTAGATTATAGCAAGAAAAGACAAGAAATCAGTGAGAATATTTAGGAAAATTACACAGCCATTATCTATGGTTACTACAAAAACACAAAAACAAGCATTTCTCTCCCCATACCTTGTTCCATGGTGATTCTCGAGCAAATACCAGGCCGGGACAAAGTTGTCTAGAGACGAATCACCAGAACCTGGCCAACATAACACATTCAAAGTGCTGTTGGAAACTAGACATGTTTTGTTCCTCATAGACATCTGATGAAAATAGATCAGGCTTTCAATCAGAGTAATATAATATAATTTCAAGTGTTGTATATTTTTAAAATAATAAAAATATATAAAAATAAATACATCAGTATTAGTTACCAAAAATAATGTCTTTTTGTGTCATAAAAAAAACACTCCCTTTTTTACAAATGTTACTAGTTGTGAAACAGAATGTTTTCTGAATATAGTTATGCAAGAATTATGATGATAACTTTATTCAAGAAGAAATTACAATGTTTCTCAGTTTACAAATATTATGTCCAAAATGGCGGCTATTTTGTTTGGTTCATGTATCACATTTGCAGGAAGCGTATCTCTGGAAGTACTTATGCCAGCAAAATAATGTTTACATTGTTATATTCAGCATAATAATTTCTAATAGCATGCCAAAGGAAATATCTATGTGACTCATAGTTTTAAAGTATCAGAAGTATTGATGGTAAACAAATCTTTGACAGCTGTTTTCTCAAAAACGTGTTTTCTGCATTTGGAAAAAGGATATCTCTGTGAGTAATTATGCTATCCAAATAAGGTTTTGAATGTTGCATTCAGCATACTCTACTCGTCACAATGACCAGAGAGATTTTTAAAATCATCAACAGTTTGAAAGATAAACCCGTATTTATTGCCAAAAACAAAGTATTTTTTCGCACTTTACAAAAAAAAATTTTTTTTAATAAAAACACAACTTTTAACAAATGCTCTGGTCATTGTACAGTATAAAGTGTATTGAACATGGATTTATGAGAATTATAATCATATATGTGTTCAATAAAAAATGGCAGTGTTTCTAAATTTGCCAATTTTTGCTCAAAATGGCAGACATTTTGTTTGTTACCATGGAAACGGGGGGTCTGGCTGACAAAAGTTCAATATATTTTTTACTCAGTAAGACCCATTCTATACTTTTGGTCAAAGAAATTACAAGATTTGTAGAAATAAAAAAATTATCCTATCTACCTGCCATGTGTGGCCTTAAGCCGTAATATGCACAGATGGAATATAGCTAGATATACAGTAGCACCTGTTTTGGTAAAAACCTCTCTTGGTGAGAAACTCTGTCTTGAGCGACCACCCTCTTGGTTCCCCTTGGCCCTCTTTTCAGTGTTAATTGACCCGATATAAGAGACCACATGTCTTAGGACCACCTTTGATGGGCAGAAGGGATGGTCTCTAAAGACAGGGTCTCTGGTACCAACAGTGCATCTGGCACTATATTGAGTCTAGGTCTTGCTAATTTCTCCGACTCTGTACAATCTAATAACTGGCTTTGTCTGCACATACTTTGTGGTTGCAAGAGGGGAAGGTCAAGAATCACCTGGCACAGAGAAGGCAAACACAGGATGTAGGTGGAAACAACTGGAAAACAAACCCACAATTGTGTCCGGTGGAACTGTCAGTGTGTATGCGTGCGTGTGTGTGGTCATTTGAGCCCCAGGGAAAATATTATCCCCTAGTTGGAGAGCCAAGTTTTGACCCCAACCGTGAACTTGTAAAGCGTGCTGCATCAACTTAGCCACTGACATGACCTGGCATTAAAGCTTTTTGAGTCTGTGCCCAAAGACAGACTGAGAGAACTTTGTGTGATGTATAATTCGTGCAGCCTAAGAATAGTGACAACCATGTTACTTACCCTCCGGGAACATTTCTAGAAGATCCCCTTCAGGAAATTTGGTGCTGGAAACAGAAGAACGCTTTAAAACAGCTGGCATGGATTAAATTTAAAAAACAAAAACTTATTTTATCAGTGGTTTTTGAACAGTATATTACAAAATGATTAACTACTTTTAACATGTGAAGATACAGAGTTTTTGCGTTTTAAAAATTTTCAACAAAATTGCCAGTATGAATTTGGCTATATAAATTAAAACCAAAAAGATCTACCACTCATCAAAAGAAGGGTTCCATTTGTACTTTCTCTGACCGACAGCACAAAAGACAACTCAAATAAACCATGGTAACACTTGACCTGAATCGGAATGCTATAGGCCAATTAACCAATTAATTTTTGTACAGGGATTTATACAGTTTTATATATAATTTCAAGTCAAAAATACGGATTTCAACCAACAAAATACCAGGTGCGATAAACACTGCCATGACACTTACTCGCTGGCTTCATCTGAGAGCCCAAGGGGATCATCGTGTGTTTGTGAAGTCACCGGCGACGTTGCTCGACTGCGACCAAACATCGTGGCATAGGTTTGTGTCTCATCGATCCAGATCGCAGACTCCTGAAGTGGGCCTGTGTAACAGCATAGTAAAATGACAAAATGTAACATTATAGACTTCAATAACTTGTAACAAAAATACTACTGTTGCCTTACATTAATAATAATAATTAACTTCTATAGCACCGGTGTCCACCCAGACAAGGCACTAACTTGGTTACTCCATTAGTAGAACAAGTTTTTGGCAGCTGATGCAATGCCCCTAATCCACATGTAATCCACATGCAATCCACATGCAGTCCACATGTAATCCACATGTTATCCACAATAACTTGTAACAAATAATCCACATCCACAAAATTACCAAATTATCAG